>OZ005742.1:251471718-251852082 GCA_963930735.1 Dioctria linearis
AACAGTGGATATAATTTCAATGGGAAACGGTGAGTTTTGGTATAATGGTCTTAAGAACTGTTTAAGAACCCTTTTCCCTTATCTGCAAGAACCCATTAATATTTCGCTCAACATTTATGTTGATGGTTTGTCAATACATAAGAGCTCAAAGTTTGAGTTGTGGCCAGTTTTATGTATGATCCATGAGTTTCCTGACATGCAACCAATGGTTATTGCTATATATTGCGGTCAAACAAAACCCAACTTACAAAACTATTTATCATCGTTCGTAAAAGAAATGACAGATCTTTTGGAAAAAGGAATACTAATACTAATCACACAAATTGCAATGCGTTTGTACCAAAAAGTAAAATTTGACAGTGACTTGTGACTTTGGTATTTAATAATTCAATATTGAAACGGTTTTGACACATTTTACAAAACTGGCAAAATTTTGATCCTAAAAGGTTTCAGTGTTTATTTGTAACATTTATTGCAATATTTAAAACACCTTTTGTAGCTTTAGATGATGTTAAGATTAAAATGTTTCAGTTTCAATTTTGTTGATATAAAGGAATTTTTATAAAACATTTTAGAAATACATGTTTTAAATTTACCATTTTTGTACTATTGATCATTTTTGTAACATTTTTCAATGTTAATAAAAACATCATTTGTTTCTTAATCAAAGAAGTTTCTTATCCGTTACAGTAATAATTTCGACACGAATAATCAAACATATATGAAAAATTTAAGAAACTCGAACAATTATTGAAACTCAATGACATATGCCATTTTCCAAAATGGACTCCGAAAATAAATGATTTTAATTTACTAATATATGGGTAGAAATGTCCTTTATATATACATATTTATGAATAGTGAAATTAGGAAGTACATATTTTCGCTCCGATAGGGTATAATTTTCTTCAAGAAGTTTTTTTAGAAATATTAATAAATATGTTAATTATTCTTCAATAAATGCATTCAAAGCCTAGCGCATTGTATTTTTTTCGAAGTAATCATATACAAATCCTACAGCAAAATGCCCTTCGTTTAAATATTGCATTACCCGATATGAAAACAAAGCATATATATAATTCATTATCGCATTTAATTCGATATTATAAAAAAGAGATTCATTTCTTTCTTTCTATCACACGAAGAACAGGGGTTAATTTAAGTACCAATATTGCGCCAATAATATACATTTTTTTGCGCATTTTTGCTACATATGAGAAAGATGCTGCAGGAAAGCAAAATGCAAAGCTTTTAGTCTTCATTATACCGAAATTAATCTGTGTAATTCCGGTTACATTACAGATTATACAACAAATTAGAAGCATATACGATTTTGTGTGTTAATATTGTAACATTTTAGGCGAAAATGATTGGTACGGTTTTACTTTCGGTAACGTGTACTAATAATTCCCCATTTTCATTACAAAACTGTAATTCCAATGATAACTGTTTCGTAACATGGGATTCAATATTGACACGATCCGAAGTCACCGTAACACTTCCGTGCCCTAATTGTGTCAAGCTGTGTTACTTGGGCTGCCAAACCTTAGAGAAAACCTTATCATGTCGAAGAACAATCTTGATAGGAAAAGAAGAAGGGGTAGGGAATTAAGGATTATTGGGTTGAGCCAAGGAGTTGACGGTGTGCATTACGCTTGAATGCTTTGAGGGTGAAAACAGAGGATGGCAAACTGTTCCACATTCGTACTGTTCTACTTATAAAGGATTCACGGAATTTCGCGTTTCGGCGGTATTTAACTTCAAGGGTGCCAGGGTGAGCTCGGATTAGAGGTCGTCTTTTGTGCATAACAAGAATTCTACAAGTCATCAGGTTAGAGATTTCGTCAGTGCAATTGCCATAGAAGTAGCGATAAAATCTTCTAAAATCGTTGATTAAATAAACGATTTTAGCGAATTACGCTGTCATACGCCAAATTTTAGTTGACCTCAAAATGAAAGTTTTCATAGCGATGAGTAAAAAAACAGTTTCATCTTGGAAATCAAAAACCGGATTTATAGGACCAGATAACAATGTAGAGGTATACACAAATTCGCAACAAGCTTAATCTATTAATAGCTCCGAAATGTAAATATTCTGGAATCCAGAGAGATACGGATGTACCAACACTTCGCTTTGAAGTCTTAAATTCAAATATTGGCATTCTTTGCCCTTGGAGAATTTGTCAATGTCAAATGTGCACTCAAACGTTCGTGCACCGGATGTAGTTAGAAAAGCAGTTTACTTGTGTAAAGCTTTTCTCGGAATTACTTTCGATCTGTCGCTTCCTTTGTGGTATTACAACGCAAATTGATAAAATTATAATCCAAACTATCTTCAGCAACAATTTATTTAGCTTCAATTGAGATATATTATCAGCCAGTCGACACTTGAAGGAGATTATCCGATTTATTATTAATTAATTTCCAGTGTAATTGATAATGTTCTCGCTATCAACTTCGTTCAGCGTACGCCTTCTACACGTTAAGCTGTCTGCTGATTTGATATTTCTGTAGAGAAACTTCTGCTTTCCGTTTTATAAAACATGACTTTTTGTGATTGTACCTACCCACACGGTGTAAGAAACATGTTCCATGAAGAAACTTGTGAGAGTTTTCCGCATTTTTAAGCTTTTATTCAGCTACTTAAATTCAAGGAACTTGCGCAAACGAATTCATATCGACTCGACTTGACCATTTCATAGACCACGAATGCTTATAAATATTGCAGCAGATCATTTGGTGATCGTTATTCTTGATTGAGACATCGCGCCGCAAACTTTGCGTTCCATAAATTCTTAACAAATTAAATTTTTTCTGTAAGATAATTTATTCTTAAATCGTTAATAAATCAAAAATATTTTCTGTAATTATTTTTCTTTTAAAGAATTTGGTACAAGACATCCGCACGTAGCACAAAATGGATTGGATTCCCGGTGTATCGCAGATAAAATCTGTTGTTCAAGTAGTTGCCGGTGATGTTGAAGGTGCCAAAAAAACACAGGAAATTTTTTTGAAAGGAATTCCAGGAATCGGACGTCCTGATCCAAATCCATCAATAATTATATGTGGTGAAAAAAATACAAGTGGACCCTTTAAAAAGTAAATCAGTTCAATATTTGTTAAAAATACAAAAAAAAATGTTTTGATAAAGTTAGTGTAAATAAACTATAATGTGAAATTGGGAAGTTTGATTGATGTTCGGTGCCGCATGGTGTACAAGATGATTCGGAAAGATTTGATCTTAATTAACCAATAAAGTGCCTCGCTTTGAGGGTAGAATAGGTTAAAGATTTTTTGTTCTTTATATTTTATGAATCACTTTATTACTTTCGAATGATGTAAAATCTATGAAAAAGATTTTAAATTTTAACCCTTTCCAACGGTGTATAGTTTATTCCACTACTCCGTATCGTTTTAAAGTCATAGCGGCTTATTCAAGTCAAAAATTCTTTTATTTATTTATTTTATTTTTTTTTATTTCAAAAATACATCATCAAATCAATTTTTTATATGAAATTTAATAACCCATAAAGTCGCCGATTTAAAATGACCAACCACACTCTCTGTACTACCGAAAATGTTACTCTTTCGTTGTTAGTTTTTGCACTTTTGCTTAAATTTGGGTAATTACATAACGGCAGGTAATTGACCATTTTAAGCTATTTTTTCTCTTGACATGCTTATAAAAAGTATAAAAACGTTGTCATTGTGAATACAAAAGACTTTGAACTTTCGGCTAAATAATAATTCTGTTTAGAATAGGATATCAAGAAAAATGAATCAATTAATGAAAACGTCAAAGCCATTAAATTGAAAAAAAAAATTGTGATTACTTTAAGTTGACAGCCATGAAACAGCCGAATGAAGAGCAGAATAGAAAGAATTTGTTTTCCGTTTGAAATGCTTCTAAAATGCATAGATTATGACAAGAGAAGTAGTCTAATATGTGTGCCAATGGCAATAACTGTTAAAAACACTTTCTTAATATATGCCACTTTTTTTTTAACATATTTTACTAAATCTACATTGTCGGTCGGTCACTGTTATATACAAGTTATTCAAAACATTTTTTTTATCTATATTCCTTAAAGATAAGTGATAACATACCCCAAGACAATGAAAATGAATACAAATTATGTGTGTTACATATGTATTACATATTATGTTTGAATATATAAAAAGAAAGATAATGCATAAAAGTAGTTACTATATGAATGATTTTTATGATACAATTTCAAATATTATACCTCCCTACCAAGTTACAAAATTCCACCGATTTCTCACCCTCTATCCATATTTTTTAAGAAAAATAATTCAGATTCGATCACTGTTCTTGAAAAGTACATACAAATCAATGATCAGATTTATATTAAATAAAGTCGTATGCGCATGCATAAAAGATTCGCAACAAGTTAAATCTATTAATAGCTCTGTAAGTAAACAATCTGGAATCTGCCAGATAATCATTCCAAAGGCATACTCCAGACAAAGAGTGTACACAAAGTTTTCGCCTTGAGTCTCTCCAAACCAAAAGTCCAATTTTTGTCCTCTGAAAGACTTTAAGTACGCCTTGTAAAATCTCTCACTTTCTCATGTATTTGTGTATGCAATTAGATATGTATATGCACAAACAAAGCTTTTTTCGGAATTACTTCAAATCTGTCGCTTCCTCTGAGATACTAAAACGCAAATTGATAAAATTATAATCCAAACTTTCTTCAGCAACAATTTAATTAGCTCTAGTTGAGTTATCTTATCACCCAGTCGACACTTGAAGGAGATTATTCGATTTATTATTAATTAATTTCCAGTGTAATTGATAATGTTTTCGCTATCAACTTCTTGCAGCGTACGCCTTCATCCTCCCTCGTCATCATATGTAATTTAAATGTTGCGTTAACCTAATGACAAGTTAAGAAGCTGTAGAGCAAAATTGGAAAATTTCTGGTGTTTTTTTTAGAATGAAACAAGTAATTTCATATACTTTCGTCTTTTGGATTAATGGGGGAAAAGAACTTGGCTAAGCACTATTGTAGTGCAACTGAGACAACGAGTTAAAAACAAAAATCGAGAGATCGTAGGATTACCCGAACAACAAAATCTTATTAAAACCCTCAAAATCCTTTCAACCTATTCATAACAAGTAAAAAAGCTAGAATTGGTCTAAGACCAATTCTTATGATACCCTCTAGATGAATGCCCCGTGTGGAATTTCTGTATATGTTTGATTTTTGAAGTGGTTTTTCGCATATATTTCTAGAACGGTTGGTCGGACAGAAAAAATGATTATAACCAATTTTATAGGATTTCGTATTCTGAAGAAGTTTTTAGTGCAATAAAAATGTATATGACTGATCGTTTTCACAGTATACGTAAAAACCTAAATTTTTATATGGCAACACCAAGAAGGAGTTGCCCGATTTAGTCCATTTTTTAAAATTTTATTTGCTAGTACAATGAAAATACCATATACCAAATTTCAGCTTTCTATATCGATGCGTTCTCAGGCAGTGTCGAAATATATAGTAGAAAACGAAAGTTTTGTATGGCAACCCCACGGAGAGTTGCCCGATTTGGCTCATTTTCAAACTTATTTTTACTTTTGTTTTTTTCTAAGTCTGTGTACAAAATTCAGCTCTCTAAGTATACGCGTTCTCGAGTTATCGGGCGCACAGACGGACAGATGGACGGACATGCAAAAATCAAAATGTGTCCAATCCATTTTGTTCTACCATCATTATTTCGAAGTATTACAAACGGAATGCCAAACTTAATAATACCCTATAGATTTCATCTAGGGTATAATAAAGTACATCAGGTCACACTACCTCCCATTTTATAAATTTCACTTTGGCCCAAATGCTGAAAGGATATGTAAAATTTCTCTCGAATGAAATTCTCATTTTCCCCGAAAATATCGGAGAATCCAGCAAGAATTTCTCCCACTTTATCTCTTCACACCAAAATGAATGTAAACAGAAACACGTGCTGGTCGAATATCATAGGATTACAGCAACAACATGTAACCAATTACCAAATATTGTCAAAATTTCATGTAAACCGATTTTCACAAAAGCGCGGGAACATTTTATGAGAGTAAGATCACTTAGAGAAAAGTTTAGATGTATGTATGTATTTTATGTATGCATGTTTTTCTTCGCTCATTGTCCGGCTCTTGACCTGAACGGCACTGTGCAGCCTGTTTGCACTGATTATGTTTGGGCGCTCCCAGTGAGGAATATACGCAAGAGCTTTGCGCATGTTTAAACTTTTGAATTCAAGTGACTTGCGCAGAATCATTTGGCTCTCACCAAGCACATATAAGTTCAACAGATCGTTCGTGATCGTCATTCTTGTTTGAGACTTCACACGAAAACATCATCTTTCATAGGTAAAAAGAAATTTAAACGTTTCTGTAGTAATTTAACAAGCAAAAATAAAATTTTTTTGAAGAAGTAGTTACAAGTCATCGTAGATAGCACAAGATGTCTGAACCAGATAGGATTCCTGGTGTATCACAAGTGAAATCTGGTGTTCTATTAATTGCCGGTGATGTTAAAGGTGCTGTTACTGGAGACCCGAAAGGTGCATCGGAGACTCAGAAGCGCTGTTTGAACACCGTAAATAATTCGGCAAATGCAATTCCTGGTCTTGGTCATGCAAAAGGTAATTCAATCAATTTTTTTTGAACAAAACAAAAATATTGACGTAAGTGATGCAATCGTAGGAGCTGTTCATCATATTGTGGGAGATCGTGAAGGAGAAAATCGAGCATACATTGATGCAACCCAAACTACAGTTGCAATGGTAGCTGGAGGTGCAACTGCAGGTATTTATAGGATATATACACACACACATATAAATATATAAAATATAATTGATAAGAATTCACGTTAAGTGATAAGATCAGTGCCTTTCTTTTCTTTAATTGACACTTAAATCTGCACTTGAATTTAATCTGAAATCGATTAGTGAAAAATATTGCAAAAATGCCGACTTGATGGAGTCCTATGTGTGAATCTTCGCATTAATGTGGAATTTATTGAAGAAACTTTGAAATTCTCGTCTGAGGGCAAGTGAATTTTGTTAATTGTGAAGTTTTTAAAATACAGTTAAGTTATTTAATAATAATTAACTAATCGATATTTATGGTGGATGGGTGAATATAAAATGGCGGCCTTCTTCAGTTGCTGAAAAATTATGTAATAAAAATCTCGATTAGACTTCTGAATACCAATGAGCAAGAACGTTCTTTACTACAATGTATTTCTATTGCACTACATCTATTTAAATCAATCGAATTATTCAACGTTGTACTGAGAAGCTTAAGCTGAGGCAGATTAAATAATGTTTTTGATTAGATTTGATTTGATTTGATTTGACTTGATTTGACTTTTTAATAATCATTAATTGTTATATGTAAATATACTTATGTTCAAAGTAAAGCGCAGAGAATAAAAGCAGTAACTATAGAGAGGTCTTCCATACATGAATTCACACATTCCCTTAGTACTTATACAGGGTGTCCCACGTAACGTGTTCCCTGGGCATTTTTCTCGAAAATGTGCGGAGATATCGAAAAAGTCCTAATAATAAAAGTTAGGCACGTTTAGTCAAGGTATCCTCTGGCATAGCCAAAGTCCTTGAAAAAGGACTTGGAAAAGGATATATTTTAAAAAATGTCCTTTTCGTCCTCAATAAGGATACCTTTAGATTACATTTTTGAATTCCGCGAATAAAATTAATACGAAAGTGTTATAGTGAAAATTCCGGCTTAACCCTTTATTATCGAGATATAAGGCCTCAAATTGTACTCTATGCATCGTGTTCCTTTGCCATTCTTCTCGAAAATGCACACAGATATCATCGAAGTGCTAGTACCAAAAGCTACCCATCATAAGCCGGGCTATCTTTTGGTATGGTCAACATTTAAAGACAAAAGCCGCACGAAAAAAGGATATCTTCGGTTTGGTCCTTTTCGTCCTTTCTGAGGATGCATTTTGGCTACATTGAAGAATTTTCTATAGTATACCACTGTTTTTCTAATTTGATTTGCAGTTATTCAATGTAGCCAAAATGCATCCTCAGAAAGGACGAAAAGGACCAAACCGAAGATATCCTCTTTTCGTGCGGCTTTTGTTTTTAAATGTTGACCATACCAAAAGATAGCCCGGCTTATGATGGGTAGCTTTTGGTACTAGCACTTCGATGATATCTGTGTGCATTTTCGAGAAGAATGGCAAAGGAACACGATGCATAGAGTACAATTTGTGGCCTTATATCTCGATAATAAAGGGTTAAACTGGAATTTTCAATATAACACTTTCGTATTAATTTTATTCGCGGAATTTAAAAATGTAATCTAAAGGTATCCTTATTGAGGACGAAAAGGACATTTTTTAAATATATCCTTTTCCAAGTCCTTTTTCAAGGACTTTGGCTATGCCAGAGGATACCTTGACTTGCCTAACTTTTATTATTAGGACTTTTTCGATATCTCCGCACATTTTCGAGAAAAATGGCCAGAGAACACGTTACGTGGGACACCCTGTATATTAATAGACTAGAAATTAGAAATTAATATGCTCTGACACTGCAAATCTTGCCCCATCAAAAATATAAGTCTGACTTCACTAAATTTACAATCTGTTCATCATCTTAGTTTTTAGCTTAAGTGTTTGCTTACTCTAACCATTGGCCTAACAGAATACTATAAGGGGGTTGAAAATCAACAAATACCGAGGGTGTTTGGATTTATTTTTTGCTTAGGAAATTGAAAAAAATGATTAAAATTTTTAAGGGTCGTACTCATCAAGGTGTGACTACTACGATTAAAAAGGAATAAGAAATAGATTTTAATAAAATTGTCACTAATTTCGATTGGTAAATATAGGTCTAAGTATCGACTGTGGTGTGTTATTTCAGGGGGATGTAAAACAATCACTAGAAAGTCTCTTAAGTCTACTTAAAATAAACAGCGAAATTTTATTAAAATCCAAAAATTTCCCTACAACTAGTCTTAACTTTTAACAAAAAGCAAAAAAAAAAACATATTTATCACTAATTTATTAAATTTTAGGATTAGGAACAATTCCAGCTACTATCGAGAATGATCGTGTTGTATCTCAATTAAGTGGCAAACCACAGGGATATGTTGAAGCAGTGAATAAATTACGCAGAAATTACGCAGAAGTCGATCTCCCGTCTCATATTTTGATGGAGACTTTACAGTGATGACAGCAACGATGGTAAAGGAAGAAGAAACTATAGGTTGTGACAGCGGAAGAATTGTTGAGAATTAAATGTACCAAAATGTCTTCAGTTATGTACCAATATTAAAAAATATACTCTTCAATTCATAAATTTAAATGTTAAAATAGCGCTTGCCTTAAGAAATATTAAAATCTATTTTCTCCAGAAATATATTTAATTGCATTAAAAAAAAAACTCAACTTCTTTACTTTCTGAAATCAACAAAAATATTCACAAGAAAATCACATCACAAGAAAAACAAAGCTTAATTCAATCAGTCTAATTCCCGGTTTCACAGTGTCGGTTTAAGCTTTCACTCAGTTGAACCTTAGCAATAAGTCAAAACTGTTTCCCAGTTTGTTTTACCTCAGCTGAACTAAGTTTACTAGATTTTTGTAGTTCACTGTAGTTCAAGGAGTTATCAAATTGTGATGAAATTATTCTTGAGATTTTTCTAGTTTTTTTTTCTTGATTTTTAAGAATTTTTGAAAAGAATTTAGGGCATGTATAGGTAAATTCCTTTAAAAAAACCAAATATGTTGTTAAATGTTATACATTAACAGAGAATAAGTTTTTGAGTGGTGGAGACGTGTTGCTGTGTCTCGCATGCAATCAACTCTGAGGGAAAATTGTTTTGAGCTGTAAGTCTCGTTTCTTTATAATTACAGATTCAGGTTTTTAGTTAACTTAAGTACAACCCTCTACTAATCAATTGTCTAAAACGTTATTGAAAAAAACATTTGTGATAATGTATAGAGAAGGCTGCCAGATCTAGATTCATGTTTCGCAAACAATATCAGTGCATGACCACAATTGGCCAAATAGTTTTTACTTCAATATTTATTAAATAAATAATCAATTTGATACTTTTTGCGTAAAAATACTACTACTACTACTTATAAAAATTTATCACTTGGTGTTATATTTTTTATTTTTATTAGTTTATTTTTTTATTTTGAAGTCAGGGCGACAGGAGGCCTAATCCCAAGCACGGAGGCCATAGCGGCCCATTGTGCTGTCCTGCTAGAAGGCTATCACCAAAACCTTCCTGTCCTCTTAATGAAGCACATCAGGTCTCGGTAGGGCAGGGTTTACAGCTCATCCACAGATAGAAGGGTAGACCCTAGAGTATCCAGTTGTTGGCTCTCCCTCCAGGTAGGACAGACACTCAGGGCTGTTAACAACTTCCATTCTTGTTAGATGAGAGTGAAATGAGCTATGGCCGGTGATGATGCCAACCACAGTTCTACATTGTTTCCTTCCGAGCCCCATGAGAAAATCGGAGATATTCCCATTAGATATCAATTTGATACTTTTTGCGTAAAAATAATAATAAAAATTTATCAGTTGGCAAATAGTGTTAAATATGAAAGCAACTGACTATAAAAAGTGTATGTAACAGATGCACCGATTTTGAAAAGCCTATAAAATAAAAATACTTTTGAAATGTTTTAAAAGAAAATTTCTTTTTTAAATGTAAATCAAAAATATTATACACAGCATGTAGAAAAATTAATGAGTCAATTTTCCTTCGGTGTACCTAGTTACGGTCGCTTTCAAATTTTTAAATTCACTGCCATTAATTGAAGAAAGTTCTTGAGAATTAAGATAATTTTTTTTTTTAATGACAACTAAATCCATAGCCAGAGGATACACCTGCGAGGATTTGAAGTAAGCAATAAATTACGTTAGAAATGAATCGGTTGGAATAACGAAATCAAGCCGAATGTTTAATATTCCAAAAACGACATTACAGGACAAATTATGTGTGGAAAGTTTCCAGAAACAGTAAGTAAGCTTGGTCCTTCCACTGTTTTGAGCACGGCGGAAGAAACCAAGATTATAGATTGCCACATATCCGCACCTAGTGAGCGGCTTTCCAATTAAACGAGACGAACTTTTGAATGCGACACAAAAAATCATCGCTGATTATAGAAAACTGACTGACATCATTTGTAAATAGTGGGTCTAGTAGAAAATGGGTTGATCATTTCATGAAAAGACATCCATAAGTAGTTCAACGGCAGTTGTGACGCAATGAATGATCCGCAATTGGTTTAAAAATTCGGACAGCTACCTTAAAGAGATAAACGCCGGCTATCGTAATGCATATCAAGCTGTAATGGGTAGTAAAAAGGACACAATAACCGTTCTACTGGTATTTACGGCCAGAGGAGAAGTAGTGACACCTCTCGTGGTTTTCCCATATTTTCGTCCACCTGAAAAAGTTGTAGCAAGTATGCATCCCTCTTGGTATCTTGAACGATCCGCAACCGGATGGATGAAGAGCTATGTCTTCTATGAATACGTGGCCAATGGGCTATATAAATGGTTAGAAGATAACCAATAACATCGAAAGACCTGTGATATTTTTTTTGTGGATGAACACAAGTCTCACATGACAGTGGAACTAAGCGAGTTCTGTTTTAATCATGGAATCATTCTATATGCTCATTATCCTAATACGACACACATGATGCAACCTACCGACGTAGTTATATATAAGCCATTAAAATCCGAATGGTAGAGGGTAACATGAAACTGGCAAAGATCGACTGCCATAAATAACGTTACCAAAAGTACGTTTTACGCTTTACTGGAATCTATTCTCCGAATGAATACATTACCCGACAGTATTAAAAAAGGGGTTCGCAATTGTGGTCTGTACCCGTACAATCCCAATGTTGATGATTATTCGAAATGCGTTCGAAATACCGTTAAGTATTTAAGGACTGCTGAAGAAAGCAGCAAACTTGAATTAACCAAAGCACCAGATCGGTCACTGCTTGGAAACTAGCTCACGTTCAGCCTATACCCAAGAACGGATGTGGGTAGCGGTCCCTCAAATTATCGACTAATTGCAATCACTCCGATTCTTTCAAAGGTTTTTGAATCTATCATTAACTCCAAATTAATGAAGTATCTAGAAACTAATCATCTCATCAACGATCGCCAATATGGCTTCCGAGCTGGTCTCTCATCTGGAGACTTGTTGACTTTGGTTACAGAACGTTGAAAGCGTACAACAGTTTTGGTGAGTCACAAGAAGCATCGAAATGTCTTGGATTGACGATATAAAAAAAAAAGGCAAATGAATTGGGTTAAATTAATGCTAGAAAGGAATTAGGTAGTACACACGGTAGCCACACACTTGTTTGGCGTGGCCGTAGACTGGTGATATAACTATTTACTAATAGTTACTTTAAGTAAATGATTATTTATATTTATTTTCTGCAACATTCATATACGAATCCAAAACACTTGACAAAATTATTTTTGGATTTTGCATGACCGAAGAGTAGTTGTTCAAACCCAATAAATAAGATAGTTGGCCGGTGAAATGCACTTACATATTTATTTGATTAGTTTCAAAATATGACATTTTTATTATTTATTAAAATTATTAGCCACCCCTGTCGACCATAATGCATACAAATTCTAAAGAAAAATTATCCAATAAATTTCTAGGAAAAATTGGGGCCTTGTCTATATCAGGTCTAGCTGCACGGTATACAGATTAAAGGGTTAACCACAATTGCGATGGTCGACGGCAAATGCGCTGTCAAACTTTTAAAAGGACAGTGTCTTATGCGTGTTCCAGTGATATCTACATAAATCGCTTATAAGCACTCTTATAAGAAATTAAACCCATTCCGACTTTATTTTCAAAAGGTTATTTTTCAATGAATGCAATGCATTCCAGAGTAATGCAGTTCAATTAATGCATTCTCTCTTTGTAAAAGGAAGAAGAATGCATTTGGCTATATTTTTTTGAGGAATTAATTAGTAATACTAAGGAGGAATGAAAGATTGGAAAATATTAATTCTTCATACTTTTGAAATAAACAAAACAAGAATAATAAACTGCATTTTTTAACAACTCTGCACTATGCCATTGTATCATATCAAAGAACATTTAACAGAAAGAATACGCATCTCGTATATTGACGACCCGCCACTCATCACCTGTAATATCACGACCCGGTAATATTACGACTCGCTCTCACAAATTATACGAAAATTGTTTATTTTTTGACGACCCGCCACTCACCGCGGTGGCGACTGACGGGTCGTCAAAGCAGCAGCAACAGAACCAGCGCCAGCTCTCTGCATCATGCCCATACATTACATTGCACGTTCTCTTTGCTTCTTTCACCTCTTACCTATTCTTCTTCTTGAATACTACAGAACAATACTTTCGCCGATAGGCGCTGGATATCTGTATTACTTCTCTATGGTAAAACTTAGTGCAAAAAGTTGAAAAAGTTAAACAGTTTTTCATCCATTTCAGACTGATCCTGGAAAAAGCTTGTTGGAAGGTGCAACGAATGTTTTCAAGCTCATTCTTGTTTCGTTCGTGAAACCATGTGCACGTGCACGCAGTTGTGTTTTCGCTTGCACAGATTAAATTTAATTGTGAATTGTTGTGATTTTTACTAACGTGCAACACTACACAAGAAATAAAATGAAAAAAAAAAATGTTCTAGATAATTCATATATGCAAAAATGGAACATCTTTCCAAGGAAGCTACGTGTCCCTAAGCAATCAAATAATAAAAACTACCGAACTAATCGAAACAAAAACAAATAAAACTCTTGAATTAAGTTACTAAATACAATTCTTTATTATCGCAAAACTGACCTAACTTATCAATTCAACAAGTACTCCGAACCCAATGGAAATTGGACACTACTGTACAAAAAAGATAAGCCTCGATTGCGACTGCAACCGACAGACAAGTCATTTGGTTTTTATGACCCACACTCGGAAGTAAACTTTACTCACAACGCGCTTATGTAGACAAACGACAACAACTTTATCCTTTGTTCTACCGGTTGAAGCACCTGAGACACTTAATAATAAGAAGCAATTGCATAACACAACAATCCGTGGGAGGTAATTATTAAACTCCACTCAAGCGATTACTCCACTCAAGCGCTCATTGCACCCAGCTGTCGGACTAATCAGCAAAATAACAGACAGCTGCAGAAGAATTCCATGCGAGGCAATCGCTGATTATTTTGTCAAAATGCAACCTTGGCTGTTGTAAGAATATTCCGTATATTTTGGGCCATGACAGCTAGGAAAAAGAACACGAAAAGCTTGAATTGCTTCCTCCCAAGGACATGCCGATACAATTGTCCCATAGTGTCCAATGAAGAGTCATGCATCCTCGTTCCTTGAACTGCTTCCTCCCTAAGATATGCCTGTACGAATGTCCTATGAAGTGTCCAATATAGAGGCATGTATCATATCTCTCAAAGAAGGCATGATAGTATGATTCTATTTTCAGTTAGGGGTAAAGAGTACGCAACACACTTAGCCTTGAGGCTCTAAATTCTAATATTGACAAATTATAACTAGGTCTGCTCGGGTTATCACTCAAGTGACACTTTTGACAAATTGTTTTCGATTTATTATTAAACATTTCCAGTGAAATTGATAACACATATAGTTCAGCAGACTTTGATCATTCTTCTTAATTGAGAATGTAAATTAGTTGGGATAATAAATTAAAAATAAAATTTAAAGAAAAGAAAAGAATAAATATGGAAAACACAACTATGTTTGGATGGTTAATTAAAAGGAAATTTTATTATAATTGGAATGAAAGTATACACGACGAAAGGTTTTACATGATAAAATCAATTTCAAATTAATTACAATAATAAAAGCAACATTTACATTCAATAATCAAATAAAATATATTAAAATAACTTTTGTAAATAAATTGCACTTAAAAAGAAAAAAATAATTTTATATTAAAAGTTTGGACATCCATAACAATCACAATTGTCTAACTGCAACTCATATCCAAACTTTTAAGACTTAATCTGAGTTGTAACATTTCTTATTTTGCTATGAAACTTTTCTTGTGTATATCACTGAGAAAGAAAAAAATTATTTTTTTCTTTTTAGTGCATTTTATTTACAGAAGTTATTTATTTTAAAAGTTTTTTTAATATATTTTATTTTCTATAGACTCTCGAAACCCGACTCTCGAATCTCGACCGAATCTCTAATTTCGACTCTCGAATCTAGACTTTCGATTCTCGAATATCGACTTTCGAATCTCGACTGAATCTCTAATTTCGACTCACGAATATCGACTTTCGAAGCTCGATTATCGACTTTCGAATCTAATTCATATCACAGATTGGACAACCCCCAGGGTGGTAGTTGCCACCGCCACCCCAAAACGCTGCCCATTTTCTCATTCTAAATCAAAAAACCCCATGTAAGTCCACCCACGTTTACTATCCTAAAACTCTTTCGACACGAACGGCACTCTCGCTCAGCCGTTCAAACACAAACCTTTTTTAGTCAAGGGTTTGTGAGTTGATAAAAATTATTTAAAAACGTATTGTCAGCGATTTGTTGTTTTTGCTGAGTTGCTCATCGACCAGGGGATGACCGCGGTTCATGAAATCGTCGCTGCTTCACTAATGCTGTAGTGACCCAGAATGCAACCTTTGGTATTTAATATGGTTTCGCAACAGTGACCTCACACCGAAATTATCATCTTTCATAACCCGGCCACAGATTTAATGTTTTCCGTAAGATTGCTTTAAAAACAAAAATATTCTTAGAAATATAAATTTCTTGAAGAAGTAGTTGGAAGTCATTGGACATAGTAAAAGATGGCTGGACCCTAGAATCACAGTCCGAATTCACTTTTCAACTACTTGCTGGTGATTTTAAAGGTGCCATTGGAACACAAGAGAATTTCTTGAATGTCCAGGATTTTCACAGGTAACTTGTGCGATACAGCTAATTGCAAGAGATTTAGATGGCACATTGGAAACTCAGATGCGCTGTTTAAAAACCGTAGTAGAAAATGTTGCAAATGCAACTACTATTGTTGTCAATCGATTTTGTTTTAAACAAAACAAAAATATTGATGTAATGTAATGTTCAATTCTACTTACCAGTGGTTAATTAAAGGTGTGGCACAAATACAGGAAAATTTCAGAAAAGAGTGCCCAGAAAAAATATACTTTGCGATGAAGATCCAAAACGATTATTAAGATCGAACTCAAGTGGACTGACTTCCCGTAAAAGGTAAGACAATTGAATATTAAAAATACAAAAATAAGTTTTTTTTTATAAATTAGGTGTAAATGTTTAATATGAAGTTAGTGTTTTTGATGTGCGGTGCCCGTGTATGATATTCAGGTGATGGTTTTTCAGGATAGAGGACATTACTTATGAATCACTTTATTATGATTTAAAATTTGTTGCATTTTTAAGAAACCTCAAAGTTTTCGATTTAAAACGACATTACACTCTGCACCGAAAATGCAACTCTTTCGTAGCTTATTTGCATCGTTTCTTCAATTTCGGTAAATAGGTACCTAACGGTAAGTAACTGACCATTTTAAACATTTTCGCTGGACAACGGACATGCTACAAAAACGTAGATAGTTTGTCATTTTGAATACAAAAAAGCCTGAGCATCCAACTAAATAAAATTATTCTGCTTAGGGTATTGCAAATACAAATACAAATTCAAATTCGAGATATGAAAAGTTACGAAAATGAAAAATTATTCTGATTACTTTTTAGTTGACAGGCATGAAAAAGGCCAATCGAAGAGCAGAACAAAACAAGTTGTGTGCCGTTTAAATGCTTCAAAAGTGTATAGATTTTCATAATATAAGCGGTCCATTTATGACTTATTTTTATGTCAATGGTCATAACTATTAAAAACCCAGTTGCTTACAACATTTTTTTGTCTTTCCTTACAGATAAATGATGGAACAGGCCCTAAATATTTTATTAAGTTTGAATATACATAAACAAAAATAAATTATGTATAAAAACAATTATGATAAATGATTTATATTACATCATTCTAAATGTTAACACCCCCTCGATCCATACCTATTCTACCTACCAATTTTCAAAATTCCACCTATATCTCACCCTTAATGCAACAGGTGTTAATGATCAGGATTTATATTAAAAAAGCGCATGCAAAGAAAATTCGCAACAAGTTAAATCTATTAATAGCTCTGAATCAGATCTAAAGTGTAAATATTTTGGAATCTGCCAAGATCACTGTTGAGAAAATCGTATTTACATTCAAATTTGAATCTTTCAAACCATTACAAATCACATACTTGACGCAGCACCATCTTGTGTAATTTCTCGATACTAACGCAATTAAAATGACAGGAATGTCTGCTTTCTGGCATTCTCTCACTCTTATCTTTTCACATCTTGGCGAGTACTGATCTCTTGATCTGCGGGAACAATTTTTGACATTGTAAAATTAAATCGAATACCATCTAATCAAGTTTGATTGTAAATCTTTATTGTAAAGTTTAAATTAACCTAAAAAAATAAATTATCCGTTGAATTTACGACAATTGTTCGTGTTGTACTTTTGCTTCAATTGCGTGGTCATCGAACATATTTTGGCCGGCACGTGCAACTCATTACAGCGTACAAAGGACCTTCGAGTTTATATGCGGTCAAATCTTTCCGCGTCATCAATACAAGCAATTTTTCATAGTCGAGGCATCACTTGAAGGTGCTTGAAGTTACTGTGATCGACAAGATGTCCCACACCAAAACCCTCGAGAAATACTTTTCCAAGCCATGAAACAGAAACCTATATGTGTGCGTGCGTAGTCCGTTTTCAAAAATGTTCTATATTGATACATATGGAAAAGTGCAAAACATTGACTTTAGATATGCTATAGAGCCTAAACTACTATTCATACAGGAAAATAGTCTTTTAGTAATTTACAGCTTGGTTGCTTACCTATCCAAAGGCTATACTTCCTATATACCTTAGTTAACAAAATAATAAAATAGTTTTGATTACAAAGTAACCTTACCATTTTACGCTCAATACCTCTCAGCTGAGTAATAAATGCATGTGTGTATGTGCAGCCGTAGTCCGAATCTGTAGGCAGCTACATTCGATGTCATCTACCCACGGCATGCCATGACGGCACAGCGACATTACAATGATTACTCAGCTGAGAATTTTTGTTTGAGAAATCGTAGTTATTTGGTTAAGATAAATTTTTTTAAATAATTTTGTTAGGAAAGGTATGAAAATTTTATAACGGTTCGGAAGATAAGAAAGCAAGCTTAAGATTATGGGAGCACCATTTTTCTGTATGAATAGTAGTTTAGGGCGAAGGAGCAATTCAAATCAAACTTTTGTCAGTTTTACATAAGAACACTGCAAATATTTTAGAATGTAAGGACTCCGATGGGCCACGCATGTGGTAGGGAGGGAGTCTGTTTCATGGCTTGTGAAGTATTCTCGAGGGTTTTGCCCACACCCACAACAACCACTACGGGCGCATTTCTCGCCATGAGTAATTCAATTTTAGTGGTGAGGTGAGCCTCCTCAAACCCAAAGTCCTACACCTTGTCAAATTTTCCGCTAGATCTTATCGTATATTTATATTTAGCAAATATTTAATTAGGTCTACTTGGGATATCACTAATTATTTTCGGTTTATTATTAAAAAGTTTCCAATGAAAGTGATAATTCATTATATAGACCATGGTACAAAGAATATATTCTCTCTCTACAGACCACACTACAAGAACAAAATTGTTTTATATAGGTATGTGTGTAGCCTCTCAATTTCAGACAAACATATGCAAGAGTTTTCCGCATGTTTAAGCTTTCATTCAGCTATTTAAATTCAAGTGACTTGCGCCGAATCATTCGGTTTTCTCTCCAAGATCATATAATTCAACAGATCTTTCGTGATCTCGTTAGTCTTATTTGAAACTTCGCACCGAAAAGATCGTCTTTCATAAGAAACAAAACTATTTTAAATTCAATTTGAATTTCTTTAAGAAATATTTAGTTACAAGTCATCTTAGAACAAGATGAATTTTAATCCATTTTTGAAACCTCCTGGATTGAGTTGTAAAGAAGATCGAAATCCTTTTCTTGTTCTTGGTGTTGTAAAATGTAAGTCGATCGATTTTTTTTTTAACAAAACAAAAATATTGACGCAAATATTGCAATCATAGCCCTTTTTCATTATGCTGTGGGAGATACGAAAGGGGGAAATCGAGCATTAAAAGCTGCATTTGGAATTGAAAGTGAACCATCAACTGGAGGTAAGCGATTTAATTATGTACAATATACAGTAATTGAAGAGAATTTATATATTTACGTAAGGATTGGAAAAAAACTTTCTTTCAATAATTTATCGTGAAAAAGTGTAGACATTCTTAAATTTTGTACGACTAAATTCTGTTGAGTGATTCTAGATTTATGTAATAGAAGAAAAATTTAAATTGTTCTCTATAATAAATTCAAATGGGATCACATCGTGGAGATATACAAGATTAAAATTTCGCGTTGTTTTTTTTTTTTTTTTTTTTTATTGTATAGATGACAATTTGAATTCATGACATTTACAAAGTCCATTAGAGAAGTCGAGCCGAAGTGAAGCTTAACATTGCAAATTTTTAAGTTTTCTATAGTGAATTTTATTTTTTTAGAGTCCATCCATATTTTACCCTCCCCTTGTTTGAATCCATTTTGAACAACAAAATAATTTTATGTTTGTCATTATTTCTCTGTGTATAGAATTTTGATGTGTTTTTGTTTTCCTGCTGGTTGTTTTAATGATTTTAAGAAAAAGTTTCTAAAGTGGAACTTAAGTTTAAGTTTAATTAGAAAATAGAAATATGTTTGAGAGATTTATAAATTTATTGATGAGAAAATGTGCAGTATACGATTTAGCTTATTTCGAAGGACAAAACACAATCATTCCCCTAAAAGACAATGCATCAATTTTTTCATTGCCTTTAAAGGAGTAGAATGTAGAAGTGTATTATGAATATTTTTAGCACATTTTCTTAAGGTTAACGTTATGAGTAGAGGCAACTAGGCCACTAGAATCGTGTGGACACCCCAACCAGAGTTGATCTATTGTGTCCTACCCTAACGTGGTTAGATTAATATAGCATCTATCTACAATGCGATCGCAATTGGAATAAAAGAAAAGAGGAGGTTCTCAACCAAACTAGGAAAAAAATAAAACTGAAACATTTTTAGATATCAATTGCTTTAACTTTTGTGTATTAAAGAGAAAGTTTCTAACGGTTTTACATCAAACAAATTGCAGTGCACTTTTTTTGAGTGCAGCGAAAACGTGCCGGGATTTTCGGGTGACAGTGGAAGAACTTTTTGGTAACTAATTAAATTTGTTTGAAATAAAAGTCATCTACAGCTCATGGCTGCTCGACCCTTTCCCTTCTAAAGTAGTCTGTATCATTTGCGTCATAAAGGCTTTTACCTGATTCAACCGATTCAACCAACAAAACATTTAATTCACTGCTGTCTTGGTTCATGCTTGTTAAAACTCTGTTTACCTTCTGACTTGCGACTAATGTGAAAAATTTTCGTATATATCGTATCAGTTGGAAAAGATCAGCTGATGTCAGTGGTAAATCAAAATCAGATCAGTTGGAGTGTGTGGACGCTTCTTTTTAATAATAAAGCAATGCGATATTGGAATTAGATCGGAATCAGGCCTGACGCTCCAATGTAGTAGCATCTGCCTTAGTGTGAGAGATCAAATTAAAGTAAAGAGCAGCAACAAATAACCTACTGCCAGGATTGAAAGCATGTGTGAATTTTATAATTTCCTTAAATGAAATTTCTATCAGTAAATTACTTCAAAATGAGATTTTTGATCTTCACCTTGATACTTTTCACTAGTATATCATAGCCAGCTAGCCGAATCTATCAATGAAATGCAATGGGGAAGAAATCAAAAATAAACAATAATTTCGCCCAAATTCGTTTGAGTATTTAATAGTACACTGTCCACCTTGTCGTCTTTCATCTTCATGGTGTATACATTGTACATCAAATCTCTAAAAATGGCATCACAATTACTACTCTGTATCAACCTGAAAGTTTGAAAAAACAAAGGATTTTATATCTCACCCAGAAATAAAACTAATTAAAAATATTATTGAACTCTGTTAAACTTTTATTTTTGTTGTCGTATTTTATTAACGAGATTTCCCAGTAAATCTTATAAATCGTTCACGAAATTTGAATTTAAATATTCGAAAATCTCAGTTAATTGTATACTTGTAATAATATTGGAGACATATTCCTTCGATACTCTGGACGATCTTAATTTTAAACGAAAATAAAAAAAAAATCTTTCTACAGTCCCCTCCGCCTAGTATATGTCAAGGGCTTAGAAGTATTTCTCCAGAAAATGCGATGAAGGTTCACGAATTAAATCCGCTAACAAAAATTTAAAGACTGTTTTTCCAGTTCCTCTATTTTTGTAAGTTACGTCTTTGCTTACTTTGCAGCATGTAACGGTATATGTATGTATAAGCTGGTATAAAAGCAACGACAAGACGGTTCTTGGATTTTTTTTTTAATGGGTAAATTAATAACACAGTTAATAAAAACAAACATATCGTCTGACCGCTTTAGTGGGATGTCTGACCTTCAAGAGAATAGAAAGTATGGGTTTGAGTATAACGAGATACTCAGTTTGTTTTGCCTATGGAACATATTCCAACTACTTCCTTCAGTCTTGGATCAAAAGTCGAACGGATCCTTACGATTGATCCAGCATTCACTCAAAATAGCGGCATAAGTCAACGCTATTGTACAAATAGGACAGATCAATTTTACGAGAATGAGTACGGACCTGGATCATTCATCAATAGCGGTATAAGTTAACGCCATGTGTCATGGGGGATCGAATATGGACCAGGATTCGAAGATGAATAAGCAGTCAATGGGGAAAAGTGCTTTAAGTGAACTGTTTCAATGTCACTCACTAAATGTGACGAGATTTCTTTCCTAAATTTCCTTAAACCTCGGGTTTTGATTCAACAAGATCCCTCGGTTATGGCGGCACAATTATATTATTGCACTTCTATGCTATTTCGGAGTATGCACTTTTTACTGCTTTATTGCGGCTTTCTTCCGAAAAGATCACTGCTATGATCCCGAGTTTATTGCGGTCTGTCGCGTCACTGACGCTGCCTAAACCTAACCCGCAGCGGTTTTCTTATTATCTCTACTCATTTTATATAAATGTTCTTAAAGTCGAGTAGGTACTTACATGTATTTCACAAATGACAAAAATTGTTTAAGGAGATTTAGTAAACAATAAACTACAATATTTAATTTAAACCAGATTTTACGTATTTTGGTGTTGATTATGATGCTGTAGTCACTCTTGCAACTGATAAACCTCAAAGATAAGGTAAAGTAGGGGGGGGGGGGGTATGGCACACAGTTTTTGATCTAGAGAAATAACTCTGGAAATAAAAGACAATTTCACAAGTAAAAGAGCTAGAATCGGCCTAAAACCAATTCTTATAATCCCCCAGGTGAATGCCCACATGTAATTTCGTATGGTCACCGATCTGTGCATGTTTGATTTTTGAAGTGGTTTTTCTCATATATTTCTAAAACGGTTCGTCGGACAGTAAAAATGGTTATAATCAATTGCATTGCATTTTATATTCTGAAGAACTATGCAGTATAATAAAAACGTATAGGACTGATCGTTTTCACAGTATACGTAAAAAACCTAAATCTTATATTTATGTCACCACCAAAAAGGGGTTGCCCGATTTAGTCCATTCTTGCAATTATATTTACTGTTTCTATGACAACAAAGTAAACAAGCTCTCAACGTCGTTGCGTTCTCAGGCAGTGTCCAAATATATAGTGAAAAATGAAATTTTAGTATGGCAACCATACGAAGGATTTACTCGATTTGTCTTATTTTCGAACTTAAATTCACATTTTTTTTAAAAGCCGTGTACAAAATTTCAGCTTTCTAAGTGAACACGTTCTCGAGTTATCGTGAGGACGGACAGACGGACGGACCATCAAATATCAAAATAACTTTTAATTTTATTCGTGGGTGTCCAATCCATTTTGCTCTACCAGCATTATTTCTGTGCGTTACAAATGTTATGGTAAACTTAGTATATCCAATGAATTCATCATCTAGACTTATAAAACGTCTAAATTTTATCCACGAAAATAAACTTTAAATATAAAACAAAAGTAACATTTCGCTTAATACTGACTTACAAAAAACAAAAAAAATGATCAAAATGATGGCACGATCATTGCCAATGAAAACAATAGAATGAAAAGAAAAACCAAGAGGCTTCCTTGGCCTTATATAAATAAGCAAGCACAACCAAATCAATATAAAACTTAACTGAGAGATATTAAATTATTTAAATACGCACAATACCCACATTAACACCACACATACTCAGTTGTCATCAAATCATAACGACACACATACACAAAGTCACTAATGATTATTAAACACCGCCCACACACAACACAAGATAATTTTTAATCTAGTCAATAGCTAAGCACGTCGTCTCATTCGTCAGCCAGTGTTTTGTTACATTTTTATTCATAGTTTTAATATCCTGTAAAGAATGTTTTAAAGCCCCAAGAAGAGGACTCATAAAACTGCGAGTCGAAACGTTGGGAAATCATAATTAAAAAACAAATTAAAGATATTCTAAACTACTCTTTAATATTTACATTCAACCAAAATCAGTCATAAACACCCGATCAATAGCACAGCAAAAGCTACTTTTATTTTATTAACAATGTTTGTTTCAATTAAGGGGGGGGGGGGGGAACCTTGGGAGTCAA
The DNA here is from genome assembly GCA_963930735.1 of Dioctria linearis. Lineage (NCBI taxonomy): Eukaryota > Metazoa > Arthropoda > Insecta > Diptera > Asilidae > Dioctria > Dioctria linearis. The sequence continues at coordinate 251,495,640 of OZ005742.1, forward strand.
GGTTTGCACTAGTACATTTTGGTAAATCTAGTACGGGATAGAATTCCGTAGGTCCTGAGAAGAACTTTGAGTACCCACACTCCTATACTCGGAGGATTAAATAACGATCCCCATATACTCACTTTTTTAGTATTTTCCCCTTTTTTATTCTAACTGAGGTACTAGATTTTTCGTACTGCCCTAACTCGTTAGGGTTATGTTCGATCGGAAAACGGGTTTCACTGTTCGCCTAAGCTTATTACCTGCTACCTAGAAAAAAATTCTCTGAATACTTCAGGGGTGGGGATAGGATCCCCGGCCGGAGGGGGGTGGTTCCAATACGACATATTGCATATTAAGTGAACGCCGAGTACTATCGGGGGGTGTCCTTTTTTCTGAATCAAAAAATTTTCTTGGGACGTTTTGCTGCCAGAAACCCATTTTCATGCACAATTCTTCTCATAGGAAGACATTTTTAATAACGCACCAATGCCGCACAATTACGGGACGTAGAAAAGTCCACGTTATCTCCCAAGAAAGTCGCTCAAGCTACATTCGATCGCCAAAGCTTTCCGCTGCTTTATTGAAATAAACATTCTTAATAGAAAATATGTTCAGAGTATTATAGTACATTATTTAAGACATCTCTCATGTCTGTTCTTGTATGGTCTAAAGTTGTATGAAAAGTGGGCATTCCTCTTTCCATTCTGGTGTTGCTTCATTAAAATGTTCACCTGCTGTCTTTGTAAAGGCATAATGAGGAATAGCTTCAGGATTAAAAGGTTGAACACCAGTTGGTGAAAATGCTGAAATTCCAATGCTTGTAGTTTCTGATTTGCTAATTTTGCTCTGAACGGTTAATTTTCCTTGTAGGATTTGTTCTCATAAATAAATTACAAGCATAATAAAACTTTGATTTGAAAGATTTAAAGCATTATCTATCCAAAGACTAAAGAAACTGCGTTGTGTAAAGTAATAAAAAGAAAATAATAAAGTCATTTTTGGCGGCATGGCATATTCAAGCATTTGAATATTAGTGCAGTGCGATAAATGTCCATCTAATATTAACTTTACTTTTTCTTGAGGGTTTTTTTTAGCATAAAAGTGATGTTTTAACTAAGCAAAAAATAAACGAGAGTTTACATAGAGAGATTTGTCTCCTATATGCACTACGGATTCTGGAGGCATATCATCCTCAAACTCTGCTTTCTTATTTTTTCCTTTGAAGACACAAGCACGGGGGAAGAAAGTTTCCTTCCACATTGCAGCATGCAATAACAGTGACAATTTCCCCTTTTTCACTCGAAATTATAGCAGTAACATTTTTGGTTCTTCTTTCATCTATGAAATGTCCCGGTCGATTGTTAAGCAGGCAGCCAATCCCATCCATGTAATAAATGTGCCCAGGTTTATTTATTAGACCATTCCATTGATTTTATATGTATAAAATCAATGACCATTCTCAAGTAGAGCGGCTTCTAAAAAGCTTGAAATAACTGGATACTTCTACCACAAATAAGAAAACTACAGATAACCATTCACCGTACTTAAGAGGAGTCAGTACCAAGATTTGCAAGTTTCATACATTTTTAAATGCAAATTTCTGGCAAACTCTTTGTGGTAGAATAATGATTTATATCTTAAATTAAAGGTAACGAAGAAGTCTAGTAAATAACGTGGGCAAAAGTTAAAAAAAGTGTATTGGAATGAAGATGTTAGCTCGGAAGCTTGTAAAAAATGGTAAAAATTGAAGTTTTTTAAATCAAATTCCTGTTAGCAGGTAATTCTCATTTCTTTAGATTGTGACTATTTTAGAAAGATAAAGCCTAGATCTAGCAAATAACGTCGAGTATTTTTCAGTTTTAGTGACACTTTTTTTAATTATTTGACTCTAATAGTAGATACTTGGTTTTTCTCCCGATATTTCACCGACAAGATATTGCAATATTTCGTTGAAAGTTGTTGAAAAAAACAAAGCAAAATAGTATATTTAACAATTATGTGCAAAAAAAAATGATGAAAGTTAATTCTCGTTAAAAAATTTCAATTTCTTTGAACTGCAAATTTTCATTTTTTGTATGAAATTGTCGCATGTTGGGTTTCTGTCTTTTACGCTAGATGTCTCTAATGGGACTTGTGGTCTAGGTCTAGGCTAATTTTTAATGAATTTTATCACTATCAAGACACAAACCTACGTATAGTACTGACTAAATTTAGCATTTAGGAAAAAACGTGTTTTAAATTTAGGGAATTGCATTACTTTCTTATAGTGTATGTTGGCAGATGACTTTTGAAAAGCTTAAGCTTATCGATTTCTATATTTAATAAAATTGCGTTAATTTAAAGCATATTTTAAGTATTTCACTAATTAATTCATTCAATTTTAGAACATGCAGGTATTCCAGATAATGATGATGCAGCATCTGTTTCAACTGATAATTCTCAAGAATATGTTCCAACTAAAAAATCTCAAGAATATGTTCCAACTAAAAAACCTCAAGAAAATGTTCCAACGAAAAAACCTCAAGAATATGTTCCAACTAAAAATCCTCAAGAAAATGTTCCAACGAAAAAACCTCAAGAAAATGTTCCAACTAAAAAACCTCAAGAAAATGTTCCAACTAAAAAACCTCAAGAAAATGTTCCAACTAAAAATCCTCAAGAAAATGTTCCAACTAAAAAACCTCAAGAAAATGTTCCAACGAAAAAACCTCAAGAAAATGTTCCAACTAAACATCCTCAAGAAAATGTTCCAATTAAAAAACCTCAAAAATATGTTCCAACTAATAAATCTCGAAAATATGTTCCAACGCTTAAAGAAATGAGCAATCCGTTCATAAATCCGGAAATTTTTGGTTTGTATGTTATTTTGTAATTTTCCTAATTCTGTTGACTCAATATAATCCATGATACAAATATTAACAAGGTATAGCAGATTCGAGAGGAACTTGCTCTATTGAAACGTCATATGTCGACAAATTTTTACTAGCGAATTTCTTTTGAGTTTTTCGTGTTATATTAACTGAAAGACATTTTGAATTGTGTAGTGCTAACTTACAAAAGCAGCACCTGGTTACATATTTTGGCGCCAACTTACAAAAACCGGTTTATCTCGAAAACTACGGAACCGATCCGCTTCCGGTTTTTTGCGTCTGTTAATAAAAAATTAGTTTCTTCGTGTGAATCACTTCGGGAAAAGAGTAGTTAAGTGCTAGAGAAAGCAAGCAAACAAATTTCCAATTAGAAAATCTTTTTGCACTTCGTTTTTAACAATTGACAAAAATTATGACATTTAGCCATTACCTTGTTAAACTTTATATCATGAATGTAACAGTTTCAATCAAATGAAACCGAACTGAATATATCTATATCATTCTTTCGTTCGAAACTCTTATGAAGGAATTAGGTTGAAGATTGAGTTGAGTAATTGATGGTAAATTCTTTGCAGGGAAGAAAATGCGTTACTTTCTGACTCGTACGTGGACGCTACAGTCACTGATGACAACAAGAAAATAAAAAGAATTTTATTGAATGAACGTTTAAACCAAAAACCGGGCGTATTACCTCTTCGAAAGCCATATAAAATATTTGCAACGAGAGAAGATCTAAAAAAATTGAACAGAGGTTTTCAACAAGATAAATCTGATATAAATTGGAAAAGTCCTTCTAACAATTATGCGTGGCTATATGTCAAAATGCCAATAGAATTCAACTATACGGTAAGTCGAATTTATTTAATTTTTATTTTTTTTTTTTAAATTCCTGGTAGGACATAACCCGGCAGCTTCTACGTAAATCTTCGTCGTCTGTTTTATTTCCTTTTGATCTTTATTTGTAGCCGTGTGCATAGGGCTCATTTTCTGACGACTTAAATTCTTTTCGAAACATTTTTCAACTTAGATGGGTCCTTTGGGAACATTCCACACTGAACATAATATGTAAGTATATGGACATTTTCGGGGAAATGTTGTTAGTACCCCTTTTTGCCAAAAATTTATTGAGACTTTTGTATATGCTTCGATGCTGTCTTCTAGAAAGTCTTCATTGTCATTTGTGTTTTGGTATTATCCCTATGAAATCGAACATTTTGTTCCGTTGCATATAAAACTAGATCTGTTGTATCTTCTTTAATTGGATCACTATGCTTTCCTTGTTTGCTTCCAACAGCATATGGCAAGCGATACATACTGTAATTCTTAAGGCCCGTTTCCACTGCGGTCTTCAAACAGTGCGCGCACATAAAAATTGACAGAAATAGAGCAAAAAGCAACAAATCTTAAACTGTGCGGAGACAAAGTTTTCTTTGCGTATCCACTGAAATCTTTCAGAAAATAATTGAAAAGCATCAAACTGTGTTCTGAAAACTGTGCGCGGCGCACTCTACAGAGATACGACTTTAGGTAGATACGACGTTTGAACGCTATCTTAGTGCGCACAATGTTTTAAGCTCTCCGATTTTAGTCAAAATTCTTTGCATTACACGTCTCTATTTGGAAGAAAACAATAAAAATTAATTTTCACGACGAAAATATAGCAATTTACTCTGCAGCATTTATTATTGTAGCGAGTGAAAAAAAATGAAAGCCACCGCGGAGGACAGTGTGTATGCAAAAACTGTAGGGAATTTAGTCTTCTTCAAATTTATATTAGCCATTTTTGTCGTAGGATCAACACTTGAGGAATTATTTTGAAAAAAAAAAACAAATTCTTTGTACCTTTAATCCAATATGGCGGCCCGCGCGGACCCCCTCCAAGGGTGAAAATTTGGATTTTTCATCGGGGCCCGGAACTATATAACATATATATATATATAAATCACAACTATTGCCTATTGCCTGGACTATTGGTCTTTCACATAAAATTTGCAATTTCGGAATGTGTCTTCCAATGAAAAATTTCAAATGTGGCATAGCAAACCATTTAGATTTGTAAATATCATTCGCGCCGACTCCATAAGTTAATGACTCGCGTTCCTTTTGCTTTTCACGTTTTATTTGAGTTTTAATATTTGTCCACATCTTTCAACCTCACTTAAGAGGAGTCAGTACCAAGATTTGTAAGTTTCATACATTTTTCAATGCGAATTTCTTGCAAACTATTTGTAGCAGAATAATGACTTATATCTCAAATTAAAGGTAACGAAGAGGTCTAGTAAATAACGTCGAGAAAAATAAAAAAAAATGTATTGGAATGGAGATATTAGCTCGGAAACTTGTAAAAAATGGTAAAACTTGAAGTCTTATAAATCAAATTCCTGTTTAGCAAGTAATTCTCATTCCTTTAGATTGTGACTAATTTAGAAAGATAAAGCCTAGATCTAGCAAATAACGTCGAGTTTTTTTCATTTTTAGTGGCGATTTTTTTAATTGTTTAACTCTAATAGTGCTTGTTTTTTCTCTCGATATTTCACCGACGAGAAATTGCAATATTTCGTTGAAAGTTGTTGGAATATAAAGCAAAATAGGATATTTAACAATTATGTGCAAAATAAAATTTAGGAGAGTTAATTCTCGTTGAAAATTTTCAATTTCTTTGAACTGCAAATTTTCATTTTCGTCTTCAATTGTCGCATGTTGGGTTTCTCTCTTTTACGCTAGATGTCTCTAATGTGACTTGTGGTCTAGGCCTAAGCTAATTTTATATGAATTTTCATCCTTTCAGGACACAAACCTACGTATAGTAAGTTTTATTGCCTAAAGACTCGCTGGTATCTAAATTGAAATTTTTGCTGAGTACTGACTCCATTTAAGTCCTTCAGATGAAATTGTTTATTTATATTTTTATAATCACTTGATTCCGTATCCCACAATAACGAATTCTGCTCGGAAAATTGAATTAATTCAATAAATCTTTCATTTTTCGATTTCATCTTTTTTAACGGGTGGCGCAAAAGTAATGACCCTATTTGGTTCAGCTTCAACTTCTTTTCTAAATTAAAAAAAACTAGAATTAGTTTCTTATTTATGTATATTTGTGCCATGAAATTTCGTCGCATTGGGATTTGAAGATGTCTCTCAAATGACCTCCAGGTCCAGAGTTGATGCACACACCGGCACCGGTGCCGGACGTGTCGGGTAAATCGTGAACGAAATTCACGTTGTGTTCTTATCAGTGATAAATTATTCCATAAAAACATTGACACCATTATTCCACGTTCTTGATATGTATAACGGTCCATGTTTATTTTTAGTAATTTTACATTTGTTTATTGTACAATTTTCAATATCAGAATGACAGGAGATGTCATACAAAAAAACTATAAGTAATTTCTCTAGTGCCAGTACTTTTGCGCCACCCAGTATTATTATTTATTAAAAGTTATCAAAAAAAAAATGCTTCAGTTTGGGCAATCGCGATTGAAAACTATAGGTATCTCGCGGAAAAAATGCAATATCTTTAATTGTTTGTACTAAGTATATTTTGTGTTTTCCATATTAACTGGAAAACAAAATATCTGCCTCGACAAGCTATTTCAAGACTTTTCAAGGTCTTTTTACGTGTATCCATTGGTTTCACTTATCCGCGCACAGTTCCCGCAGAAGTTCTCCGCATCGACGCAAGAGATTTTCTAATGGATACGTTTCGTATCCACTGGAGTATCGGTGTGCGTAAGTAATCTCCGCAGAATACGAAGACAAAACATTTCTTATCTACGCATATTAATTTTGGTACAGACACTTCGGCAGATAATGTGTTGGGACAGTGCGCAGACAAAACTTTTGGTGGATACGCACCTTTAAATATAACTCTTGACTCGAACTCGCAATCTTGTTAGTTCATAAGATACTACCCTTCTGTATCTTGGACCAGATTTTAGTACAGTTTTGTGATTGGGCACATTCCAATATTATGTAAATGAACACAGACACCAATAAACGGCAATCCATAAGAGATGTCTCGTTAGATACGTGCTAGTTATAAATTCTAAAGCCTCGTTTCCACTTATACAAATTGTGCCAACTTGTTCGGCAACATGTTGTGTACTTGTTGGGAGCCGACATGTTAGCTTAAACTTACAAGTGTTTCCATTTAAATAAATTCTCGCGAACTTGTTGGCTTAACTTCTTACATTCTACTCCATTGCATTCCACTAGTGTAGCCAACACTACAAATGAGAGTTTCCACTTAAATGGACAAATCCACCCAACAAATTCTGCGAGTTTTTACAGCCAACATCGAACAAGTTGCCAACATGTGTCTGAATTTTCATATAGCGTTTCCACTTTGACAGAATGTTGCCAACTTGTTTCAAAACTTCTGTTCTGTAGTGCAGTATTCATGTCTTAAAAAGTAACATTGTTACCGTTGAATTATTGCAGTTCACAAACATTGTTCCACATTTCGTAACATTTTTTTTTTTTTTTTATAAGATATGATTGCTAACGTTCAGTTCAAACCCCTCAATGAGACCAGAACCAGAGATTACATAATACTTCGTATAAAGACACGACAGCTAGAATTAAAATATTAAATGCATTTCGAATCTACAGAACAGAATCTACAGAGATTGCCTCCAGTCAAGCAACAAGCAACATATTAGAGTTTCCAGATACACTGCGTTGCGATGCGAACTTATTTGTCGGAAGCCTCTTTTCAACTAATAATAATTGTTCCAACTTGTTCGGCAACATGTTGGGAGCTTGTTAGCTCAACTTAATGGCAGATTTGCGGCTTCAAATTGGATTTGAAAACTTTTCCCGAGTATCATCTGGTTGTGCCTATTATCAAGAAAGAAGATACCATTTTTCAAAAATCTGCATCACCAGCAGCGAGTAGTAGATGGCTAAACCTTCACAATTCTTAGTTACTGGTGATAGTTACGCGTGCCTAATGTATCATCATCGAATTTCAAAGTCAACTACATATCTATACCAAATGTTTCCAGCAGTTTTTCTTTTCTTCTCCAGTATTTTGAATTTACTGAAAAGATCCCTATAATCACTAGTTAGCAAACAACCCAACAAATCTGCGGGCTTTTACATCGAACAAGTTGCCAAAATTGTGTCAGGATTTTTGTATAGCGTTTTCTTCCACTTATACAGAATGTTGTCAACTTGTTTGAAAACTTGTTGAGTATGTAAATTTGTATTAATGGAAACTAAATGGAAGCCATGGTCCGCAACACAAAATATGCGGTTAGTTTGTCAATTAGGATGATAGAATTTTAGGGGGTGAGGAAAAGAACTGCCAACAAAATATTTTTCCAAACATTGTCATCGATTGCTTTACGGCTGATGAATGGGAATTTTTGCCTCTAGAATTGCACCGGAATTTCGTATTTTAAACATTTCTCAGAATATTTTTCGTTGTAAGTTTTTCTTGTATTTCGGTATTAACTGACTTACCAAGAACCGGAACAAATAGTTTAGATAAATGGACGACTCCTTGTAATTTAATATCCCCGCTAACCATAAAAAGGCGTATGTTAGTACCGCAAACGATGCTCTGGTTTATTGAGAAAATATTAAGAGTTGAATGGAAAAATTAAAACAGTTTGTAATGAATTGTTCAATTGGACGAAATCCAGTCTGTGATTTGGAATGTTGGCGCTGAGAGTGGAGAGCACTGGAAAGAAACAACAAAAAGTTATGGCCGAATGCAATGTATTTTGTGCAAAAGTATTCCTTATTATTTGTGAACTCCTCTTGCTCAATACACTTATACCCCTTGCAACCCTCCAGGCTGTGCGAATTTTTGGCATTTTTTACAAAATTAGTATATCGAAAGTCTCTAGTAAAAATTTCCAAAGCAATGCTCAATAATTTAAAATTCAATTATGCAAAGTCCAAAAATCACATATAATAAAATAAAGAATAACAACATAAATCAGAATCATAATCACAACGTAAAACGAGTTTTCAAACAAAACTGAGGCCAAGCCGCATGAAAAAGTAGAAAATTAACTTTCCTTCATACACAGAGGTGGACTCAGATTTTTTGATTGGGACATTTCTCTTGAATATTCTTTCTCTTCATGAATCAAATCACTTATTACCTCTGATTGATCATACTGATACGGTGATTGTCAGCGAATAAAATCTGAGTCCATCTCTGTGTGTGAAGAAAAGTTTATTTTCTACTTTTTCATGCGGCTTGGCCTCACTTTTGTTTGAAAACTCGTTTTTTACTTATTTTATTTTCTGCGTTTTTCACGTTAACTAAATTGTTATTTCGTGCTGCATGGAGATATTTTAAGTCATGTTTGCTGCCGATTCGAAAACAAAAATTTTTCGTTTAAGTACTGCAACGGTTTTCTGAAATTCAAATTATGTTTTAAACAGCGCTTTTTAGCTGTATTCCAACTTGATCCCATATAACATGAATTTTCCCGATTTTCCATGTTTTCCACAGACTTTTCCTATTACTATGATTTTTTTTTAAAAATTTACATGAATTTTCTTTGATTTTTCATACAAGTTTTCATGATTGTTGAAGAGAAAGTATTGATGCCAGTAGCACGGAAAAAAATGATTCCGCATAGCTTATAAAACTTTTTTGTCGGAAAATTTTCCGGAAAAGTCGGGAAATTTCGGAAATGTTTGGGAAATTTTCTAGAAAAATTGGAAAATTCTGCATTTTTCCTGAAACAGATTTATCACTATCATATCGATGAAAATTTGTCCGATGATTTTCCCGATTTTCCGGGTTTTCCATGGAGTTTTCCACAAAAGCAACTTTATGCAACTTTATTCGCTCTACAACTTTGTCTTAGGTTGCAAAACGCTCAAACGCTTCCTTGGTCGGAAAAACTCCGGAAAAGCGTTTTACATGAATTTTCCTCGATTTTTTCTGCAAATTTTCACCATTGTCGGAGAGAAAGTAATGATGCCAATTGATAGGGAAATTGATCCTGCATAATTTAGAAAACTTTTTTACCGGAAAATTTTCTGGAAAAGTCGGCAAATTCCGGAATTTTTTTCGGAAAAATCGGAAAACTCTGCATTTTTCCTGAAACGGATTTATCACTAATCAAATTTGTGCCAACTTTTCAAATGATTTTTCCCGATTTTCCTGGTTTTCCATGGAAATTTCCGGTTCAAATTTTGATAGATTCAATTGTCACGCGACATGAACCTGTGTGTCCAACCCAATTGCAGCTCGCTGTCATGACGAAAAGTGGGTCTACGAGAGTGTCGAAAATAGTAAAAAAGAAATATCTAAATAGACAGACAAATACGAATTAAAGGGAATGGCCTCAAAAATATTCTGAATGTTCTGAGAAATGGTTAAAATATAAAAATTCTGGCACAATTCTAGAGACAAAAGCTCCCATTCATCAGCCGTCTGGCAGTTCTTTTCCTTGCCTCCTCCTAAAAATGCATTGAGATAGTTCTAAATTCCACTTAAAATGTTTCAACACATGCGTGTAAAGAAATAAATGGATTTCCCCAAGGTATATAGAATTCAAGGTATTCAAAGTATGGTAGAGAGAACACAATACTCTCTGTCTTTCCTATAAAAATGTATATACATTAGTCACAGAATTACGTCACAGGCCATTAGCTGCAATGTGTCAAAACTTTAAAGAGCACCACTTGTATAAAATATATATATCACTGGGATTTCTGCACCTAATCCTATGTCCCACGAGAGAACTCAATAAATATGAACTCTATCACGTACATACATGTTACTGGCAATTAAATATTTGAAATTATTTTGCAGGGAGTAGTAAAGCTTAATCATCCAATTGAAGGATTACTACATAACATCATCCGTCATAGTGATCAATGGCAACATTATATTCCTTGTGTAAACGATTTGCTTAAAACAATGTCCGACCTTGAAGATGAACTTAAACACATCAGAGCAGCAAATAATGCGAACAATTCCATAAATGCTATAAAGAAGTTTTTGGTAGCTCGAATAGACTTATCCCATGATAAGTACATTGGTGAGTATTGATTCTAATTTTCCATCAAGCACCAGTATAATTCTCAATGTACTCCTTTTAATTGAATTTCAATTTTTAGCTGCACGAGAGGCCGACTTACACGTTCAAATGGACTTGCATGAGTTTATTCAAGAGAATATCACCTATAAAAAATATCGTGGAGAAGGAGTCAATATAAATGGAAAAGAACAAGTTTTCTTCAAAGTGAGAAATAATCTTGGAGAAAGTCAAGTCATGGTTGTTTGCTTGTCAGATCAGTTGTTTCCTGTTAATGCTGCCTTTCCAGATGGTCGCCCGATTAGAATAATCACTTCAATTTTCTTCACAGACTGGAAAGACTATTTTCGTCGGCATGTAATGAAAAAGTTTTAGATATTGACAATAATATCTAATAACGAATCATATCATATCCAAACGCACAACAATTATAATTTTTTTGGTGTTTCTAATTTTATATTAACGACAACCTCTATGTAGCCTCTATACTGGTTAGTATGTGTATGTTCTTCTTAATAAACTAAACTTGAGACAATAAATGAAAAGAAAAAAGAAAGAAAAGAAAAATCTTTTAACAATAGAATAAAAAATTTTTTAACAAAAAATAGAATGAAAAAATAGTGAGCGTTTCGAATCAGCAGAGCCATAATATGCTCTTCAGTACGGCTTGATTACTGCCTGTTTGTATACCACAATGAGAACATCAAGCTGACCCAATATATGTATGTAAATTGTTACTTAAAGGCTTAACAAGATTAGCCCTATTAGGAACTGGCATAAATTCATAGAGTCAATATGGCGTCTACAGCAGGCAGGAACCAGGCCATACTGAAGAATATGTGGTTCCTGCTGATACAAAATGATCTCTTTTTAAAAGAAATATCTTTTTCTAAAAGATTCTTTCTATTTAAAGAGTTTTTGTCGTTCGATTCTCAATTTGGCAGCAATCTCGGTCAATTATATGTTGACTAAATTTATTTCATATTGACTCTCTATGAGACAATAGTTAAACCTGAAATAGGGTCAGAACTACAACAGCATTTAAGAGTCAGGGAGAGCTAAGACAAATTAATATTAAATGATACCCTAAAAACCCCGTAAATTAAGCTAGACACACCTTTGTTTTGTAAATTAGATTGTCAAAGTGGTGTTCCACATTTCTTTCTAGAACAATTCGTCAGACATTAAAAATAATTAAAACCAATTAAAAGGTAACGGGACGGTTACACGAGTCAATAGAGCTGACGGACAGTCCTGATTTTGTAATTTTTCCGACTAAAAATAATTTGCGTTCGATCAGTTGGCTAGTGAGTTCATTATAAAAGGATCGTCAAGCAAGCGGTGCAAACATTCCTGTTCTGCATGCATTTCTAATGATTTCTTCCATATTGCGTCATTTTTATCTAAGAAATTAAGATTACAATGTATATTAAAGTCTTTTCAGTTATTTCCCAATCAAAATAAAGAAGATTAGAAATATAAACACAAATTTCCTTTAGCATCTACTTTTTATTTTCAATTTACGCCATCTTAATTTTACGTTTGACAATTTACTGACTGGTTAGTATAGGTACTCGTATATATGGACTGATCCTTGAACTAAAAATGCATTAAAGCAAATGGCACCACTTTTATAATTTTGTCTCTTTCCGTGAGAGCATTATTTCCCACTGAACTGTAAAAAAATTGTTTAACGAGAAACTGTTTAAGGTTCAGCGGTATTTGTAGAGGGTAATAAAACTTGTTCTACAAAAAGAGCCATGTAAAAAACATTTCCTCCAATTCATAATTAAAATTTAAAAACAAAAATAGTCACAAATACTTTTGTGGTAAATTCGACATTTATATAAAAAAATCCTCATATAATTTAAATATGGCGTCAGTTTACGACAGTTGGTAGAATTGACAGTGAGAACATTATTTCTGAAATCAAAATTGCTGCCTTATGAAACAGGAGATCAGTCAGTCCATTAATATACATGTCAGTGGTACTGACTATTCAGTAAAAAAGACTACTCAGTAGGGATTTACACGAGCCTGTATTAGTGTCAATTCTACTGATTTGTAAGTAAATAAAGTTTTCTTATTATTTAACAAAACAAAAATATTTACGTAAATGTTGCAATCAGAGGCGCTAATCGAGCAATAGATGCTGTAACTCGAACTATAGATGTAATGGGAGCTGCAGCTGCAGCTGAATTACCAACTGAAGGTAATTTATAGGTTATATACACACATATATGTACATATATATGAAGTAATTGATACGACTTTACAATAAGTGATAAGATCGGTACCTTTCTTTTCTTGGATTGACACTTAAATCTGCACTTGAATTTAATCGTTTTTATCGTAAAAAAATTGAAAATTTTCAATTTTCTCACAATAATTAATCCTGCCCCACAGCCATCCTCATACCAATAAGTTTGTTTTCGTATATCGGTGATATGTTGATAATCTCTTCTTTGTGCGGCATACAACGTATAACATAGCTGTCAGAGCCTTTCTTTATGTGTTTGCTAAATTTGCGCTGCTATAAATGGAACAAGCAAATTGGAACCAGAAAACTTATTCTAATATCATTTAATATCTCCGGTCTATTCGTGCGTTCCATAACAGCGCTAATTTAGCAAACTCCTAAAGGCTAGAGAATAATACCTACATATTTTTGTGTTGCCATACAAAGCTTTGGTTTTTCACTTTATTTAACCTTTTTTTTCATCTAGGGTATAATATACTCTTCTACAAATTATAAATCCACCCCTTTCTCCTACGAAAGATTCTTGTCCAACGAATTCCGAAATTCCTGCTGTTGCATACTTATAAATCCACTAGGAAAATCACATGAAAACCTACTTTTTTTTTTAAATTGTTAATAATTTATTTGTCTTCCTCTAGCCTTGACTATTTTGAAAATTGTTTTATTCATACGTAAAAATATAAATATAAAATATAAATTGGCAAACCACTTTGCTCCATACATGCTGAATTGGCGTTGGTCAGCGTTAACTATCCGAACTAAAATTCCCCAAATGTTCACCATTGAGTTTAGGTCCGAAGAGCATGCTGGCCATCCTAAAAGTGTTATTGAATTGGTTTATAACCATGCCATTGTCTGTCTACTCATATGAATAGCAGCTTTGCATTGCTGGAGCTGTTTCGTACACCAGTCTACTATTTAGTCGAGAAGAAGTGAATTGGATCTTTGGAAACCGCTTCAAAAACCAGTAAACTTCCTGATACCCATTAAACCAATCTACACCAGGGTTGCCAGATTGGGTGATTTCTCTACGAACTCAACTTTGGCGACAGAAAATTTGGGTGAGTTGTCAAAATTTATTGATAGATTGCATTATTTTCGTCTTATGGCCAACCCACACGTAGTAAGCACGAAGCACGAGCATTTATGCCCAGTGTGTCATCACAATAATTTTACTCAGCGGTAGTTCTTTATATGATTAACGATTTTTTTTTTGTATACGTGTTCAATTAAGTTACAGTTTTTTATATAAGTAATAACTGTTTCACACATTCACAGCACGTGATGAGAATGGAATTATTATATTATCACCTCAAGTCGCAGGTAAGGAACTGCACAGTCATCCAATCAGAAATTTTAAAATCTCAAAATCTTACTCCTGCCTCCCATATGGATCGTGCAACCCCTGTTGCTGAAAAAAGAGAAGTGAATGTTAAGTGTAGAGGGCTTTTTTATGCTTTTGAAATGTCCAATTTATCTGATGAAAATGAAATGCAGTAACTTTGAAAGTTTTTAGCAATATATTATAGAGCGTCACATAAATGACATTGCCGATAAATTGGGCTACTTTTAATTGTAGTTGGGCTACCTTTTAGAGAAATATGGCGATATGTCTAAAAAAATTCTGGCAACCCCAATCTGGAACATCAGGATTGAATTTCCTCTTTCATCTGAACAAATAACCAGAACACAAATTTTCATTGCATAATATCGACGTCATAATTTTTTGAAAATGTCCTACCGAGGTCCAATCAATGCCCACGATGTTTTCCGCCAATTTAATCCTGGCGTCTTTGTGACTCTGTAACAATCGTGGAACCAGGTTCATTTAAGCTCGCCGGATGTTAGGATTATGTTTTAGTGCTGTCCTTCCGTTCATCGCGTTCGTTCAGCTTTTCTTTAAGACTAACTCCCTCAGATTTCAAATTAATAAAATTTGTCCTCTCTCAAATTCACGTAAAATTCTTCCTCTCGACATTGTTAAAAAATATTATTTTAAGAACAATTTAAGTTGTAGACTGTCTCTACCTACCATTAGAAAAACGTGTAAGGACGTTTCAAGAAGCTCACTTGCTGTGATGGATTTGTAATTATGGAACAGCAAAAATTTCGGAATTCCCAAAAAATGTAAAAATCTTTACCGTTAATGCAGTCTTACCATAATGCAAGTATGTATGCCTTTTGTTTGTTGGTTAGAGGATTTTTTCAAATTTCTATTGGAAAAGCTACAAATTTCTGTGGGTTTATAATTTCGCAACAGAGTGCAATATTGGTCTTAGACCAATTAAAACTTTTTCTCTTGTTCATGAATAAAGTTTACAGCTTCGGAATCATTTAAATATTCTCGTTTCAGTCACAGTTCGCTTTGAATTCCCTCAATAATTTGCACAAGATCAAATGTGTGCTCTCGCATTCGTACATGCAATTAGAAAATGCGCAAAGCTTTTCCCGAAATTACTTCAGATCTTTCTCTACAATTTTATAACGAAAACTGAGAAAATTATAATCCAAACGATTTTGAGAAAATATTTAAAAAGCTCGCGTTGAGTTATCGCTCAACTAACACTTTAAGCAGGTTAGTCGCTTTGTTATTAATCAATTTCTAGTGGAATTGATATTTCTGTAGAGAAGCATCAGTTTTTCGTTTTATAAGACTGACGTGATTGTACCTACCCACCCCACACGGTTAAGAAGAAGAAACTTGCTAAAGTCTTACTCATGTTTAAGCTTTTATTCAGCTATTTAAATTAAACGAATTCATGTTCTCTCACGACTCGACTTGATCATTTCATAGACCACGAATGCCTATAAATAGTGCAACAGATCATTTGGTGATAGTTTTTCTTGATTGGGACATCGCGCCGAACACTTCGCGTTCCACAAATCTTTAACAAATTTAATTTTTTCTGTAAGGTAATTTATTATTAAATCGTTAATAATTCAACAATATTTTCTGTAATTATTTTTAAAGACTTTGTACAAATCATCGTACGTAGCACAAAATGGATTGTACCAAAGGACCAGACATAATAGAAGAAGTGATCCAGTTGGCAAAAATAATAGATAAACTTCTCTTATTCCCGTCACCTTACTGGTTTATCACACCGGTCTCTGAACCCATAAAAAGAGGCAAAGAAAATGGAACATATAAAAAGAAAGCAAGGTGAATATGAACTTATTAATTTAAATTTGCATGGAGTGTGATTGATACGCGTGAATTGATTGTTGATTGTTGATTCAAGCACTTGGTGTGTTCGTGAAATTGTTTACCCCTGTATTTGTGGTTAAAATTATCTACAGATCCACAAGTGCATTTGCATTTGCATTCCACTATTATTAGATACTCACAACATTTTTTTTCTCTATTCCTTACAGAAAGTTCTAAGTAAGATACGTGCCGAGGACAGTAAACAATCATTAGACATTTCTAAATATTTTGTATTTATACAAAAATAAATAAAGTATAAAAGCAGTTATCTGAATGAATTTTATTATACCATTTCAAATATTATACCTCCCTAAAAATTTACAAAATTCCATCCATTTCGCACTCTCTTTTTTTTTAGAAAAATAATACAGATTCGGCATTTTCGATCAGTGTGCGCGCAGAGTCCAAATCAATGATCATATTTAGGTAAGTATTAAATAGAGTCGTATGCGCATGTGATATTAGCAGCGAACTAAATCTATTAAGAGCTCTGCAAATGTAAATATTCTGGAATGCGCCAGATAATCATTCCAAAGGTCTCACAAGACAAAGAGCCACAAATTTTCCGCTTTGAGATTTCCTCCCCAAATCCAAAGTTCAACTTTTTCCCTCTGAAAGATTTTAAGAACGAATTTACACTTTTCTTTATCTCTACGACGGCACAGCGTTGACTTATTAAATTGTAATCAGAACTTTTTTTTAGCAAATATTTAATTAGGTCTACTTGGGTTATTACTCAAGTGACACTTTTGACTAATTATTTTCGACTAATTATTGAAAAAAATTCCATTAATTTGATAGGGGCTTTTAGAGTCAGTGCCCTCTACCTATACATGGCGGCTCTCGATTCGATATCTCCCAGCAAACATTTTCTCGGGTTTTCGTGTCTGTTAAAAGATTTATTTTATTACTTCAACATCTTTATTGAGCCTTGAATATTTATTTTTTTCCAAAGAAATGTATTTTCTTCATTTTATTCATTTTATCGAGTAAAGTTTGAATTTGTTCAAATAGGCCTTTTTGGGATTCTCCGGTAACTCGGAAAACGGAATGAAAATAGGAGCATGGAGATTTTTCTTCCATTCTCCTATTTTCATTAATTGTTTTTCGAGTCACTCAATTCTGTTGTTTGGGACTTGCTGATGAGTCGAACCATGATTTGAAACTCTGCCGCCCTAAATAAAATATTTCCTTTCACTTAATTATTAAATTTTTTTGCCCCAAATCATAAAAGAAATGTAAAAGATGCACAAATTTTTGCCACAAGGCTTAGGTATTTTTCCCTAAAATGTGGATAATATTCCCTACATTTTAGGGAAAAATACCATATGGCAACAATTGTGCAAATTCTTTACTGTGTAGTAGGAACCATTGAAAAAACAATCGAGAAAAAAGAATACACTATAGATGCATTCCTTGATATCGAGGGAGGAGAATAGAGGTCTAGGAATCGAATCCTATATATGCGTAAAGATTAACTCAATGCTCAATAACCGCCTAATAAAAGTAGAGCTTGACAGAAATAAAGTTAGCAGGAGGGTGTTAGAGGTATTCCACAAAGGGGAAGTATTTTCACCTCGACTATGGTTATTTGTGGGTAATGGAATTATCATCTCTTTCCAAAGGCAGGGAAAGGCGGTCTGGAGCTTAACCCCGCAAAGACTGAACTAGTCCTCTTTACACAGAGGAGAGTTATACCGACTTTCGCTAAACCAAAACTGGGAATTATCCTTGTGTATAGAACTGTTGTTAGAACTATTTTTTTGTTTTCATTAAATAAATTACATATGTACATTTATAACTTTTTATAGTCTATAGTCGGTCATTAACTCATCGAAAATTGGTCTGTGACTTCTGTCGACGAATCTGCCCTCTCAAGAAACGAATATTCCAACTCAAGGGGCATTTCCGGCAATTGGACGACGTTTTTTAAATTTAAAAAAATACTTGTATTCCAAATACAATATGCATACACATATATAACTTGTAGTTATATATCAGAGTGTAAAGTTTAATATGAACTACAAAGATTTTCACGTAATCAGAAGTGAAGGTGATGAATGTACCCGCACTTTACCTTAATTTTGAAATTACTAGCTAGAGCAAACATTTAGGGTCATACCAAATATAATGCAGTATAACTATTTATTCATGGTAAAATTAATGACGAAATTCCTCTTTAATGACATCAGAAAGTGTTGCTACATAAGGAGCCCTTTTATGAAATTTTCCAAATTGCATATAGTCGTGTTCTTGATTTGAACCTGAAACACATAATTTCTGACTTTGAAAAGGCAAGTGTGACGGCCGCAAAAGAATTCTCCTCCAGTCTGCTGTTCTCAAAGTTTTTTTTTTTTTCATTTTGGGAAAACTATATGGAGGCAACTTCAAAAACATACGACTTGTGACCAGACATGCAAAATTTTGAACTATAATTTCAATATTACGTTTAGATTTCAGTTTAATTTAAAAAATGCATAAATACGTGGCTTTTCTTACTGCTGGTGAAATACAAAAATATTATGAATCAATTTAGGAATCATTTAATGCCGATGTAAAGAAAACATCTTCATACATGGAAGTTAGGACTATTTGTAAGGAATTGTATAGCTAATTGTCTGATTTTAATGAAAGGTGTATCACACAAAAGAAAACCTAAAGGTGGTCAGTATCTGAGTTATTATCAGATAATTTACCTAGACCACAGGACTCAGTAGAAGCTTGGCATCGACACAGCTCAATACGTTCAGTGAGAAATCGTATGCTGATGTTTACTATTTGATAGACCCCTGCGAACGGAAAAACTATCTGTAAAAGCACAACTAAGTCGAACAATTCCAGGAGAAAGAAGAAAAATTCTTAAAACATATATACAAAAGGAAAATAATATCCTTGCCATCCTGGGCACACTGCGTAGCCTAACAATAAATAATAATAAATATTATAATTATAGCTAGTGGGAGCTCATCGCCGTAGCCCGGTGGTAATATCTAAGCAATTATCTGACTCGATCACGCGATTCCGTATTCTAGGGTTTCACTCTGTCTGTATGAGTGTGCGTGCATATATTTTGAATGGCAACCCAACGAAGAAGGAGTTGCCCGATTGCTCCCATTTTTGAACTTAATTTACATTTTTTTTTTTTACAAAAGGCGTGCAAAAAATGTCAGCTCTCTACGTCGACGCGTTTACAGACAGTTTCCAAATATATATTGATGAACTAAAGTTTTGTATGGCAACACTATGAAGCCATTGCCCGATTTGGTCCATTTTTGAATTTATCGTTGCAATTTTCATGAAAACGCCATATACAAAATATTAACTTTCCACGGCGACGCGTTCTGAGGCAGTTTTTTAGATCTCGACAACAGCACCATCTTTCGTGTCCAAAACTATCCTATCTTTCAAGCAGGAACCCACCAAACACATTTGTAAAAATTTCATTGAAATCGGTTGGGCGAATTTGGAGAATAGCGTGTATAAACACAGTGACAAGTGATTTTTTATTAATTAAGATAATAAAATGAAACAATCGCGATTTTTGCGTAAGCCTTCTACTTCTAATAAAAACAATTATTTCATTGTAATATGCACACATACATATGTAGGTATGTAGTGAAACGATCTTGTAAATAATTTATATAGAAATTATAATTTCCATTTTGATTTTTTTTTCTTTTCGAAAAGTTCGCTTTTCGACTATTTGTCTTTCAGCAATCCAATTTTTGTTAAAATATAACTTCGACGTATTATTTTTCAGTGTAAAATCTTCGAGATTTTGCCTTCAGACTTATAAATTTCAAACCACCTATCATGACCCCAATTGAGTGGATTTATCTATATTGCATATAAACGATCCGCACTTCTCACAAACGCACTTACATATATTTAATCGCATGTCTTGGACAATGAATGCATGAATGCATGCATATTTGCTGAATATATGTAGTCGATCGCGCCACCTAACTCACACAAATACGCATTGCATCTAAATGAAAAAACCTTGACAGCGCGAGATAATGTTGGCACGTGTTTCAGTTTAGTCATCTTTTTGAATTCAGGAGGCTTGCGCAGAAGTAAAAGTTTATCGTCGCAATGCACGCGTTGCATTCTTTAAGCAGGAAAACAAATTTAATATTTTCTCCAAATCTTTTTTCTTTATTCATGCAACATTTTTATTACTGCATCGTACATAGCACAAAATATCACAGATGAAATCTGCTCTTCAATTAGCTGTCGGGGTGATGTTGAAGGTGCCAAGAAAACGCAGGAAAACTTCCTAAGAACAATTGCAAAAATAGACGAAGGTCCTGAGTCCATTAATAATTATTATATTTGGGTGGATTCCATTTGATTGGTAAATCAAATTAATATTTTTTAAAGACTTGCACGTGGCGGCAGGTCGATGGGAAGGTGTTTGTTAGTCGGTGGGAACGTAACTCGCACATAATACAGGATTTATATTAAAGAGCGCATGCGTAAAAAATACGCAATGAGCTAAATCTATTAATAGCTTTGAAGCTTGAAAGCTTAAATATTCTGGAATCTCCCAAATGCAACTTCGGGCACATTTTTCGCCATGACTCACTAACTTAAGTGTGTCGAATAAAATCCAATTTTGCCACTTTCTGATTCGGAAAGACCTTGTCAAATCTCTCGCTATATCGCGTGTTCTTTACCTCTACGACGGCACAGCGTTGACTCATAAAATTATGATCTAAGCTTTCGGTAGCAAATATTTAATTAGGTCTACTTGGGTTATCGCTCTTCTGACACTTTTGTGTCGAAATGAAGATAAGCCACATTTAAATTAACAACCGAATTAACTAAGCCATTTAATTGAAATTTTATTTTATTTCTGTCTTAGTAGGAGAGGGTTATGGCACACTTAAAATTAAATTTAAATCTAATTTGGGTTATTTTATGTTATAAGAATGCACAGTAACGCACCCAGGATTGGGCTGTGGAGGGGGGGGGGGGGGGGCTAAGGTGTCCCAAGTCCTGACGAGTCGGACAAATAGGGCTCTAGGCTCTAAAGTCACGTCCTGCACCCATCTGAGCACTTAAGGACTGCTATTGGAGATTAAAAGGTTTTATTTTATTTTATCGGACTTTGTAATAATATACAGACCACATTTTATACGCAATTTGTAAATTATATTCAGAAAACTGACATTCTGGTGGGGGACCGGTCCCGTTCGTCCTCCGTCTCGGTGCGCCCCTGATAATGCATACAGGCTGTTTCCCCTTAGGAGGTGAGCAGGTGAGAGCAGGAGGAGATAGTCCTCACCCACACGAACCAAAAATTGTATGGCAGAGGTGGAAGGGGCTAATTTTTCACAGAACACCTTGTATCTTGAAAAGTACAAACCGCACGGTCACAGTTAAGAGCTCATTGTATGCACAGCTTAATGGCCTTTCCAACCAGCCTCGTACCCCTCTACCCTGAAGAGCTATGGTTGTATAAACGAAACATTTCGGATTTTCTTACCTTTTTTTTAACATCTATTTTTTTAATATATAGTTAACATAATTGTTTTTTACAAAAACTGTAAAGCGGGGACTCTCCTCTTTAATTTGAACTAGTACACCCGTTGTGCAAGCTGTAGCCGTTAAACAGTTATTAGCTCATAACCTATTCAGGGCATACCGAAATTAGATGATTTTGTTCAATGACGTATTTTCAGTCCAAGGGAGCACATTATCTTTGATTATAGGTTATGAATTTTAATTTCTTTAGTTGTTTTGAGACTGTATGAAAATTTTGAGCCAGTGTAACTAAATGAATGACCAAATTAAAAGGTCTCTTCTCTATTGAAAGAAGCATTTGTTAAGAAAACATACATTTACATAAGTTCCACGATCACTTTGGGCTGATTTTGGACCCGACCATTACCATTTTCCGTGAAACTTTCAGAGTTTGTATGGAATACGAAAATATCTACACATACTTTTTATTTCTCCCTACTACGCCCCCCCCCCCCCCCTCTAGTTCATCGTTAGAACGTCTTTTTCAAAAATACATTTCTCGGGAATGGAACCAATTCTTGTGATCCAAATGTCAAATGAAACTAAATACTGTTACGCGCAACAAAGTGTTACAAGCGACATCTGTTGGAAATGGAAACAAATTTTAAGTTAGTGACATCTTAGTAAACTTTGCGTTCGGAGAATAGAACTTACGGGAAGGTTCTAGGATAATTTGTTGAGTATATATACGGCACTTATCACCGCCAGAAGGCGAGTCATTTTTCAGATAGTGCACGAAGTAAACTAATTGAATTGCGACAATTAGAAGTACAGTACTAGCCATAAGTATAAAGATTTGATTTTATTGTTTGTGAATTATAATTGAAATATTGTGTTTGAATAACGAACAAAGGCCACACTAGTAACAATACTTTTTATCGAACTACAATCTGTTTTTTGTTAATATTAGTATTTCTCTTAAAATCACTATTCGAATTATACATATGTGCTGATGTACGCGGCCAATAAAAGGCCATGATCCCACTCAATATTAGCGTTAAATGTTCCACTAAAGGAAATTGTAACCTTCCATTTTATTTTCGTATAAAAATTGGTCACATTAAAATTGTAATTTTTGCAATTTTCGTTTTTAAATTATCAGTTGACCGTTAAGAAATAACTGCATAAAATTCTTAATGTGTACAAAATTTGGCCCAAGAAAAGTTGTAAAATGTTAAAAGACTGAAAGGTAGTTCTAGTTCTGACTCCGAACGGTCGGCAATCAAATTGTAAATCTTGTTTGAATAAAAAATTAAATAAAGTTGAAAAGTTGAGTTTTCTTCATTTGATGAAAGGACCTTACTTGTTTTCTTAACGTTACGATACCCTAGATACCCCGTAAATTAGTCTAGCCACACTCTGTCTTGCTCTGCATGTGCTCGGTTCAGTAGGAAACCAGCCTAATATTGTGGGTTGTTTGCAGTTAAAAAATATCATTTTTGAAGCCCAAAGAGGCTGGTTCGGGGTCATTCGCCCGGGCCGGTTAGAAGACCCAATCCGACCCTTTCACATACATATTTTTCGCCTTGAGTTTTCTTCCCCTAATCCAAAGTCCAATTTTTGCCCTCTTATAAACTTTAAGTACGACTTCGTAAAATCTCTCGCTATCACGCGTATTCGTGTATTTAATTAGAAGAGATGCCCATGCGAAGCACAAATATTTAATTATGTCTATTGACACTTTTGACAAATTATTTTCGATTTATTACGAAACAATTTCTAGGGGAATTGAGAACGGCTTATACATATAAGACTACCCTCCACAAACTACAAGATGAGATGCATATTTTTCTTCGCTCATTGTCCGGCTCTTGACCTGAACGGCACTGTGCAGCCTGTTTGCACTGATTATTTTTCAGCGCTCCCAGTGAGGAATATACGCAAGAGCTTTGCGCATGTTTAAACTTTTGAATTCAAGTGACTTGCGCAGAATCATTTGGCTCTCACCAAGCACATATAAGTTCAACAGATCGTTCGTGATCGTCATTCTTGTTTGAGACTTCACACGAAAACATCATCTTTCATAGGTAAAAAGAAATTCAAACGTTTCTGTAGTAATTTAACAAGCAAAAATAAAATTTTTTTGAAGAAGTAGTTACAAGTCATCGTAAATAGCGCAAGATGCCTGGAACAGATTGGATTCCTGGTGTATCCCAAGTGAAATCTGGTATCAAATTAATTGCCGGTGATGTTAAAGGTGCTGCGAAAACACAAGAAAATTTCTTGAGAGAATGTCCAGGAGTTTCCCAGGTGACTTCTACAGTGCAGCTTGCTACTGGAGACCCGAAAGGTGCATGGGAGACTCAGAAGCGTTGTTTAAAAACTGTGGATAATATTGCAAATGCAACTCCTGTTGTTGGTCATTTAAAAGGTAAGTCACATCATTTAATTTTTTTTTTTTTTTTTTTTTTTACAAAACAAAAAAATTGACGTCAATGTTGCAATCATAGGTGCTGTTCATCATATAGTGGGAGATTCTGAAGGGGGAGATCGAGCATTAGATACTGCAAATCAATCTACAATTATAATTGCAACTGGAGCTGCAACTATAGGTAATATTTAGGATATAGCTACACAACTATAAATATATAAAGTAATTGATAAGAATTCACGTTAGGTGATAATATCGGTACCTTTCTTTTCTTGAATTGACACTTAAATCTGCACTTGAATTTAATCTGAAATCGATCAGTCAAAAATAGTGCAAAAATACCGACTTGATGGAGTCCTGTGTGTGAACTTTCGTGTTAATGTGAATTTATTGAAGAAAATTTGAAATTCTTGTCTGAGGGCAAATGAATTTTGTTAATTGTGAAGTTTTTAAAATACAGTTAAATTATTTATTAACTACTAAACTGAATGCTTAAATGTTTTTGTGTGAGATAAATTTTTTCATGTAATTAACTAATCGATATTCATGGTGCATGGGTGAATATAAAATGGCGAATTCTTCGGCTGATAAAGTTTTTCGGCCGATAAAACATAAAAGTTGTGTTTTTCCAAAAAATCTGTAATAAATATAAATATTTTCTCAGTAAAATTCTTAGTTTATCTTATTTCCCCGGGATTTTATTAATCATGGAGCAAAAATCTTATTTTGAAGTGGAATAAATTGTGTTTTTCGGTTCTCGTTTTATATGTGAAAGTGCCTTTAAGGGTCGTACTCATTAAGGAGATTTCGCTGAATCTTGAGTTATCTTCTCTTTACATCTTAGTTTTACCACTGAGATTAGGAAGGAATATAAATATAATTTAATCAAATATTTGTCACTAATACCGATTGGTAAATATAGGCCCAAGTATCTAAGTATCGACTGTGGTGTATTATTTCAGGGGGACGTAAACCACTCACTAAAAAATCCCCAATACTGAAAATAAAATAAAATTTTCCTACAAATAATCCTAACTTTTAACAAAAATAAAACACAATTTAACACATATTTATCACTAATTTATTAAATTTCACTATTAATATCGAATCCAGTTGCAACATTTAATGACGATAAATTTCAGCATTGGAGAAATTACGCCGCCGACTGTAAAGGAAAGGAAAGAGAAACCATAGATTGTGGAATCGGCAGAATTGATGGGAATTAAATGTACCAAAATGCCTGACTTCAGTTACTGTACCAAAAATGTCCCAGGGTATTTCACATTAAAATGAACCAATATCAAATATATTTTTCAATCAATTCATAAATTTAAATGTGAAAATGGCACTTAAGCACTTAAGAAATGTAACAAATTATTTTCACCAGAAATATATTCAATTGCATTAACAAAAACTCAAATTTTTTACTGTCCGAAATCAACAAAAATATTCACAAGAAAAATAAAACTTCATTCAATCAGTCTTATGCCCGATTCCACAGTATCGGTTAAAGGCTTCCCTCAGTTGAACCCTTAGAACATAAACATACCATTATAGGTTCTAAGGTTGAACCTGAGCAGTAAGCAAAGATAATCTAATAATAAGATAGGGAACAGGCAAGATTTCCATTTAAAATGTACGCGGTGAGAAAAGGAGAGAAAGAAGAAGAAAAAATAACAAAAAAATCAAATTGTCTTTAAAACTTTTATAAATAAAGACAAAAAATATGAAAGCGCAGATAACTTGCAACGACACAGAATGGCAAATGATTCATTTTCGTAAATAAATGAGAAGGCGCTGGGTTTGCACGTTTTACTCTCAGAAAATGTTCCCGCGCTTTTGTGAAAACAGGTTTTCTGTGAAATATTGGAAAAATTTGCCAATGTTTGTTGGTGTAGTGCACGTGCTTTTGTTTACATTCGTTTTGCTCTGAAGAGATTAAGTGGGAGAAATTCATGTTGGATTCTCTGACATTTTTGGTAAAAATTAGAATTTTATTTGACACAAAATTTTAAATCTCCTTTCAACATCTTGGCCAAAGCAAAATTTATCTTTTTCTTAAGACATTGAGGTAGTGTGACTTGATGTAGGTACATTAGTTATTATGAATAGTTTGAAAGGATTTGAAGGTATTCAAGAAGTTCCTTCGGGTAACTCTACGTTCTCTCGATTTTTGTTTTTAACTGGCTGTCTCAATCGCACTAGGACGATGTTACATAGTTAAGTGTTTTTCTCCCAATTCATGCAAAAGACGAAAGTATATGACATTATTTGTTTCAGTCTAAAAAATACGAAACATTTTCAATTTTGTTCGGTTGATTCCTATCTTCTTATTAGGTTATCTTTGCCCCTAGGTCAATGAAAAAAAATCGATTTCTATAGAGATATCGCTTTGCGCATTGCTTATTACAATTATAGCTGTGTTCTTTTGTGTCCGCAGAACAGAGCAGAACAAAAGAAACATAAAAGAACGCTTCAAGAGAACAAAATTTTTATATCCAGCAGTTGGCACTACTTTTAAGTTTATTTATGAAAAAGTTGACAGTGTCAAGCGTTTGTTATATTTTCTGAGGTGTCAAAAGCGAAAAATGAATACAGGAAGGTAAACTATTTCATATTTTCGGTTATTATTAATTAAGAAATTAATAAATAAAGGCTATTTCTGATCTTACAGAAGATTCGTGTTGGAAATAGTTAAGTCTTGGTCGGGTCACAGACTCAACAATTTTTGTTTGTGTATTTTTAAATTAATTTGCACTCCGAACCATTTTTACTATGGGCTACCAGCTACTCCGGAATATTATCGTCCGTATGTCGTCGAGCTTTTGTATGTGTTGAATGTGAGCTTATAACTTCAGGTTGGGATGAAACTTTTACAGCTTGTATAGGATACCAAAATAGCTGACACGTATTTTTTGTTTCCCCTTACCATGCCCCACATCCCCGCTAGAGAGGTTGGAGTCTACGGACCTACGTGATTTTAGAATGAAAAGTCATTTTCAAAAAATCATATCTCGAGAACGAAGCAACCGAATTTTCTGATATAAATGCCGAATGCATAATGCTTTGTCTTTTATAAAAAAATATAGCAGCACTGAACGAATATAAAAATATTGTTAATAATAGTACTTCGTGATTTTACGGTATACGCAGTGATTTAAAAATAAAAAATTCATAAAAAAAATAACTTTACGTGGAATGGCCATAGAGGAATGCGTTTTTTTAGTTGAATTTGTGGTATTCGGTAGAAGAAGATAGATGGAGAAAAATTTGTCTATGGGTTTGATGGATGGGGGGGGGGGCTGGTATGTACCCCCGGAGGGAAGAGAGTGTAATCGAGTGGAAGTTCTTGTTTTGATCCTGCAAACTTCATACGGACGATTTTACTGTTAAAAAAGGATTTTTTGGGACTTGGACTTTGCATATACTATGTATATATATATCCTTTCTTGCGAATGCATTAGCGGTCTGTTGTGAACGTTTTTTGTTTGGGTGGCAAATCTCGTCGACGTAACGGTTCTTCGCAAACACGAGATTAAAATAAAGCTATTTTTTCATCAACCCACTTCGTCTTTTCGTAGAAATCTATCTCCTCCTACGCTTTTTAGCCAACAAACTATGACTCTTATGTGATTGGATTCACAGCTTAATTTATTGTTACATAGGGTACTTTCGATTTCGAAAATGGAGGAGGTAATTTCGAAAAAACACTTTTTTACCAAACTTGGTATTTACATACTTCTTGTTTGCGCGCTTTTTTTCCCCTATCCAATTTATCATATTCAAAAACGGAAAACCCTGAAGCTCCCACAAAAAGAAACCAATTTAATTTTACTGAAAACGGTTCTCCTAATTTTGCATCCTGCGTCGATTATATACTACGTTTTTCGATCGGGAGGAGTGGAGGAAATAATGGCCATTTTACTCTGGCCGCTTTAACTAAGCCATTTCACCTCGCCGCATAGGCATGTGGGTACTCAAACTGCATTAAAAAAATACATATTTGAAAATGTCTTAGATTAGTCAAACTTAGTTCCCCCCCCCCCTATCCTGCCCAGAAAACATCTGGAATTTTTTGCAGGCCCTAAAAAACTCTATTCTATTCTACTTAAGAGTGTATAAGTGTATAAAACCATCTCCACACCATAATTCAGCTAAATATACTAAGATTTCCAAAATTCCTTTTGATTATTTTTTGAGTGAAAAATTTTCTGGAAATTTTCTCTTTACAAAATTTATGCATATTCGAGGCAGACAACAATGCCTCCATCCAATGTAAAATCAACGATGCCCCTCGACCTGATTAGGTTTTTCCTAGAAAATTTACTGGGCTCAATGTGTGTATGTACTTAGTTTTTGCGTGCGATAAATAGTTTTTGAGATAATCGAAAAAGAAAAAAATGCGTCCTTTTGAAGGAAAAAAATGGCCGACTTTTGAATGAAAAAGTTAAAGTTAAAGTTAAATTCGTGATTGTGAAGAATTGATTCGTCTGAGAAAAAGCTTCCCATGAAAATTTTTTTCACAGCAGTGAAGTTTTTTTAATTGGAAAAAAATAAACCCACTCGATTGTACTCAGTGAGTCCTTTCATTTGATATGCGAAATTGGAAGGACCCCCTCCGGGGGTACCTAACCCACACCCTTAAAGTACCCCTGCAAAAAAAATCTTCCATGAATTGTAGCTAGCACGAAGTTGAAATGAACAGTGGAATCGATTTTCCAATCGGACTTAACCCTACCAAGTTATAGACGATTTACCTAATTTGAAAAAAAAGTAATGTAGGTACTAAAAAAAGTGGGTATGGAGATCGAAGGAAAAGTGAAAACAAAGAATTATGGCGGTTTTAGAAAAAGTTTAGAAAGTATACTGCGCTCCCTGCAGAGAGGTAAACAGTTATTCTAGTACGTTTTCGGCATATCTAGTACAAATTCGAATATGTTTTTAAATGGATTTTGAGTACCCACACCGCTATGGTCCGAGGTGACATGACTGAGTTATAAGCGTAAAACTAAATACCCCCGCCGTTTCTCCTCCCCTTCCAAAAAAATCAAAAGCGTAGTACCCTACTTGTCCTTCTAGGCGATTATCTAAAAACCGCTTTGAAATCAAGTAAATCAGATGGATGTCTTCGGAGATTACCCCTGCAAACTTTTTTGTACATGTATAGGACAAAAAATTCAGATTAAGGCTCCCTCCATTTCGCAACTCGCCTACCAGCGACCCCACCCTAACCACCTCTCAGCGACCACTTGTAGCCCCGATGGTAGCTTTCATTTAAGGTCCTTAATGAGCTCTGTGCGCGTTTTCCATAAGGGCTTATCGGCAAAAGTTGAAATTTTGCGCTCTGAATAAATATTATTATACATATATTATTAATATAATATATTTATAATACTATTAGTTATTTTATTCAATGGTTACAGTTCACAAATTACAAATGGCAAGAATTTGTTTCACATTTTTTTATGATAGCTTCAGCTGTCAGCTGAGTTTGACCAACTTCTACAACTAAAAAATTGGAGAACAGCGCCCCTACATTTTCATACAAGATTTAAATGAAGGAAACTAACAAATAGTTCGCTTCAATCGACAGAACAAATTTGTTCTCTCCAATGTATGGAAGTTCTACAACAAGGTACACAAAAGAACACAGCTTATACTATAGTCGATCGCGACTTCAAACTCACACAATTAGACATATATTCCACCGCACACAGTACCTAAATGAAAAGATCTTGCCAGCACCAGACAATGTTTGCGAGAGTTATGTTATTTTTTCTATTACAACTTAAGGGAAAACACTAGAAATTTCAATTTCTAACTATTTATTTGAATAAATTGTAATTCCGAGATTTTAGTTTACAACGACGATCTTAAGACTCCTCGAGCTAAACTTAAACTGTCTTAATCTAAGAAACAATTCTTACATTTTTATTTTTCTCTTATATTTTTTGTAGCTAGGTAGGTAGCTAGTGTGAGAAAGTGGAGGATTGCATTCTCTCAAACATCGTATGAGATGTAAATGCGATCCTTTGTTTTGTCTTGTTTCGGTAAATTGCATGGTATTTGCAACTTCACCGTTTTCAGGGTTACAATCATTTCTTGCTGACAAAAGGCTTGCGCAGAAGTTTTTCGTAGATCCGGCCCGTCCCAACAGATGTTTTCTTATCGCGCTAATAGCCACAGTTCCGATATCCTCAGATTGTCCAAACTATACTACAAAAACATTGAACGTCATTGGAATATTTATCCAAAAAATCCAACATAGAACTATGTCCGAAGTTTTGCCCGACCTATTTGGTCATTCCTAGGAAAATCTAGCAAATTTCCATAGAAATATTCTACGTGATAAGAATTGGAAAAGCATTGCACATTGTTCTTTGGTTTTTTCATTATTCTTCTCAAGAATTCCGTATATGAAAACATATGGAGAAAGTTTGACATACTGTAAAAAAATTAGAAATTGAAATCTTCACTTTGTCCAAAGAAATCTCCATACTTTTCCTTTTTTAGAAAAATAGCGGACAAAGTTATGTTGGAAGCTACTTTTGTAATTTTTTATTAATGAAATAAGTAATTATAAAAATTAACTAGGAGAAAA
Source organism: Dioctria linearis (assembly GCA_963930735.1). Taxonomy (NCBI): domain Eukaryota; kingdom Metazoa; phylum Arthropoda; class Insecta; order Diptera; family Asilidae; genus Dioctria; species Dioctria linearis. The sequence continues at coordinate 251,526,479 of OZ005742.1, forward strand.
ACAACTGTAGGTACAAAGATTACAAAATCTTGTTGGCGTTTAGAAAATATACCTACATAGGTGATCCAATAAAAAAAAAATCGAATAAATAGTGCAAATAAGTAAGTAGGTACTACTAACTAAAAGAGTAGAAAAAGAGAAAACTTAAACTAACAAACAAACAATAATTAAAGACTGATATTTAGTGAATTTTCGGAATTTAATAAATTAACAAAAGCCCTGCTGGAGCTTGTGTGAAGCAGATTCAGGATTCTATGAGATCGTAAAAATTGCAGTCTGGTGTAAAGATATTCAGGGCATTTATTGTAGATTAACTAGTGAAGAAAATATAGGTCACGATGAGTAAGATGAACATCTAATGGGTGTCCCAGAATTGAATTACGATACATAGACAGATATTCATTGCGGCGCAATTTGTATATAAGACGAACTGAATCATTGAAAGCGATATTGAGTTTTCGACAGCAGGTGAAGAGCGGTAGGATAAGAGTCCGTACCATTTGAGACGCATCTCAACCGATAAGAAATATGCACTGCTTCGTAATTGTCGAAGGCAGCTGTATACTGTGCCTATGATGTTAGTTATATGGCTACAGCAGGTAAACTTGGAATTCATTACGACCCGTAGGTTTTTCGCGGAGCTGAGATAGCGTAAAATAATTTTGTTAAGTGAGGCAATTCATTTGATTCAATACTGGTTCTGTAAATAGGCATACAGACTGACTGACTGACTTCTTAGTATTTAGCATGAGCATTATTTCCAAGAACCAGATCTTCATTGATCCGAAATATGCAGTCTTCTTGTAATCCTATAGACCTGCTGAGGTAAATCTGTAAATCATCTGCATAAAGATGAATGGATGAATTCTTAACAATAGTGGGGAGATCATTAATGTACAGACTGAACAAAAAAGGTCCAAGAATCGAGCCTTGGGGTACACCACAACTCTAATATAAAAATGTGGATAGTAAATTCGGCGCCTTAACCGCTTGTTGTCTCCCAGAAAGAAAACTTTTGAACATATTAATAGCTGAAGAGGAAAATTGAAGCTTGCTTGGAGCCTTATTAATAGACGACTATGGTTAACAGAATCAAAGGCTTTACTAAAATCAAGCAAAACAAAGACACACAACTCATCAGAGTCCAAAGACTGCGGTCTCACAACTATGCCGTCGTCGAAAAACCCGACTGCCATGGAGATCAAAGATTGTTTTGTTCAACAAATTCGTTCGCTTGGATATATATAACCATCCTAAATAACTTTACTAAAGAAGCAAAGCAGAATGAATGGTCGGCAGTCGTTAATACCGTTAGGATTACGTTGTTTAGGAATGGGAACAATAAGGGCTTTTTCCAGGAAGAGGGAAACTGGGAGACCATAAGGCAATAATTGAATATATGGGCAAGGATATGAGCATGGTGCAATTATTTTAACAAACCTAGGGGACAGCATGTCGAGACCCGCAGCTGCAGATTTGATCTTATACAATGCTGCTAAAACCTCAGAACTATCGATGTTACGGAATGCAAAGCCCTCATACTGATGACTGTGAGGTGTAATTTCAGTTGGCCCACTCGGAAACACCTAATTTGTGGATGTTGTACCACAGCTTTTCGTTTGACAGATCTGGATTTGGCTTAGCTTCGAAAACAGTTTTTTTTTTATTTACGTATAGTTTCCGGGTTGTCAAATTACGACTTCTCTCATAACGAGTATGAATGACAGAATCACGCGATCTTTTATAACAGCTAAAAAGGTAATCTCTTTCAGCAAGAAGAGTATGGATTTCCCGCGTGATCCAAGGGCAACGTTGTGGAAATATTCTCCTTCGGCGCAAAGGGACATTTAGTTCATAGAGTTGTAAAAGTAGGTTGCCAAACACCTTAACCTTGTCATCTACAGAGTTCTGAGAAAACACTTCTATCCATGGGCAATAAGTACATTCGTAATAAAGAAGCTCATAATTGATGTTGTTATAATCACGATGAGAAGACCGATTCTGGATTCGTAATAGGACCTAGTGTAAAGTCATAAGACAAAAAGAGGAAGTCGTGATCAAAGTTACTCGGAGGGGATAGCTGATTATGAAATAACACCTTTTCATTATTAGTTGTGGCAAGAAAGTCCAACTGGGAAGGGTTATTTGTATTAAAGAACGTTGGTAAGCTATTCACGGCTTCTAAGTCAACTGTAATTAACTGATAGGTTAAAGGACGTGCATTGCTCTGCTCACTCAACCCATCCACATTAAAATCGCCTTCCACAATAATATCAGTATATCTTTGAGAACGGCAGGATATTTTATCCAGGAACTCGACTGCAACAGTATCATTAAAACTACTAGGAGGGCAATGCACAGCAACCAAAAGGCACCTATCAACACTGGAATTAACTTCCACGCACAAGAATTCAAAAACTTGGCCCGCAGAAGACCTGGCAACAACATTCGCCTTAAGTGATTTGTGAATATAAATTGCCGCACCTCCGACAAGAAGTTCATCTTGAAAATTTTACAAACGAAATAATTTCCAATCTTACATGAAATAAGATGGAAGGGGGAAAAACTTGGTTTCAAGAATACCAAGTTTATGCAATAACTTTAGTAAGAGGAGAGATTTGGAGTGCAACAGAGAATAGATGCCCAAGCTATATTTCGAAAAACACTTTGTAGGTTAACAGACTCCGTAAGAAAAGAAGTCAATAGAAAATAATAAAGTAAGATAAAAGTTTACTTATATTATTACTTTTAAAACTAATAAAGTTTTCATTCACAAAGAAACTGGAGGAAAACCACGAAGCTGTGAATAATTTTAAGAGTTTCGTTAAAATTAAATTTTATTTTCGTTAACAATAATAAATTTAAAATGTTTTTTATTTATTGTAGTATGGAGAAATTTATTGAAAGGACATTCTTTATATTATTTCTGAAGAAATTCAGTGAATAATTCTGCAGAATAACCGAATAAACTTCCGTGGAGTATCCGTGCAAGATATTCACTAAATTTTTAAAGAAATTGTTCTTATGATTTCTGATGAAATTCTTTGGAATAATAACAGCATACTTTCCTGGAACAGCATAACTTTTGCTCCGTGACATTCCTATAAAATTATTTTGACATTCTTGGGAATATTCCATGGAGCTCAGTCTTTGGACAGGAAACTTTCCTAAAAATATCTGATGAACGTCTGTGGGTTTGGTTACTAGGGTGTCGCCACGAACTCGATGCATTGTTTAAGCAGGCAGGACAACAAATTTAACATTTTCGGTAATTAATATTTTCTTTAAATCGTTAAATCAACAATATTCATACAACATTTTTATTACGTAGCACAAAGTGGATTTTATTTATTTATTATTATTAAAATCTACAGTTCAAAAAGCTGTCAGTGATGTTGTAGGTGCCAAGAGAACACAGGAAAATATTGCGAAAGGAATTACAAAAACAAACCCTGAACCAAATCAACCAATAATTATATGTGGAGAAAACATACAAGTGGACTCTTTAAAAGTTAAATCAATTGAATAAAATAAAGTTAGTAATTTAATAATTTTTTTATCGGGTAAACTTGATATTTGTTTAAACCGGCCTTTTTGGGACTCTCGGCTACAAACGAAAATAAAAAAAAAGGAAAAACAAATTTATTCTATCACGCAATCATGCTATTTAGGGCGGCAAAGTTTCAAGTAATTTCGACTCATTAAATGACAAAATTGAGTGATTCAAAAAAAAAAATATAAAAATTGAGAACAATTAACTTTTTTCTACATTTTCTCCATTCTTCTATTTTCATTTGTTTTCGATTCGCCAATTTTGTTACTTGATGAGTCAAAATGACTAAACAAAATGATGGCGTGATAGAATAAATGTTTTTTTTTTGTTGGTAGCGGAGAATTCCAAAAAGGCCTATTTGAACAGATAAAGTTAGTGTAAGTCTACTATAATGTGAAATTAGGATGTGTGATTGGCATAGTAAAAAAAAAAATTGATCTTAGTTAACCACTAAAATGCCTCGTTTTTGAGGGTAGGATAGGTTAAAGATTTCTTGTTCTTTATATTTTATGAATCACTTTATTACTTTCGAACGATGCGAAAGCTATTTGTTTCCGTTTCCAACGGCTCATAATTTTTTCTACTCCTCTCCAACGGTTTGGAGTTAGGTCAGCTTAGCCAAGTCAAGACTTCGGAATTTGAATATATTTTCGTATATCATGTAACTACTAAGTTTGTTTTTCTTATTTTGAAAAGACTTTTTGAATTAGAGATTTGAAAAAATAAAATTATCAAAACGTCAACGCCAATAAATTAAAAAAATCGTTTTAATTGCTTTTAGTTGACAGGAATGAATGAGGGAAGCACGTTAGCTATTTTTGTATAAATGTTACTAAAACTACATAATGTCGGCCATGATTTTATACAGAATACTCACAATTTTTTTTTCTATCCCGTATAGATAACTAACTAATGGGACAGGCTCTATATTTTATATTATGTTTGAATATAAACAAAAATAAATAATATATACGTGAACGAATGAATTTTATTATACTACTTAAAATATTATCCTCAAGTATTTACAGATTTCCACCCATTTCTCACCCTTTACCCATATTTTTTAACTATTATTATTTTTCAAAAATGCTTGCAACAGGTAGGCGCCTACTTATTATTATTATCCGGTTAAAGCAAAAATAGAGATTCGATCACCATTAAGCATATTCAATCATTGCGCGCACACAGTAAAACATGTCAATGATAAGGATTTACATAAAGAGCGCCTGCGTAAAATATTCGCAACGAGCTAGAATCTGCCAAGGCCACTTCGGGCACATTTTTCGCCATGTGACTCCAATTTTTGCCCCCTGCTGATTCGGAAAGACTTTCTTGAATCTCTTGCTATATCGCGTGTTCTTTACCTCTATGACGGCACAGCGTTGACTCATAAAATTATGATTTACGCTTTCGTTAGCAAATATTTAATTAGGTCTACTTGGGTTATCGCTCTTCTGACCCTTTTGTATCGAAATGAAGATAAGCCACATTTAAATTATCAACCGAATTCACTAAGCCATTTAATTGAAATCAAATTAAATTTCTGTCTTAGTACGAGTTAGGGTTACGGCACACTTAAAATTAAATTTAAATCTAATTTGGGGTATTTTATGTTATAATAACACATACAGGCTGTTTCCCCTTAGGAGGTTAATAGAGCAGGAGGAGATAGTCCTCACCCACACGAATCAAAAATAGTATGGCAGTGGTGGGCGGGCTATAAACCGTTTAGGAGTAACAAGGTGATTAAGAAAAAAAAACTAGTTTTTCACAGAATACCCTGTATCTTGAAAAGTACAAGCCGTACGGTAACATTAAGAGTCCCCAGTTCACATTTGTTGTAAAAAACAGTTATATTAATTAGCTATTTATAAAAAACTAAAGAGGTCGAAGTAACAGTTAGTTATACAACCATAATAATTTTCGAGGGGAGAGGGTATGAGGCCATGAAGCTCTGCATACAATGAGCTCTTAACTGTGACCGTACGGCCTGTACTTTTTAAGTGTTCTGTGAAAAACTAGTTTATTTTTCTTAATAACCATGAAACTCCTAAACGGTTGATATTGCCACCCCCCCCCCCCCCCCCCCCCCCCGCCAGCAATACAATTTAGTTCGTCTAGGTGAGTACTATCACCTCCTGCTCTATTGACCCCCTAAGGGGAAACACCCTGTATATATCTTCAATTTTAATTCAATTATTATTGAGGAACCGCAAATAAATTTTGTAGCTATTCACCGAAATTGATAAAATGAACAATTTCGAAAATTTCGAATTGTCAGCTGCGACAATTGCGGACTTGGTAAGTGACAATTCTCCTGGCAGTTAATGAAATTTAATTATTATTGAAAAAGTTAGAAATGCATTTTATGTACTATTTATATTTATTTATATAAATAGTTAAATTCCCACTTTCCTTTCTTTTAACAACAAAACACTTAATCAGCTGATATCGAAATTAAATTTATTTAAGAGCGGCTAAGGACCGACTTAAAATTAAATTAAAATTAAATTTTCATTAAATCGACGCGGTACATAAGTATGTGGTTGGTGAATACGGCCCTAAATGCGTTGATAAGAATTTACTTGTTGGTTCTTGTACGTGCTGCAGGGCAGCTAGGATTCAATGGTTAGCGCATCGCGTCGCGGTTTATTGCATATATTCTTCTCGTTCGTTGTTGCCTTCCCGTACCATAGGTGCTGTTTCGTGTTCTCTTACGTTGCTGAGAAGAACAGAAGAGTGAATCTAGGTTTTCTTAAAAGCAAATCTCTAATGTGCTTTCGAGACTGGATGAAATTTTTGATGCAGTGTAACTGTATGAATGACCAAATTAATGGGTCTCTTCTCTATAGAAAGAAGCATTTGGTAAGAAAACATACATTTACGTAAGTTCCACGACCACTTTGGGCTGATTTTGGACCCGACCATTACCAATTTCCGTGAAACTTTCAGAGTTTGTATGGAATACGAAAATATCTACACATACTTTTTATTTCTCCTTACTACGCCCCCCCCGCTCTCTAGTTCATCGTTAGAACGTCTTTTTCAAAAAAACATTTCTTCGGGAATGGAACCAATTCTTGTGATCCAAATGTCAAATGAAACTAAATACTGTTACGCGCAACAAAGTGTTACAAGCGACATCTGTTGGAAATGGAAACAACTTTAGGTTAGTGAGATCTTAGTAAACTTTGGGTTCGGAGAATAGAACTTACGGGAAGGTTCTAGGATAATTTGTTGAGTATAAATACGGCACTTATCACCGCCAGAAGGCGAGTCATTTTTCAGATAGTGCACGAAGTAAACTAATTGAATTGCGACAATTAGAAGTACAGTACTAGCCATAAGTATAAAGATTTGATTTTATTGTTTGTGAATTATAATTGAAATATTCTGTTTGAATAACGAACAACGGCCACACTAGTAACAATACTTTTTATCGAAATACAATTTGTTTTTTGTTAATATTAGAATTTTTCTTAAAATCACTATTCGAATTATACATATGTGCTGATGTACGCGGCCAATAAAAGGCCATGATCCCACTCAAAATTAGCGTTAAATGTTCCACTAAAGGAAATTGTAACCTTCCATTTTATTTTCGTATAAAAATTGGTCACATTAAAATTGTAATTTTTGCAATCTTCGTTTTTAAATTATCAGTTGACCGTTAAGAAATAACTGCATAAAATTCTTAATGTGTACAAAATTTGGCCCAAGAAAAGTTGTAAAATGTTAAAAGACTGAAAGGTAGTTCTAGTTCAGACTCCGAACGGTCGGCAATCAAATTGTAAATCTTGTTTGAATAAAAAATTAAATAAAGTTGAAAAGTTGAGTTTTCTTCATTTGATGAAAGGACCTTACTTGTTTTCTTAACGTTACGATACCCTAGATACCCCGTAAATTAGTCTAGCCACACTCTGTCTTGCTCTGCATGTGCTCGGTTCAGTAGGAAACCAGCCTAATATTGTGGGTTGTTTGCAGTTAAAAAATATCATTTTTGAAGCCCAAAGAGGCTGGTTCGGGGTCATTCGCCCGGGCCGGTTAGAAGACCCAATCCGACCCTTTCACATACATATTTTTCGCCTTGAGTTTTCTTCCCCTAATCCAAAGTCCAATTTTTGCCCTCTTATAGACTTTAAGTACGACTTCGTAAAATCTCTCGCTATCACGCGTATTCGTGTATTTAATTAGAAGAGATGCCCATGCGAAGCACAAATATTTAATTATGTCTATTGACACTTTTGACAAATTATTTTCGATTTATTACGAAACAATCTCCAGGGGAATTGAGAACGGCTTATCCATGCATATATGTAAATTATACCCTCCAGAAACTACAAGAAAAGTTTAGATGTATGTATGTATTTTATGTATGCATGTTTTTCTTCGCTCATTGTCCGGCTCTTGACCTGAACGGCACTGTGCAGCCTGCTTGCACTGATTATTTTTCAGCGCTCCCAGTGAGGAATATACGCAAGAGCTTTGCGCATGTTTAAACTTTTGAATTCAAGTGACTTGCGCAGAATCATTTGGCTCTCACCAAGCAAATATAAGTTCAACAGATCTTTCGCGATCGTCATTCTTGTTTGAGACTTCACACGAAAACATCATTTTTCATAGGTAAAAAGAAATTCAAACGTTTCAGTAGTAATTTAACAAGTAAAAATAATTTTTTTTGGAAGAAGTAGTTACAAGTCATCGTAGATAGCACAAGATGTCTGGAACAGATTGGATTCCTGTTGTATCACAAGTGAAAACTGGTATTAAATTAATTGCCGGTGATGTTAAAGGTGCTGCGAAAACACAAGAAAATTTCTGGAGAGAATGTCCAGGATTTTCCCAGGTGACTTCTATAGGGCAGCTTGTTACTGGAGACCCGAAAGGTGCATGGGAGACTCAGAAGCGTTGTTTAAAAACTGTGGATAATATTGCAAATGCAACTCCTGTTATTGGTCATGTAAAATGTAAGTCGATCGATTTTTTTTTTAACAAAACAAAAATATTGAAGCAAATGTTGCAATCCTAGGCGCCGTTCACTATATGGTGGGAGATCGTGAAGGAGGAGATCGAGCATATGATGCTGCATTTCGACCTGCAGCTATATCAGATTCTCTATTTAAGAAGTAATTTAATCAACACTTAAAGATCCATTTGAATTTAATCTAAGATCATCTGACGGTTTTTTTCGTAACATTGTTAACTTTATCACAGTCATTGAAAAAGTGATCCACATACGACCAAAAAAATAAATGAATTTTTCAAATCCAAAGAGTCAAATTCCGGAGATTTTTACAACAAATGCTCCAGACAAAACATCGAAGCTCAACATTTGTACTACAAAACATGCAAAGCTTTTCTAAAAATTTGTAGTAGCCATCTTAAATTCGATTTGTTGTTCGAAGATAGACGAATATGAAGATTTACAATAATTTATCGTGAAAAAGTTTAGAAATTCTTAAATTTGGTACGACTAAAATTTGTTGAGTAATTTGAGATTTAATTCCAGTAAAATTTAATTTGTTCTATAACAGAATGGGATCACTTTGTGGAGAAATAAATGATTACAAATTCTATTTGTTGTTATTTTTCTTTTTTTTGTTATCGTGGGTGGTGGTGTTGGTGTGTTGAATATGTTGTTTTAATGATTTAAGAAAAAGTTTGAAATTTCTGAAGTGGGACTTAATTCGAAAATAGAAATATGGATATTCGCATGATAATTAATAAATGTGCAGTATACGATTTAGCTTACAAATGAGAGAAAAATGTAAACGAAAATCACAATCATTTCCATAAAAGTATTTGCACATCGAACCGAAAAGTTCTAACCGGAAATTCGCTTTTGCTTACAAATCGGAAACTGAAAACTTTTTTCCGGATAAATAGCAGTGAGATTTAATTTTCATAAAAGTTGTATGATGAAAAAGCGTGTTTACATTGCAACCAAATTCTGGTTCTTCAACAGAATATGTAAAGTTGCTTAACCTTTACACTAAAGACTGCATGCCGGTACTAAGCCAACAAACTAATTATTAAGAACCAAAAATATTTGTGATTAAGGTATTTTACCTTTATCACGAGCTTGTTTGTATGTAGGTATACTTAACCAACAAACGAGATTTTAGTCGATGAGAAATAATTTAAACACGTTGCTTCTTGAACTAGTAAAACTCAATGACTGAACTCTTTATTACAAAAATCCAATACTAATTTATACAAACATACAAATAGAAAGAAGAATTTTGAAACCAACCCTCCCAACCAATCCCCCCTCCTACATGGTACCCTACGGCAGATAGTTTGTCGTAGGAATTCCACTTCCATAAAGCCTTCGCAAATTTAGGACTAGCGTTAGCGTTTAGCACTAGCGTTACGCAACGATTACACGAGTCAATAGAGCTGACGGACAGTCCTGATTTTGTCTGTCAAATTTACTGACAAAGAACGATTTGCGTTCGATCAATTGACCAGTCAGTTCATAATAAAATGTCGTCAAGCGGTGCAGACATTCCTCTTCTATATGAATATCAAACGATTTCTTCATTAATCCGTCTTTATTCTCTACAAAATAAACAATAAAATGTATGTTAAACACTTTTCAGTCATTTCCCACTCAAAAGAGAGAAGATTAGATATACAAACACAAATTTCCACTAGCATCTACGTTTTATTTTCAATTTCCGCCATCTTAATTGTACGTTTGACAGTTTATTGACTAGTCCGTACTGACTCGTCAGAAATCTTGTCAGACTGATCAGTAAAAAAGAATAGTCAGTAGGGGTTTACACGAGCCTGTGTAAGTGTCAAACACTGTCTGTGTCAGTTCTACTGACTCGTGTAATCCCCGGGTTAGACGGCTATAGACGTCATTTACGTCAACGTGTTAACAGTTCAATAGAATACACGTGCTTCAGTTCGTGCTGGCCAAATGGTTGCCGCGTTTGCCGGACTCGACGCGAAAGTAGAGCGGCAGACGCTTTGACAGTTCTTTTGATTGTTTCTAAACTGTTTATATGCTTGGTAAGCTGCAAATGCAAGAACTGCCACATCTAATAACTCTGATATATCCACTAAAACACTTTTTCTTTTTATAATAAATAAATTTTAAGAGTCCATTTGGTCTTGCTCAAATCCTACACGCGTCTGCTGTGGAGAGCTGTCAAGGCGACGCGATGCCTGCCACGTTCATTGGGTTTTCACCTTTAAAGATGAAATAAAAGAAGTCAGAGATCCAGATGATGGGGACAGTTTCACACAAGGTATATGTACATGAGTTTGTGGAAGCTCGAAGACAGCTACCCTACGACTCGTACATTGATTCTAGTTTTCTCTCGAGCAACAATACCTATAACTTTCAATGTGCTGCTTTTGATTTAATTTCAATTTTTAGCTGGACACGAGGCCTAAATGGACGCTCAAATGGACCTGCATAGGTTTATTCACGACAATATCACCTATAAAAATTATCTTGGAGAGGGAGTCAATATGAATGGTAAAGAACAAGTTTTCTTCGAAGTGACGAACAATCTTGAAGAAAGACAAGACATAGTTGCTTCCGTGTTAGATCAGTTGTTTCCTGCTGATGCTGCCTTTCCAGATGGTCGCCCGGTTAGAACAATCAATTCAGTTTTCTTCATGTCATGGGAAGACTATCTACGTCGGCATGTAATGAAAATGCTTTGGATATGACAATAATATCTATTGATGAAGTTATCCTATCCAAATGCACAACAATTATCATTTTTTGCTGTTTCTAATTTTACATTAACCACAAACTCTATATAGGCAATTTTATTAGACAATAGTTGAGATGTCTTAAAAAATAACAAAATGAATTTCTTAAAAAAAAATAAAGATCGTTTCGTATCAGCAGGAACCATATACTCTTCAGCATGGCTGACCCCTTAGAAAAATGTTCACGCTTAAAAAGATTAGCCCTATGCGGGATGGACTGGCATCAATGAGTTCAGGGCTACAACCGTATTTAAGAAACAGGAAGGGCTAAAACCAAGACACCCCGTAAATTACCCTAACCGCTCGTTTGTTTTGTAAATTAGATCGTCAGAGTGGTTTTGCAAGAAACGTAATGAACCGTACACGAAATATTTCATCCTCATTTCAATATTTGACAGTGAAGAATACAAGCGAAGCAGATTTAAATCGATGGAGAACAATCACTAGCTTTGCTAGCTCAACAACAACGGTGCTAACTAATTATCTAGGAAAGGGTAATTATTATTGAATCTTATTTTTTAATATTTTTTTATTAAGAAGGGTATAATTTTGCTTAGATAAATACACTACTAACAAAACAAGCCTTGCAGGGATATAAATTTAATTTTTTCTCGAATCAAATGCTCTAAGTTTAGTTGAGGTACGAAATAGTAGCATGATCGATGCACACTTGCGCAGAGAAATCAAGTTAAGCGCCTCGGAATTACCTTAGATTTTTTTCTTTATGTCCAAAGTATAATGGAAACTTTAAAATTTACATATAATGTAAAGTTTAATCTGCAAATATTTAATTAGGTCTACTGTGATGACTTAACTCAATTGACACTTTTAATGAATTAATAACGACTCATTGACTCCTTTACTAGACTAAATAAGTATTTTTTGTATGTGTGTATGTCTTCATTGAATGACACTATGTAGCCTCTGATTTTCAGCCACACCCATTCAGTAAATTGTGGGAAGGAACATATGAAAGAGTTTTGGGCATATTTAAGCTTTTATTCAGCTATTTAAATTCAAGTGACTTGCGCAGAATCATTAAAAGAAAAAATTGTTTGATTACTTTTAGTTGACAGGCATGAAAGGGCCAATCGAACAAAAGGACAAAATCACTTAATTTTGTATCAATGGTCATAACTGTTAAAAACCCTTTATTAAAGCATGTCAGCTATTTTTGATCAAGTTACTACGACTTCATGTGTCGACCATGTTATATACCAGTTGCTTACAACATTTTTTTTGTCTTTCCTTACAGATAAATGATGGAACAGGCCCCAAATATTTTATTATGTTTGAATATAAACAAAAACAAATTATGTATAAAATATAAACAGTTATGATGAATAATTTATAACATACAATTCCAAATATGACCCTAAGACGATAGCTATCCTACAAAACTCCACCCATTTCTCACCCTTATGCAATAGTTGTGAATCATCAGATTTTTATTACATTGCATGCGCATGCAGAAAAGACTTGCATCGAACTAAGTCTATTAATAGCTCTGATTTAAAGCTTAAATATTGTGGAATCTGCCAATGGCCACATGGGGCACATTTTTCGACATGTGTGACACAAATTACCCCCTCATCAGTAAATTGAACAAAGGAATATTACGCAAGAGTTTTACGCATGTTCAAGCTTTTATTCAGCTATTTAAATTCAAGTGACTTGCGCAAAATCATTCCGCTCTCACGATCACATCTCCCCCCCGAAGTTTATTTGTAGAGCAAGCAGATAAATAGCTCGGCGGATCTTTCATGATCGTTCTTCTTGAGTGGGACTTCGCTCCGAAAACATCATCTTTCATAAGCCGGCATCAAATCTTATCTTTTCTGTATTAATTTAACAAGTAAAAATAAAATTTTTTTGAAGAAGTAGTTTCATTTCAAGTCATTTTAGATAGCACAAAATGCCTGGAGCAGATTGGATTCCTGGTGTATCACAAGGGAAATCTCTTTCTCAATTAGTTTGCGGTGATAAAAAAGGTGCTGCGAGAACACAAGAAAATTTCTGGAGAGAATGTCCTGGAGTTTCACAAGCAACTTCTGTAGTGCAACTTATTAATGGAGACCCGAAAGGTGCATGGGAAACTCAGAAGCGCTGTTTAAAAACTGTGGAAAATATTGCCAATGGAACTCCTGGTATTGGTCATATAAAAGGTAAGTCGATTTTGTTTTTGTTTTTTATATTATAATAATAATATTGACGTAAATGTTGCAATTATAGGCTGTGTTCATCATGCGGTGGGAGATCATGAAGGAGGAAATCAAGCATTATATGCTGCTACTCGACCTGTAGCTATATTGGGAGGTGCAACTGTAGGTGCAATGGTAACTGGAGGTAATTTATAGGATATAGCTACACACACATATGCATATATAAAGTTATTGATGTGAATTCACGATAAGTGATAACGTGGTACAAAGCTTAATAGGATTGGTGCCATTGGCACGTGCTTAGTGAAAGATTTTTACCAACGAATTTGTTTTTGATTTTTTCGTCTTATATTGAGTGAAAGACGTTTTGATTTATTGTGCAGTGCTAAGTTGCATAAGCAACTACCCAATTAAATTTTTAATAAAAACATTAGTTTCTTCGTGTAAATCATTTCGGGAAAAGTAATTAAGTGCTGGTGGGAAAGTTAAGAAATTTCCAGTTAGAAAATCTTGTGGCACTTTGGTAAAAACGAGTGATATTGAAACGGAGAAATCTATCAAGATGGGACGTAAGCACCCATTTGAGAGTTCGAATCGGCCATGCTTGTTAACCTTTGTACCATGAGTGTTAAGATCGTTATCTTTCTTTTCTTGAATTAACAGTTAAATCTGCAAATCTGTAAATATGTATAAAAACAAAATTATTACTTACATATAATTACAATTATAATTACACACAATTTTCAAACCAAGAGGAAGTGAAATTCTGGCGCTCAAGCTTTCTATTGCGAGAGTACATTGCATGTGCGTATAAAGTTAGCAGAGTTCATGAAGGAGCAGTCAATTTGTGTTTGCATCTCATTTGCTGTGTATTTTCCTTCCTTTGTTATCGCTTAACCCTTCGTGATACTTAGGGGTTTTCGGCTTCTGTCAAGTATATGAATTTTATATCATAACCGCATTCTTGTTTGTTATGTGTTGTAAGCCTATAACCCTTGACCTTAAATTCACTAAAGAGGTCGCATAGAGTGTCTTCAGTGCTTTTGTGTAGTGAACTCACAGAGTTTTTGGTTGTATGTGACTAAAGATAAAAGCACAGACAAGTAATAATAAATATTACTTTTCTGTGAGAAAAGTGCGGGGTGCTCATTGCCTTGCGTTCGAGGTATAAATTGCCAAGAGTACAAAAATGGAGTGTTAAATTGAATATATTCATATTCAGCCCACTTGAGCACTTGAGCGAATATAACTTTACAGTACATTTTAAGGTCCTTCTCCTCGAATTTTAATGGATGCCCAATTAGTTCACCAAAGCTAATCCTTCGCGACTTATATTTCTAGGTGGGGTCTATCTGACAGTAGTAATGTCAGAAAATACTATCGGCTATTTGTGCTCCGATTGCCTTTTTTTTTTTTTTGTTAATAAAATTATTCACCATCGCCTTCTCATTTTTCATTTTCATTAATATATAACCGATAAGAGGAGCCACTCTATTACTCTGTATCTCCCTTTATCTTACTAAACGCATGCGGTCGACTCATGCGAGCTCAATAAAATGAAAGCAAATGATATCGCATATACGTTCATCGCGCATGTGCAACGCATCCATGGATAGACAATATACATAAATATATACATAGTATCTGTGGCAATGCCTATGCAAGCGATCGTATTATCTGGAGGTGCTTTAAAGTAATGCTTTTATCATGTAGTAAAAGCGCCCGATGCACATGTGCGCTCCAAAAAGTGCCTCATTATACTCAAAGTTCTCAGCCATCATTTCTTTGTGGCATTATCAATAAATTTATAAACCAATAGAGGACAACCATTTCACCAGAAAACTTTCTCTAAATTCGGGTGTCTACTAGCAACTTTACTGTACGACGCGACGATGGGTGTCCAATAGCAGCAATATATAAAAAAAAAATTAAATCATCCACAGAAAAGTAGCTGTGCGGGAATGCAGGGTGGGCTTAAGACTTAGGTTTCCGAAAAACATTGAACTAAGTAACTTGACAAAGGATTTTTCACGTAGCCAGATTTATTTGTATTTCCAAGTTGAAGAGATCTGGATTTTGGAAACCTGGAATTTGGTGTGTAGATTTCTGAGATGAGAAAAGAACTCATGTTCAAGTCCTAAGTTCACAGCGATGATCTCCTTATTGTTCAGGCATCCTCGACAGTTATCTGTTTTTCCCCTCCTTCTCATTGTTGACACACAAAGGTTTTATATAGCTAGAGAATAGTCATGCTGGTCCGTGGTTATTTCTATAAATAACGGTCCATTGCTTCACTCCACGAACTTACAAGCCACAAACATATCTCACGTCTAAAAGCACAGAGAATATAAAATGCTTCCATACACGGATTCACACATGCCCTTCGTATAACCGCCGGCTTATCCCTTTTAATAACATATGTAGGATTAGTAGTTAATGGATGCTCCAATTCAATTGGGTTATTCAAGCTTTACTAAACTGTTCCTAATCTGTCCTTGTAAGATGGAGAGCAGTCTCGGTTTCTTACTTCGTTCCGCCTAACCAAGGCCAAAACACAATGAGAGTGACACGACAATGTCGCCGTAAATCTGTTGCTTTGAATGACGACGACGAGTTACTTTTGTGAAGCGTGAGGGTTGCTGGACTGCAACAAATGGATTCTCGTACCAACTTTACAAAAAACTCGTACGTCATGAAAAATTCTCATACACTAGGTTATCGCGAAATTTCATTTTATTTTATTTTTTTATAACAAAAATAATGGATATCTGTAAAAAGGTTTAATTTGATAAAATTTTTAAAACAATTTTTGTATTAAAATTTTGTATAAAATCTAGATGAGGCTAGGATTATCTGGATCCGAGTCAATATTTTGTTCGAAATTTTCATCATCAGGTCGCACTGGAGTCGCAGGTTTATTCTGGTACATGCCCATGTCGTGCGACTTATCATTTGGGTGGTAGGCTTGAACCCAAATAAGCAATCTTTCGACTGTGTTTTAACACATTGAGCAGCTTGCCGGAGAGGAGGGCTCCTATTGTGGCCTTTGCTGTTGAGCTTGATCCTGAATTTTCTTTTTGTTAGTTTGTTCTTGCTAAAAATCCTCTCGGTATCGACATTGGATTGTGCAAGAGTTAAAACGGATAGCGTAAATTGAGGCTCTGAGTGATGGTCGTATCGTCTCGGTTACTTACCGATAAAGCTTTGTCTTTAAATTTTATAACTGGCAATGCCATCAATAATTCATCCTCAAAAGCAAAACGTGTTTTAATTCCTATGCAGAATGCAGGTGCTTACCTTACCGAACTATTTACGCAAGAATGGAGATATGTTCACAATGCTACTATCAAGTGTTGAAAGGGATTTGCAGCATCAAAATACAGTAATGAGGGATTCCATTGAACCTACAGAACGTTTAACAATTACCCTTAGATTTCTGCCAACTGGTGAATCTTGAATACTTGAATTTTATTGGGTATGTGTTGCACAGTAATTGACTATTACTTTTTTGTAGTTCATTGAAAATTACTTCAAGGTATTTTTCTCTCTTGTTCCTTTCTATATACTTTACGTTTTGTATTGTACAAGTTCTCGAAGCCTTGATAACAGAACAGTTTTTCAACGAATTGGCGGCCCCACCTTAAGCTCACTTTGATCTTTTCCTACGCAAAACATTTTAATTCAAATTCCAATTTAAAAACACATTTTTCACCGCCAATGGTTCCAAACTGAATGAATCACCTGATGTTAAAAAATTTTCTGAACGCCCCCGAATGTAAAACAAGTGTAAGAAATTGATAAAAATAGACATTTTTCTGAACTTCTCCGAATTCATAGAAAACAATGTTCGTGTGCGACCACCCCCATAACTTCTCATCACCCTCTCACACCGTTTTCGTACGCGGCACGCAAAAACTAGACCGTGTAAACTAGCCTTTAGTTGTTGCAGATTTCTCGGCACTTTCCTTGAAGTAAATGATGAAAACAAGCCTATCGTTCTCACAGAAAAATAAAGTTAGAATAAATTGCAGCTCAATATGTTTTCTTTCTAATGGTGTTAGAACAAATTTATGGAAATTATGGTGTTTGAACCAAATCCAAGCTACTTTTATATGAAAAACTCCTGCAATCGAACAATGCAAATGTCGGCCGCTATTCTCTTTTTACTTCATGGCTTGTATATTCCGGGGGTTACGGTTCTGCTTGTTTTTCTTAAATTATCTTTTACTGCTCTTTTGTTAGTAGTATTTCCACAGAGTGTAAATTCTGGTTGGAAAATATTTAACGTTGAAATTCTCGTACGCGAAAGTACGAGAATACATTTTGCCTCGAACATCGTATACCTGAGTAAAAATTCGGGTAAATATACGAGAATTATCGTACATCTAGCATCGCTAGAACTATCTAGTGATTCCGAAACGAAGTTTGACTTAGTTACGTGCTGTATTGTAGAGCGCTACTACAGACAAAAAGACTCGACTTATTGACGTAACAAAAAGGCAAGCCAGCAATACCTCGCTCGAATATAAAATCAACGATGCCTCGACCTGATGTAGGAAAGGCCCCAATTTGTTCTCCTTTTTTTTTAATTTACTGGAAATTCGTTCGTTAGGATTTTAATGCATTTTGGACTCCGACAACGGCGCACATGACGGTATTGCATGTATATGAAAATATCTCCAAACCGCCACCAAAGTGAATAAATTCTACCGAAACATTCTCTGTAAATTTCTAAGAAGAAATGAATGCTTATCGTTATTGGTTATGTTCACCTACGCATCTACGCTCATAAAAATTGGTAGTAGCCCAAGCTAAGGCCGTTGTTGGCCTCCGAAAAAGCGTATAAACTCTAAGTAAAAATTTCGAGTAGGTTTCTAAAAAAAAAATTGAGGGCTTTCCTAGATAAGGTCGACGCATCATTGATTTTATATTCTTTTTAGCGAGGCGTTACGGGTTGTTCTACTTCCCAGCCTTTGAATGTTACTAGTTTGTCTCCTCTTATGGCTTTTTCCTTGAATCCCTTGTCAATGGTACAGACCTTGTCCCTACATCAGTTGCAGAACCTTTAGCGGCTGAGCTTGAGCAAAACTGTTTAAAATGGTACAAGTGCAGACATCTGATATTATAACAAGAAAGCATTTTCGCAATCACTGCATATTTCTATACACAAAGGTAATAGTAAAGAAACTAGCTATAAAAAAATTCTTTAATAAGTTTTAGAAATTAAGGGATTCTTTGAGTAGTTGATTGACGAAATTAAAGAAAAGTTATTGTCGCGTGTCGTTCTCATGGTGTTTTGACCTTTCGCCGGCTTAGATTTATTTTTTGCTTTAGAAATGTCAAATAAATTATTAAAATTTTTAAGGATCGTACTCATCAAGGAGATTTCTCTAAATCTAGAATTATTAGGTATCGACTAAGGTATATTGTTTCACATGTATGAAAACCACTCGTTAGGAAAATTCCACTATTGAAAAATATAATTCGGTGAAGAGCAAGTTCGGCTCGCACTATTAAGGTTCCCCACAAGAAACTTAACAACGGACAGTCGATCGACCAAATTTCAGTACTATATTTAAATCTCCACGATAAATACATTGTGCCACATTGTGCTGGATCATTAGTAAATAAATATACGTTATCGATTACTGTGCTTCCCCTTTAGTTAGCTCTATATTTCATATGTTTTAAATATTACGGTATTGTCAAATTTCAATAGTATTCAACCAAGCAGACGCAAGGAGTTGATGTTATTGAAATTAGCCCTTTAAAACGATATTCCACACTATACAAAAACAATTTTTCTAGAGGGTCTAATTTACCCTCATAGAAAATATAAAAAAAAATTCTGAGGCCCTATTCTTGAATAACGAAAACAGATTCCGTATTCGTTTTTTTTTTTCGTACGCAAACTTCGTTATATAACAAATTCGTAGTAACCATTCGTAATTCAAGAATAGGCCCCCTGATATTCTGCCAAATTTTAAATACCTAGGTCATGTCGTTTTCTTCGAGTAAAACCTCTGTGACCGAGAGACGGACGGACGCAAGAGCGATCTTAAAACGGTTCCGTTTTTTTCTTCATTTTGAGGCATGGAACCCTAAAAAGCAACGAAATTATATTAAAATTCAAAACTTTCCGAACTAGTCCTGACTTTTAACATAAAAAACAAAAAACAAAACTACAACCACAATTTAACACATCTTTATCACTAATTTATTAAATTCTAGGACCTGGAGCAATTCCAGCTGGAATGGCAGCTGGTATGAGTTATGATGGTGCCGTAACTCTTTTAAGTGGCAAAAGTTATGGATGTTGTGCAGCGATTGATGCTTTGGTAGAAAATCCAGATGATCCCGGCGCAATTTTTGATGCAGTCTTTATGGGCTACAGTGATTATAATTTCAGTAAAGGTCACAAGACTACCGTTAGAGATTACAGGCGCCGCATTGCTGATGTTAGAGTTCGCACGAGCCGCCGGGTTGCCTCTAGAAGTCAGGAGCGACCCCCGATTGTCCTTAGACCTGACGAGCGCCCCTGGACTGCCCCTAGAGCTCAAGGGCGCCGCAGGAGTTCCTCTAGAGCACACAAGTGCCGCTGCACTGCATGCAGAGAGCACAGACGCCGGTCGAGTCCCCCTACATATGACGGGCGCCGCAGGACTGACCGTAGATCTGACCGGCGCCGCAGGAGTTACGATGAATATTATTAAGAATTAAATGTATCCAAATGTCTTCGTTTAATGTACCAATAATTTGCCAGGGTAATTCATATTAAAATGTACCAATATCAAATATACTCTTCAATTGAAAAATTCAAATGTTAAAATAGGACTTGCTTTAAGAAATGTATATATGTATATTAAATTGCATTAACAAAACTAAACTTTTTACTTTCCGAAGTCAACACAAATATTCATAAGAAAAACAAAACTCAATTCAAACAGTCCTACAAATTAAATTGAAAATTCTAGCAGAGATTATATTTTGGACGATATTTATGTGCAGTCTATTCGATATTTTATTTTTAATTGAATTCAAATCAGAGAACTCATAATTGAGTAAATATAAGGCAAACTCCTCCGTGTTGAAATTATTTTATTATTTTTAAATTGTAGGACAAAATAAAAAGTAGAATTTATTTTGCGGTTTGTCAATATTTTCCACCAACCCTGTCGAAATAACACCTTTTGGCTCAAGAAAATTCGAAATAAAATATAATTTAGTAGAAGCATCCCATTGTTCCAAAATGCGATTTTGTACTACACTTTCAAAGGAAGGCCAACGTGCTTGACATAATATGGCCAGAATCTTACGATATTTCATGAAATCCTTTGAGTTCAATAACTCTAAAAGAAGATCTCACAAAAGATCTATTGATGTGTTTGCTGAACACAAAATTCGTAGTGCGATCGTTAAAGCCAAATAATTCTGCGCAAGTCACTTGAATTTAAATAGCTGAATAAAAGCTTAAACATGCGCAAAACTCAAGCAGGTTCATTATTCATGCCATAGTAATTTACTGACTGTTGCGGGTGCGAGTACCGTCAAATATAATAAGCGGCCAAGAGTCGGGATCGGGAGCCCTATATGAAATCTAAGTTAAGTTCGTTATTCCGATTGTAACGCATAGAAATAATTATGGTACAGCCAGATGGTAGATGATCTGTTAAATGTTAAGTGTGGTGTACCATCGTGGTTAGCGAATTGTGTTTTTAGAGTGTTTTTAAAGCGTTTATTTTTTAGTGTTTTGTTTGTGTCTTTAGTGTTCTAATTTGTTTATTGAATCTTGTTTTGGGTGTAATTTAATCTACACTTGTGTAATTTTCTATTTTTAGTGATATTGGGACTCTAAGCTCACTTTCGTGCTTTTGTTGTATTGTCGTACTACATCATATTTCCAATGCGTTGGTATTTAATTTAATTTCCTTAAATATGGATTGCTGTGGTTTTTGCCGCTTCGAATTTGATGGCTCTTCCAATTTAATTGCTTGCGATGTTGCCTGTGGTAAAGCGTTCCACACCACCTGCGTAAAACTCGAGAATGAGTCCTTAAATCTTTAAAAAAAAGACCTGCAATTAACTGTGGGTCTGCGATTCCTTTGGGTGAGTCCGGGCCCATACTATTTCGACTCGCTCGCGTTGTACAGGGGTGACCTTGAAAATCTTAAGAACATGGTGTTTGGCATATCGGACAAAGTTAACCTTAATGCTCAGTTAATTGAACGGAAAATTGCTCAAATTGAACTAACGTTGGCTACCCTCAACAACCAAAATTGGACCATGGTTTCATTAACCACAATCGTAATCCTGTTCCAAAAAAAGAAAAACTTTGTAAAAAGTAGGAGGTTTTGCCGACTGTATGATTCAGCAATTAGAATATGTCAATTCCTGTTAGTCAGGGTCCTTCATCGGCTGGTGTGGCCGTATATAGCGCTGTGAGGCAATGCGGGGATAACACCAATCCAGCTCCTGCTTCTGAATCCATAGCTATGAATAATATAACTTCTGTGTCCACATTAGGGAAGGGCACCACTTTTAGGACAGTATCAAAAACGTCGAGTATTTTCGTCAATCGGTTATCTCTTAAAACGGTGTGTGATGACATATTGAACTATGTGTAATCCTTATTTTGGCTGTCCGGCGCTGTTACTAAATTATTTGTACCTTTTAGGCGCCAACCTAGAAATTCAGGTAAAATAAGCAACGTTTCAAAAAAAAAAAAACAAAAAACTGAAGTCGCTTTCCCTTTACTATCAAAATGTAAGAGACAAAAACAGCACATATCTTCGAATCCTCTGTATAACTATTAAACATATTTTGTTCCATTCACTGAAACTTAACTGCATCTTGCTTTCGTGATGCTGAAATCTTAGATAACTCTTACCAAATTTTTAGACAAGATATACTGATGCTGAGGGTCGTGGGGCAGTGGCGTGTTCTTCGCCTGTCAAAACCATTTTAATTGCAATCAAATTGAGGTTCTCAGTTTATGTAACACTCTCAACATTGAACTTATAGCTCTTAAGCAAGCGGTCTCTCTTAGAATATAACTTATACATTCTTTGTTACTATATTTCTCCAGACTCCATAAATATCGTTGGTTGACGACAAAGGTCAGAATTTTTACGACGTACTCATTTCAGCATCTAAAATGAAACCTCTTGACGAATCACTAATCTCTTGGTGATTTTAACTTACCAAATATACAAACAAAGATGACGATGACTATCTTCTACTTAATAACTTGACAACAAGGGAATCACTTTTCCTTGACACTATTTCATCTGTTGGAATCCAGCCCAGTTTTAATGTACACTATAAACAAACATCACCTCCCTTTACTAATTTTTCAATCTTAGTAATCCTGATTTTTCGGAATTTTCTAGTGGAGTTACCTTTATTGATTTCAACACATTACTTTCGAGCAATAGTGTTGACGAAAACGTTTCTAAATTTTACGTGATTCTTTTCGATTTATTTTCCTCTCACGTTCCCCGCAAGCCCCACAGCGGTTCTCTAAAACATCTCCGTCATGGTTCAATAGAGAACTGAAACGTCTTAAAAGTAGAAAGAATAAATTGTGGAAAAGACTTTATTATAAGTCACAACAGATTCCTCTCATCATATAATGAGCTCAAACAACTTTCCTCTTCACTTTATGATGAGATGCATATGAAGTTATTTCGTAAGCCGCACGTATCCTTTTTAAGTTTATTAAAATGAAGAAACAAACGGACAACTACCCCAATAGTATGAAGTACAAGGATTCTGCTAGTGTTGATTTGTCTGGAATTTGCAATATGTTTGCTTCATTTTTTGACAATGCGTTTGCCTCGTCTAATTTTCACCACCGTAACAACAGCTTCAGTCATATGAATGACTCCCACAACGTTTCATTCACTATCCCTTTAATTTCAGAAGAGAATATTCTCGATCAGATTAATGGGCTCCTAAATGACTGCACATCAACGGGCCCTAATGGGACCCCCCCCCCCCCAGCCTTTTACAGGTCTTGCCCAGGCAGTTCCGCTGAGAATTATCAATTTAATATTAAATATACAAAAATAATATTTTTGTATAAAGTAACTATAAATGTATAATGTGAAATTAGTGTTTGATGTTGGGTGCCCGTGAATGATATTCAGGTGACCCGGAAAGATGGCTTTCGAGGGTAGAAGATGTTAAAGATTTTTTTTTTTTTATATTTTATGAATCACTTTATTTATTATGATGAAGATTTAAAATTTGTTGCAATTTTAAGAAACCTCAAACTTCTCGACATTATATTCTGCACCGAAAATGTAACTCTTTCTTTGTAGTTTATTTGCACTTTTTCTTCAATTTCGGTAAATAGCTAACGGGAAGTGGGTGATTGACCGTTTTAAAATATTTTCGCTATGGACAATGGATATCCTACAAAAGCGTAGAAAAGTTGTCATTTTGAATACAAAAGAGTTGGAGCATCCAACTAAATAATTATTCTGCTTAGGTTATTGCAGATTCAAATTCAAATTCGAGATATTAAAAATTACGAGAACGTCAACGTCAATAAAATGACAAAATTATTTTGATTACTTTTAGTTGACAGGCATGAAAGGGCCGGGCCAATCGAAGAGCCGGACAAAACTAGCTATGTGCCGTTTAAAAGTTTCTAAAATATATAGATTTTGACAATATTAGCAGACCATTTATGTATGACTAATTTTTATGTCAATAGTCGTAAAAAGCCTTTACTAAGGCCTGTCAGCTATTTTTGTACCAGTTACTAAGACCAAATGCGTCGACCATGTTATAACAAATTATTCACAACTTTTGTTTGTTTATAACTTGCAGATAAATGATGGGACAGGCTCCATATATAATATTATGTTTGAATATAAACAAAAATAAATAATGTAAAAAAGCAGTTATATGAATGAGTTTTATTATATACCATTTCAAAATATTACCCTGAACTAACAAAATTCCACCCATTTCTCACCCTTATGCAGCAGCTGTCAGTGATCAGAATTTTTTATATAAAAGGAGCGCAATGCATAAAAATTCGCAACGAGCTAAAACTATTACTAGCTCTGATTGAAAGCTTAAATATTCTGGAATCTGCCAGAGGGCATTTCAGGCAGAGAGCAACACAAATTTTTCGTCATGAATTGAGTGACTCAAATTGAGTGCTGGGTCTCCCCAAACCTAAAGTCCAATTTTTGACCTCTAATTTTGAAAGTAGGGTAGAGTGGGGCTTAATAAGAAGTGCCACCTTTAATATCTCGTATAATAAAAGGGCAATAAAGCAAGAGCGTACATGCATAGATTTCCCTTGGCGTGGACTGATATTCGCCACATAGCCACCCGCTACCAGATATTAGGTAGAGCACACGTGTCATAGGGCTATTTATTTAGCGAAAAGTAAAGAAAAAAACCTGTCCGACATTTTAGTTTCTTGCTGAATATGCTCATCATGGCAGAGTGAAATAAATACCTTTATATTGTTAATTTCTTAGTGAACGCTCTGATACTGCTTACAACTAGAAATTTGTTGTTGTCTTTGTGTTCTTTCTAAAAACGTGTCCTCGGACCGTTCGGGGTATAAAGTGCCGCGGCGGCAAATTTTAAGTATAAGGCCGACTAGGTATAAAACAGACTAAAGGTTATAGCTACCTACTTAAATATTAATACCAACCTGAATTGCAATGCGGCTACAAAGTTTTTCCAAAAAGTAAAGATAAAAATAACAATTTAAAGTGATGCAACTAAAATAAGGCCAGACAGACCAACAAGTGGAACTTATTACCCCGCAAGAGGGGTAAAAAGTACCAAACGAATTGCACTTTTAAAATCAATTAATAACGTAAAATAATTAAATTTTTGGTTTGTTTTTTGGTATTGATACCCTAAAGATTGCATGTAATTTAAACATTTATGTAAATTATGTAATTTGACCTAAAAGTTTATGATATATTGATGACAATTCAAAAAATGGCACTTCAAGCTCCGCCCTACCCTACCTACGCCTAGTCAAATCTCTCGCTATGACGCATCGTATATTAATATTTAGCAAATATTTAATTAGGTCTACTTGTGACACTTTTGACTAATTATTTTTGATTTAGTATTAAATTTCCAGCGATAGTGATAATGGACTCTATAGCCTAAAAGAATAATTTTTTTTTATATATGTGTGTGTATGTTTTCATTGAATCTGACTGTGTATTTGGCCACACCCAGTTAGTAAAATGTGGGAAGGAACATATGAAAGAGTTTTGGGCATGTTTAAGCTTTCATTCAGCTATATAAATTCATTTGACTTGCGCAGAATCATTTGGCTCTCACCAAGATCGTATAGTTCAATAGATCTTTTGCGATCGTTAGTCTTCTTTGAGATTTCGTATCGAAAAGATCATCTTTCATAAGCCGGCAGCAAATTTAAACTTTTCCGTAAGATTTCTTTAAAAACAAAATTAAATTCTTAAAAATTTAGGAAAATATAGTTACAAGTGTCATAATAGAACAAGATGCCTAGACGTAATAGGAAAACTGGTGTATCAAAGTTGCAATCAAAGGATGCCGCGAAAACACAGGACATTTTCTTAAGAGAATGCCCGCGAATTTCACAAGCACATGTAATAGATATACATGCTGCCAGAAATGCAGATGGCACGTTGAATATTCAGAAGTGCTGTTTCAGCACCGGAATTCCAAATGAAATCCCTGTTGTTGGTGATATAAAAAGTAAGTCAATCTATTTTTTTTTTATAAAACAAAAATATTGAAGTAAATATTGCAATCATAGACGCTGCTGCTCATTACGTTGTGCGAGATCATAAAGGGGAAACCAAGCAATATCTGAAGGAGCTGTAGCTGCATTTACAACTGGAGGAAGGAAGTAACTTATGTAAGCAGTAATTGAGGAGAATTTAATTAATAAAATTTATCGTTTCTATATTATATTTGCGAAAAGATTGGAAATAAATCTTTCTTTCAATAATTTATTGTGAAAAGTTTAGACATTCTTAAATTTTGTACGAATAAAATCCGTTGAGTGATTTTAGATTTAATTCAAGTAAAAGTTAAATTGTTCTATAACAAATTCAAATGGGATCACATCATGGAGAAATTAAAGATTACAAATTCTATTTGTTGTTATTTTTATCGTGGGTGGCAATTTGATTTCATGGCATTTATAAAGTCCATTAGAGAAGTGGCGCCGAAGTGAAACTTCATCATACGAGAGAGTATAAAATTAACACTACTAATTTTTGTGCTATTCTGTGTCTACGCATTTTTTTTCTGTAGTGGCAATCTTTTGAGCGTCCGACCATATTTCATAAAATTAGGGACAACCAGGCCACTAGAATCGTGTGGGCACCGCGACCAGAGTTGATCTATTGTGTCCTCAGCTATCGTGGTTAGGGTATATCTTGCAATTAACTATTGCTCTTGCAATTGAAATAAAAAACAGAAAAGACACCTCCTCAGTCAAACTAGGAACGAAATAAAATCAAAACCATTCTACCCAGCAATTAAATTTTTACTTTTATAGCATTAACCACAAGTCCTGAGCTCGATAATTGCTTCCGGGTTAGTTAACAAACCTTATTTGAATTGATAAATGCTTCTCTAGCGATTTGCATATTTAAGTTGCAAGCGTAGGACACTCGCATATGATATGCTTGGAGGTTTCGTCTTCTTCTTCACACAGTCGACATTTACGTCGCTATTGGATTTGTCTATCTTCTTCAGAAACTGGAAGAAGGGCCCATGTCCAGTGACTGCATTGATAAACAGCCTGAGCGATTGTCGGCTAAAACCAGTTTTGTCCAGTTCACACTGTTTATTACAAGCTCCGATAAAATAAAATAAAACGTGTAAATATGAGATCTTGAGAAGAAGCAGTTCTCAAATGGGCTCAGGACGCGACCTTAGAGCCGTATTTTTCCGACCCCTTTTGGATTTGGTGGACATCTATAGTCCCCACAAAACCAAATCCTAGGTGCGCTACTGGTGTTGTCTGCATCATTTGCGCCATAGTGGCATTTACGTTTTTCAGCACCTTCGCTGTTTGGTTCATGCTTAGAGGATTTTACATTCTGACTTGCGACTGATGTGAAAAATTTTCTTATCAATTGGAATACATCAGCTGATGTCGGTTGGAAATCAACGTCCTTCAAGAACGTAAAACTCAAAACAAATTCGGAAATGCCATTTGTCTCCACTCTAGGTTACAACAGAGCAAGTTCGTGACAAATCGGTCATATGTTGTTAATCTCTTCTTTGTATCCTGGCGGCATACAACGTATAACATAGCTGTCAGAGCCTTTCTTTGTGTGCTTTCTAAATTTGCGCCGCTATATTTGCTGGAACAAGCAAATTGGAACTAGAAAACGTATTCTAATCTCATCTAATATCTCCGGTCTATTCGTGCGTTCCATAACAGCGCTAATTTAGCAAACTCCTAAAGGCTAGAGAATAATACCTACATATTTTTGTGTTGCCATACAAAGCTTTGGTTTTTCACTTTATTTAACCTTTTTTTTCATCTAGGGTATAATACACTCTTCTACAAATTATAAATCCACCCAATAAAAACTCGAAAAACTTTCTTCTACGAAAGATTCTTGTCCAACGAAAAAAGTACAAAACTGCATCAATGGCAAATATTTTTAGATTCTCTGTAAATTCCGAAATTTCTGCTGTTGCATACTTATAAATCCACTAGGAAAATCACATGAAAACCTACTTTTTTTTTTAATTGTTAATAATTTATTTGTCTTCCTCTAGCCTTGACTATTTGAGGCCAGCCATTCCCTTTAACTCGTACACGAATTTGTCTATTTCTTTACTATTTTCGACACTCTCGTAGACCCACTTTTCTGAAATTTGGCACACAGGTTCATGTCGCGTCACAATTGAATCTATCGAAATTTGAACCGGAAATTTCCATGGAAAACCCGGAAAATCAGGAAAAATCATTTGAAAATTTGGTACAAATTTGATTAGTGATAAATCCGTTTCAGGAAAAACGCAGAGTTTTCCAATTTTTCCGAAAAATTTTCCGGAATTTTCCAACTTTTCCGGAAAATTTTCCGTTAAAAAAGTTTTCTTAATTATGCAGGATCAATTTCCCTATCAATTGGCATCATTACTTTCTCTCCGACAATGTTGAAAACTTGCAGAAAAAACCGAGGAAAATTCATGTAAAACGCTTTTCCGGAGTTTTTCCGACCAAGGAAGCGTTTGAGCGTTTTGCAACCTAAGACAAAGTTGTAAAGCAAAATGAGTTGCATAAAGTTGCTTTTGTGGAAAACTCCATGGAAAACCCGGAAAATCATCGGAAAAATTGTCATCGATATGATTAGTTATAAAACTGTTTCAGGAAAAATGCAGAATTTTCCAAATTAGTTAACGTGAAAAAGGTAGAAAATAAAATAAGTAAAAAAACGAGTTTTCAAACAAAACTGAGGCCAAGCCGCATGAAAAAGTAGAAAATAAACTTTTCTGCACACACAGAGGTGGACTCAGATTTTATTCCCTGACAATCACTGTATCAGTATGATCAATCAGAGGTAATAAGTGATTTGATTCAAGAAGAGAAAGAATATTCAAGAGAAATGTCCCAATCAAAATATCTGAGTCCACCTCTGTGTGTGAAGAAAAGTTTATTTTCTACTTTTTCATGCGACTTGGCCTCAGTTTTGTTTGAAAATTCGTTTTTTTACTTATTTTATTTTAAAATTCTTTTGTTCATATGTAAAAATAGTTTTTTTTTTTTTATAAATTGGCAATCCAGTTTGCTCCATACATGCTGAACTGGCGTTGGTCAGCGTTACCTTTCCGAATTAAAATTACCCAAACGTTCACTATTGAGTTTAGGTCCGAAGAGCATGCTGCCATCCTAAAAGTGTTATTGCATTGGTTTATAACCATGCCATTGTCTGTCTACTCATATGAATAGCAGCTTTGCATTGCTGGAGCTGTTTCGTACACCAGTCTACTATTTTTTCGAGAAGAAGTGAATTGGATCTTTGGAAATCGCTTCCCAAACTAATAAACTTCCTGATATCCATTAAACCCATCTGCACCAGGATTGCCAGATTGGGCGATTTCTCACCAATTATGGGCTTCTTCGAACTTAACTTTGGCGACAGAAAATTTGGACGAGTCGTCAAAATTTATTGATAGATTGCATTATTTTCGTCTTAGGGCCAACCCACACGTAGTAAGCACGAAGCACGAGCATTTATGCCCAGTGTGTCATCACAATAATTTTACTCAGCGGTAGTTCCTTATATGATTAACGATTTTTTTTTTGTATACGTGTTCAATTAAGTTACAGTTTTTTATATTAGTAATAACTGTTTCACACATTCACAGCACGTGATGAGAATGGAATTATTATATTATCACCTCAAGTCGCAGGTAAGGAACTGCACAGTCATCCAATCAGAAATTTTAAAATCTCAAAATCTTACTCCTGCCTCCCATATGGATCGTGCTACCTCTTGCTGAAAAAGGAGAAGTGAATGTTAAGTGTAGGCGGATTTTTGATGATTTTGAAATGTCCAATTTATCTGATGAAAATGAAATGCAGTAACTTTCAAAGTTTTTAACAATATATTATAGAGCGCCACATAAATGACATTGCCGATAAATTGGGCTACTTTTAATTGTAGTTGGGCTACCTTTTAGAGAAATATGGCGATATGTCTAAAAAAATTCTGGCAACCCCAATCTGGAACATCAGGATTGAATTTCCTCTTTCATCTGAACAAATAACCAGAACACAAATTTTCATTGCATAATATCGACGTCATAATTTTTTGAAAATTTCCTACCGAGGTCCAATCAATGCCCACGATGTTTTCCGCCAATTTAATCCTGGCGTCTTTGTGACTCTGTAACAATCGTGGAACCAGGTTCATTTAAGCTCGCCGGATGTTAGGATTATGTTTTAGTGCTGTCCTTCCGTTCATCGCGTTCGTTCAGCTTCTTTTTTCTTCCTGGACCATTTGCGCAACCTTACTTAACTGGATCACGTACATATGTAGAAAAGTAGACCAATTTCGCTAAGACTAAATTTCTCTAAGAATAACTCCCTCAGATTTCAAATTAATAAAATTTGTTCTCTCTCAAGAACAATTTAAGTTGTAGACTGTCTCTACCTACCACCAGAAAAACGTGTAAGGACGTTTCAAGAAATTCACTTGCTGTGATGGATTTGTAATTATGGAACAGCAATAATTTCGGAATTCCAAAAAAATGTAAAAATCTTTACCGTTAATGCAGTCTTACCATAATGCAAGTAAGTATGCCTTTCGTTTGTTGGTTAGAGAGTTTTTCAAATTTCTATTGGAAAAGCTACAAATTTCTGTGGGTTTATAATT
The DNA here is from genome assembly GCA_963930735.1 of Dioctria linearis. Taxonomy (NCBI): domain Eukaryota; kingdom Metazoa; phylum Arthropoda; class Insecta; order Diptera; family Asilidae; genus Dioctria; species Dioctria linearis. The sequence goes on from OZ005742.1 coordinate 251,557,309, forward strand.
TCGCAACAGAGTGCAATGTTGGTCTTAGACCAATTAAAACTTTTTCTCTTGTTCATGAATAAAGTTTACAGCTTCGGAAGCATGTAAATATTCTCGCTTCAGTCACAGTTCGCTTTTAATTCCCTCAATAATTTTTACAAGATCAAATCGCATTTGTACATGCATTTAGAAAATCTTCTTACTTGTGTGAAGCTTTCTCGGCATTACTTTAGATCTTTCTCTATAATTTTACAACGACATCTTAGAAAATTATAATCCAAACGATCGCTCAACTAACACTTTAAGCAGATTAGTCGCTTTGTTATTAATCAATTTCTAGTGGAATTGATATTTCTGTAGAGAAGCATCTGTTTTTCGTTTTATAAGACTGACGTGATTGTACCTACCCACCCCACACGGTTAAAAAGAAGAAACTTGCTAGAGTCTTACTCATGTTTAAGCTTTTATTCAGCTATTTAAATTAAACGAATTCATGTCCTCTCTCGACTTGACATGATCATTTCATAGACCACGAATGCCTATAAATAGTGCAACTGATCATTGGTGATCGTTATTCATGTTTGAGACATCGCGCCGAACACTTCGCGTTCCATAAATCTTTAACAAATTTAATTTTTTCCGTAAGATAATTTATTATTAAATCGTTAATAATTCAACAATATTTTCTGTAATTATTTTTCTTTTAAAGAATTTGGTGCAAGTCTTCCGCACGTAGCACAAAATGGATTGGATTCCCGGTTAATTAGCTGTCGCAAATGTCGAAGATGCCAAGAAAAGACAGGAAAATTTTGTGAAATTAGTGGCTAAGATTTCGATTCTTACTGGAACGATGACGGGAACCGTCCTCCCCATGCCGTGGGATATTCTCTTTGAAGCCGTAAAAAATGGTAATTAAATGGAATATAAGAAAAAAAAACAAGGTGAATGTGAAATTTTTAAATCTAAAATGATACGCGTGATGGTTCAACCACTTGGTATGAGCGTGAAATTGTATACCCCTGTATTTCTGGTTAAAATGATCTACAGATCCACAAGTGCATTTGCATTTGCATTCCACTATTATTAGATACTCACAACAATTTTTTTTCTGTTCTTTACAGAAAGTTCTAATTAAGATGACGTGCCGAGGATAGTAAACAAACATTAGACATTTATAAATATTTTGTATTTATACAAAAATAAATAAAGTATAAAAGCAGTTATCTGAATGAATTTTATTATACTATTTCAAATAATACAGATTCGGCATTTTCGATCAGTGTGCGCGCAGAGTCCAAATCAATGATCATATTTAGGTAAGTATTAAATAGAGTCGTATGCGTATGTGATATTAGCAGCCAACTAAATCTATTAAGAGCTCTGGAAGTCTCACAAGACAAAGAGACACAAATTTTCCGCTTTGAGATTTCTTCCCCAAATCCAAAGTCTAATTTTTGCCCTCTGAAAGATTTTAAGTAAAATCTCTCGCTATCTCGTATTCATGGATGTAATTAGAAGAGATGACCATGTGAAGCACAAATATTTATTTAGATTTATCACTCTTGTGACACTTTGACTAATTATTTTTGGTTTATTATTGAAAAGTTTCCAATGAAAGTGATAATGGATTATATAGAAGACTATACCCTCTACAGACTACAAGAACAAAATTGTTTTTATATATGTGTGTATGTTTTCATTGAATGTCACTGTGTAGCCTCTCAGTTTCAGGCACTGATTATATTTGACCGCACACAGTCAGTACATTGTAGGAGCGAACATATGCAAGAGTTTTCGGCATGTTTAAGCTTTCATTCAGCTATTTAAATTCAAGTGACTTGCGCAGAATCATTCGGCTCTCACCAAGATCATATAGTTCAATAGATCTTTTGCGATCGTTAGTCTTGTTTGAGATTTTGCACCGAAAAGATCATCTTTCTTAAGCCGACACCAAATTTAATTAATTCCAAGTTGAACTTCATCGCGGTTGGACGTGTTTCATTTAATCCGTTTGGTTCGGCTATTAGAGCAGTTCAGTTTTTTTTCCCTGAGACTCCTTTCTTCCTAAGTGATCCTTTCCTTACATCATTAGAATTGCAGTCTCTCGAATATATTTTAGTGTTCATTGTTCGTTTATCCGTAAATCGTATAATACAAAATCATCATCATAGAACAAAATGCCTGGAGTAGATTGGATTCCCGGTGTAGCACATTTGAAAACTTTTTGTCAATTAGTTACCGGTGATTTTGAAGGTGCTAAGAGAACACAGGAAAATTTCTTGAAAGAATGTCCGGTACTTTCACAGGTGACCTCTACAGTGCAGCTTATTGCTGGAGATCCGAAAGGTGCATGGGAGACTCAGAAGTGCTGTTTGAGCACCGTAAATAATGTTGCAAATGGAATTCCTGTTTTTGGTCATGCTAAAGGTAAGTCCATCGATTTGTTTTTTATAAAACAAAAATATTAACGTAAATATTGCAATCAAAGGAGCTCTTCATCATCTTCTGGGAGATCATAAAGGAGGAGATGAAGCATTCAATGCTGCAACTCGATCTACAGTTGTTATTGGTACTGGAGCTGCAGCTGCAGTAATAACTGGAGGTAAGTGATTTTATACATATGTACAATATACAGTAATTGAGGAGTGTTTAATTTATAATACTTATCGTCTCTATATATTATATTCTTAATATTTTATTGAATCGACATTTAAAGATCCATTTGAACTTCATATAAAATCACCTGACTATTGTTTTTTTCGTAAACTTTTCAACTTTATCACAGTCATTGAAAAAGAAATCCACATACGACCAAATAAATAAATAAATAAATTTTTTAAATCTAAAGATGGTAAAAGTCTGGAGATTCTTACCACACGCAAAGCTTTTCGAAGATACACGAACAAATATGAAGATTTATAATAATTTATTGTGAAAAAGTTTAAACATTTTTAAATTTTGTACGACTAAAATCTTTTGAGTGATTTTAGATTTAATTCAAGTAAAATTTAAATTGTTCTATAGCAAATTCGAATGCGATCATTATCTTTGTTGTTGTTGTTTTTTTTTTATCGTGGGTGGCAACTTGAATTTATAAAGTCCATTAGAGAAGTGGGGCCGAAATGAAGCTTCAAGATACGAGAGAGTATAAAATTAACATTACTGATCTTTTTGTGCCATGCCGAGTCTACGCATTTTTTTTCTGTAGTGGCAATCTTTTGATAGTCCATCCATATTTCACCACATCCCCATGCCTGCTTCAATTTTGAACAGAGAAATTATTTTGTATTGGTTAATATTACTCTCTGTAGAAATTTGAGGTGTTTTTGTCCTTCTGCTTGTTCTTTTAATGTTTTAAGAAAATGTTTTGAATTTCTGAACTGGGGACTTAAGTTAAAATTTAATTAGAAAATAGAAATATGGATATTCGCATAATGGAGAGATTGTAAATTTATTGAAGAGAAAAAGCCCAGTATACGATTTAGCTTATCTCGAAATAAGAAAAATATAGAAAATTTTAAGAACAGAACGAGAGAAAAACGCAAAGGCAATGATTTGCCCAAAAATTATTGCATCAATTTCTGCATTGTCTTTAAATGAGTAAATTCTAACAGAAATTTCCATTACCTACAGAATGTAGAAGATTATTATGAATATTTTTAGACCATTTTCTTAAGATTATGTTTACGAGGAGGGGGAACTAGGCCAGTGGCGGATCCAGGATTCTGGTAAGGGGGGGGGGGGGCGCAACTATGGTTTAAAAATGGTATGTACTGAAAACTGAACAAAAGTTTGAAGACACTCGCCACCACTCGCAAATGTCAAAGGCACAAAATTTATTATTTAAAGGATACGAGTCGAACCGACTAGCAAATGGCTACCATTCATAATGAAGAAAGTTGCTCAACGTTCTTTGCCACTCTCGAAAATCAAAAGAGACTTTCATTTTGTTTTGGTTTGTAAATCGTGGAAGTGTAAAACTTCCCAATCATCCATTTCAGTTAGTAAAACTAGGAAAATGTATTTTATTCAAATTAACAAATCATCATAAATTTTTTCTTTGTAAAATCCAGGAATTAAAAATTTACATTTATTTAAAATAGCAGTCACAGAATAGATGCAATACATACCATGTACGTACGTATATAACTTCGTCGGCGGCAAGCTAAGAAAGTGTGATTTCTATTGTTTTTATATTATTAAGCCAAGCTCAGAAGATATCTTATGAACTATGATGGAAAGTACAGCATGGCAAGAAGGTGATAAAGAATGTAATTAGGGAACGTGAAGAGGATGGCGAAGGTGCTGATGTATGTCACCCTTAAACTTTCGCAGATTGCATGCCGGAAAAAAGACAGAAGATTGGAGACTGTTCCACGTTCGCACACGACCGAAATTATTTTTAAAGGGTAAAAGGATGTGCGCGCGGCTTACAGTGTGCGAGTATTACATGGAGAAATCCAAGATCAAACTAGAACAATGATCATGCATGTAGCAATATAGGAGTGAAAGGCAACCAACATTGCGGCGGTGCTCGAGTGAGTCCATATGACAAATTTTTTCCACATCGCCAAAGAACTGAAGGAACTCTTTTGGACAATAACCAATAAAGCTAAGGTTCTGCGACCAGCACCGGCCTACATATGGAAATTGTATTCCATTCTAGGTCTGATGTAGGACTTGTATAGAGGAGCGCTAGAATCGATGGGCTGAAATATTTCTTACACCTTTTCAGAAATCCAAGATATTTCGTTGCTTTTTTGGCAACAGAGAAGTTGTGATCTGTTCAGCTTAACATACTTCAAATATTATTGTCAAGAAAGCATAAAGACGGTGTATCGTCAAAAAGTGCTCCATCAATAGAAACGGGAGTGTAAAAATTATGATCTTGTTTTAAAGAGATGGAACAGGTTTGGAACTTAGATGTGTATTGAATTCGATGCGATTCGGCTTGCTCCAAGCGAGGATATTATCAAGATGGTTCATGGATCTAATCATGCAATCTAGTTTAACAGATGTGACATTTCTTCTATAGTCCCCAAGGGTGTCAAGGGAGTAAGCGAAACCAAGGGTACTGTCATCGGCAAAACAATGGATGGGATTGAAAGTGAGGGAAAGCAGATAATTAATGAAAATTGAGAGAGATGGAAAAGAGAGATGGAGAGAAAGCAGAGCCCTGAGGCACCCGGGCATTTATTGGCTGAGATTGAGATGTAACGCCATCTAATATAATTCACATTAAGTAACCAGATAAAACATTTTACATTCATAATAGAAGAGGACGAGAGAGGCCAAGTGCTTTAAGTTTGGCTAAAAGGGCTGAACTCCAGACACTATGATAGGCTTTTGAAATATCTAGGGCAACGGTTTTGGACTCACCAAAAAAATGAGAAGACTAAGGCTTCAACATTCCATAAGAAAAGTCAGAAAAAGAAAAGCCATATTGGCCATTGTTGTGGGTTCGATTAGTTTCTAGATATTTCATTAATTTGGAGTTAATGATAGATTCAAAAAAATCTTTTAAAGAATCGAAGAATTGGTCGATAATTTGAGGGATCACTACCCTTTCCTTTCTTGGGAATAGGCTGAACGTAAGGTAGTTTCCAAGCAATTGGAAATTTTCCTCTCGAATAAGACAAGTAGAATAGTTTTCGCATAGCTTTAGCAAAGAATGAGGCACAGTTCTTATTTAACTTGGACTTGAAACTATCAGGACCTGCAGCTGTGGAGACGTTGATCTCCTTAAGGACCTTGACCATATCTCTTGTACAGATGTGTATTGGCTCTTGTACACATCCACAAGGGAGATGTGAAGTGGGTGGAAAAGGAGATTTTCAAGTGAATCTAACAGTCAAAATATTAGTTTTATTCAGGGAGCCAACAATCACTTCATTGTTAAATAGTGAAGGAATAGAGGAACTGTTGAAGTTGCTCCTGATAGCTTTGACCTGGGACCAGAAATCTCTCCTGCCTTTACGTCTTGCCAATATTCTAACATTCTGGTCAAAAAGAAATTTTTGTCTTTGGATAGTGTAAAAAAAGAACAGTTTGAACCATCCTATTTTCTAAACGACGCATCAGGGCTGATACGATCTATATGTATTGTTACGAGCTCGACCTTAGTTCGTTATTTAAAACACAATATTTCAGATATAATTCAAAAGTTCTTTCATTATTTACTCTCACAATTTACAAATAATTATCAAATCAACTCCTTATAGTTATCGATAGTACTGTACTTCTAATTATCGCAATTAAAATAGTTTACTTCGTTCACTTCACTGTCTAAAATAATACTCCGCTGCCTGGATGTAAGTAGCGCCGTATTTATACTCTACAAATTATACTAGAACCTTCCAGAATATTCCGTTTTCCGAACCCAAGGTTTACTAAGATGTCACTAGACTAAAGTTGCTTCAATTTGCAACAGATGTCGCTTGTGTCACTTTGTGGCACGTAACACTGCCCCCTTCTTAAAATTGTTCGTCCCGAACATCAGGTGATCCACGGTCTTGATGATCGCTGAATTGAGACAAGTGATCCAGATGAACGATTTTTCTTTTTGTCCTCAATTTTCTTGCCTTTTTTATCGCCGTTGTCATCCTTGTTATTGCCGCCTTTGCGCTTATAATCATCATCATCGTCAGAACCTTTGTCTTTACCTGGTCCGTTCATCATTATACCCTTACCATCGTCCTTATCAGCATTCTTAGACCCTTTACTTTTCGTCGTTTTATTTCTTTCATTGTCCTCGCCCTTGGATTTCTTTCCTTTCTCCTTTTGATTGTTATCATCATAGTCGTCATCGTCTTTGAATTTCTTTCCTTTCTTCTTTCGACTTTCGTCATCTTTTTCTTCCATCCGTCCACAATGTTTCCATTCAGGATTGCATGGACGTTTTGAAAAGGCTTCTGCATTTCCGTGGATACGTCCTTTGCGGTATGAAATTTCAAAGTCATGAGGTTGGAGTCTTGTATCTCCACGAATAGCTTGCACTCTCGGTCGCCATCTTATCCCTTCTTCTTCTGTTGATTGCATTCGTCCTCGTTTCCTACAGTCGTTATGAAGGTGACCCAGTCTATTACATTTCCAGCATCGAAGGAGACCACTCGAAGGAGTGCTCTGTGATGGCGGCATTCTGCTGCGAGTCTGCTGCATAGCTCGATATATTTGCCGCTCTTCTAGCGCTTCCATTCGTCGGCGTTTTCTGCAGTCCCTTTGGAGGTGTCCTGGTCTATTACAATTCCAGCATCGAAGAATACCACGTGACGGACTGCTCTCTAATAACTGCATTTTGTTGCAAGTACATTTCTCCATCGAAATTTCTCTCATTCGTACCGCACTCCGAGAAGCTTGTCTAGCAGATTCGTATGCTAATGCATAGGCTAGCGCTTCTGCTGTTGACTTCTTTCCTGCTAGCCTTAGTGCTTGTTGTAAATTTTGATCTGCGGTAGCGTTCACAAATGCTTCTGTTGCCACTTCATTAAGGAATTCTGCATTGACGCTAGAGTATGAAAGATAAGTTAATTTTTCCACATCAGCCTGCAGTTGTTGTAGTGATTCGCCATGCTTTTGAATCCTGTTGCGTAACTGCAAGCGATATACTTGTTGCATGTGTTCATCTCCATAACGTAATTCTATCGCCTGTACTAATGAAGTGTAATCACGTTGCCTGTCAATCGATATAGTTTGTAATAGCTCTGACGCGGGACCTCGAAGTGCTAATACCAGAGCTGTAGCTTTGTCTGCATCATTCCATCCATTTACTTCGGAAGCTGCCTCGAATTGTCTCTTGAAAATATGCCACGAATTTTTTCCATCAAATATGAAGGTTTCATTCTGCCTGCACCGGATATTTCAGTTCCTTCATGCCGAGGTTGTCGATGCTTCATACTCTCTAAATCTGCTTTAAAGTTGTCAAGCCTCTCCGTAACATTTTGTGCACTTCCGACACTTGTTCTTGCACTTCCGACACTTGTTGTTGAACTTCCAGCACTTCCTGCTGGATTCCTTCAATTTTTACATTTTGCTCGTCTAATGAATTTTTAAGAAAATTCTTCTGTTCCTCCAAACAGGTTTCTAGACAATTCTGCAAAGAACTCTTTAGTTCATCCCAACGGGCTCCCAGAGAATTCTTTTGTTCGTCCAAACGTGCTTCTGGAGAAATCATTTGTTCCTCAATAGCATTCTTTTGTTCCTCAAAAGCATTCTTCACTTGCAGGGTTGAAAGCTCCATTTTGGTCATTAAAGTACCCAAAAGCTGTTCTATGTTCATCGCAGGCTCTTCTTCAGTTTCTGGTTCTTCCTCGAAAACGTATGTCTCAGGATTCTTTTCTTCCTCTATCAAAGCTTGTCTACGTCGCTCGACTAGAACATTCTTTAGACCTGTCGTTTGCAATGACCGCTTCCCCAACTCCACTTGCAATTCCTGTATGCGAAGCTCCTCTAGTTTGCGTCCCATTATTTTGATAATTCACTCACAGTTTAATATAAAATTATCTTTCGGAATTTTCACTTAAAGCGGGAAAGTTTCACACGATTTCACCAAATTAATCATTCTTTGAATTTCAAAGTCAAATGCCACCACTTTATTTCGCGATTTTATCCCACTTCTGACACCAGTTGTTACGAGCGTGGCCCTAGTTCGTTATTTAAAACACAATATTTCAAATATAATTCAAAAGTTCTTTCTCTATTTAACTTTACTGTTTACTCTCACAATTCACAAATAATTATCAAATCAACTCCTTATAGTTATCGCTAGTACTGTACTTCTAATTATCGCAATCCAAATGAAATAATACTCCGCCTCCTGGATGTGAGTAACGCCGTATTTATACTCTACAAATTATACTAGAACCTTCCAGAATATTTCGTTTTCCGAACCCAAATGTCACTAGCCTAAAGTTGCTTCCATTTCCAACAGATGTCGCTTGTGCCACTTTGTGGCACGTAACAGTATGTAGTATTCAATAAAATCAGATGTATCTACGTCATGTATACGAGATGTAAATGATTGATTAATAGATTAATTATTAACAGACCCAGAATAAGAATGGATCGCTGAGGAGCCACCAGATATGAGAAGTAATATATTCGAAAAAACTTAATGGTTTATGGTAACACTATGTATGTGTATGGATTCAGAAAAGGTCGGATTGGGTCTTCTAACCGGCCCGGGCGAATGATCCCGAACCAGCCTCTTTGGGCTTCAAAAATGACATTTTTTAAATGCAAACAACCCACAATATTAGGCTGGTTTCCTACTGAACCGAGCACATGCAGAGCAAGACAGAGTGTGTGCCTAGACTAATTTACGGGGTATCTACGGTATCTCATCGTTAAGAAAACAAATAAGGTCCTTTCATCAAATGAAGAAAACTCAACTTTTCAACTTTATTTAATTTTTTATTCACTCAAGATTTACAATTTGATTGCCGACCGTTCGGAGTCAGAACTAGAACTACCTTTCAGTCTTTTCACATTTTACAACTTTTCTTGGGCCAAATTTTGTACACATTAAGAGTTTTATGCAGTTATTTTTTAACGGTCAACTGATAATTTAAAAACGAAAATTGCAAAAATTACAATTTTAATGTGACCAATTTTTATACGAAAATAAAATGGAAGGTTACAATTTCCTTTAGTGGGATCATGGCCTTTTATTGGCCGCGTACATCAGCACATATGTATAATTCGAATAGTAATTTTAAGAAAAATTCTAATATTAACAAAAAACAAATTGTAGTTCGATAAAAAGTATTGTTACTAGTGTGGCCGTTGTTCGTTATTCAAACACAATATTTCAATTATAATTCACAAGTCTATTTATTTAACTTTACTGTTTGCTTTCACAAATTCACAAACAATCAAATCAAATCTTTATATTTATGGCTAGTACTGTACTTCTAATTGTCGCAATTCAAGTAGTTTACTTCGTTCACTGTCTGAAAAATGACTCGGCTCCTGGCGGTGATAAGTGCCGTATTTATACTCAACAAATTATCCTAGAAACTTCCCGTAAGTTCTATTCTCCGCACCCAAAGTTTACTAAGATGTCACTAACCTAAAGTTGTTTCCATTTCCAACAGATGTCGCTTGTAACACTTTGTTGCGCGTAACAGTATTTAGTTTCATTTGACATTTGGATCACAAGAATTGGTTCCATTCCCGAGAAATGTATTTTTGAAAAAGACGTTCTAAAGAGGAACTAGAGGGGGGGGGGGAGCGTAGTAGGGAGAAATAAAAAGTATGTCTAGATATTTTCGTATTCCATACAAACTCTGAAAGTTTCACGGAAATTGGAAATGGTCGGGTCCAAAATCAGCCCAAAGTGATTGTGTAACTTACGTAAATGTATGTTTTCTTAACAAATTCTTCTTTCAATAGAGAAGAGACCTTTTAATTTGGTCATTCATTTAGTTACACTGGCTCAAAAATTTCATCCAGTCTCAAACAAACTATAAAAGCGAAAGAGTCAGCTTTTCGCGCCTATCAATTGCATCCATGTCCGGAAATGAAACAAGTCTACAAGACTGCACGGAACACCTGCAAGTCCATTATCCAGAGAGAAAAATTTCTTTTTGACCAGAATATAAGACAAAGAATCTTGGCAAGCCGCAAAGGTAGCAAAGGTTTCTGGTCCCTAGTCAAAACCATCAGGAACAACTTCACCAGTCCCTCTATACCTTCACTACTTAATAATGGAGAAGTGATTGTTGACTCCCTGGATAAAGCTAATATGTTGGCTGCTAGATTCGCTTCAAATTCTTGTCTTCCACCCACTTCACAAACACCTGTTTTACATCGCCCGTGTGAATTTGTACAAGAGCCAATACACGTTTGTACGAGGGATGTGTTCAGGGTTCTTAAGGGGATCAACGTCTCCAAAGCCGCAGGTCCTGATGGTTTTTCGCCCCTGTTAATTAAAAGCTGTGCCTCATCCTTGGCTAAACCTCTGCGCAACCTATTCTACTTGTCTTATTCGACAGGAAAATTTCCAACTGCTTGGAAACTAGCTCACGTTCAGCCTATTCCCTCAAATTATCGACCAATTGCGATCACTTCTATTCTTTCAAAGGTTTTTGAATCTATCATTAACTCAAAATTAATGATGTATCTAGAAACTAACCATCTCATCAACGATCGCCAATATGGCTTCCGAGCTGGACGCTCATCTGGAGACTTGCTGACCTTTCTTACGGAACGTTGGAACCGTAGTCTTCACAATTTTGGTGAGTCTAAAATCGTTGCCCTAGATATTTCAAAAGCCTTTGATAGAGTCTGGCATCCAGCCCTTTTAGCCAAACTCAAAGCACTTGGTCTCTCCCCTCCTCTTCTATTATGGATTGAAAGTTTCCTATCTAGTCGCCATATACGTGTTGTATTAGATGGCGTGTACCTCAACGCTCTGTTATCTCTCCAACTCTCTTTTTAATTTTCATTAATGATCTGCTTTCCCTTACTTTCAATCCCATCCATAGTTTCGCAGATGACAGTACTCTTGATTTCGCTTACTCCTTTGACACTCTTGCTGAATCCAGGGGGAATGCCGCATGTGTTAAACGAAATTGCATGACTAGATCATTGAATAACGATCTTGCCAATATCCTCGCTTGGGGCAAAGCGAATCGCGTCGAATTCAATGCATCAAAGACCCAAAGCTGTCTTATCTCATTAAAACAAGATCATAACTTAACCACACCCGTTTCTTTTAATGGAGCATTAATTTCTGATTCACCGACACTAAGCATTCTTGGCATTAATATTTCCAGTAAGTTAAACTGGACAGATCACATCTTCTCTGTTGCCAAAGAAGCATCGAAATGTCTTGGATTTCTGAAAAGGTGTAAGAAATATTTCAGCCCGTCAAATCTAGCGTTCCTCTACAAGTCCTACATTAGACCTAGGATGGAATACAACTCCCATATATGGGCCGGGGCTGGTTGCACAGCCTTAGCTTCATTGGATATTGTCCAAAAGAGAGCCTTCAAGCTAATTGGCGATTTGGCAGGGGTGAGCCCGCCGGCGTTGCCCAGCGTCAATGTATGGCTAGGTGGGTTACAGCTGCAAATTCTTTTGCTGAAATGCCTAATATCAAAGAAACATAAAGACATGTCTTTATGTTTCTTTGCTAATATGCAGCTATCATCTGACTCGATCACGCGTAGTTAAAATCGAAATGTTTGTATGGCAACCCGCGAAGGATCTACCCGATCCGTCCAATTTTCTAACTTAAATTTCCTATTTTTCTAAAAGCCTGTATGTAAAATTTCAGTTATGGTAGTCACCTAGACCTTTTCAAAAAGTATCCACATGCCCGGGTACGGAAGAAATTTCGAACAAGAAACTAATGGATTGTGTATAAAATATGTGTACATGAACGTAACCCAAGTTATTCCCATTACGAACCATTTTCCACTTAGGTGACGTAATATCGTGAAATATATAGGAAAGTACGGCACAGAGAATACAATACTCTCTCTGGTCTCTCTGTCTTTCATATAAACATGTAAATACATTAGTCACAGAATTACGTCACAGGTTATCAGCTGCAATGTGTAAAAATTTTAATGGAAGAACCTTGTCTTCTATATACATGCTTTGAGCGTAACTAAAATGCAGCTTTATCTGAGCGTGAAGTTCGGTCATATTAAACCCTGACTGTCAGATTTCAAAGTGGGAACTTGGTACTTTGGTACTTTTGTTTTTCTTGTTTAGAACCTGACGCATAGACGTAGTAAGATACAGGAAAAATAAAAATTTCCTAATTAACTTGGACTTGAAATAAATACTTACATATATGCTTTTTCCATCAGTATCTGCCCAAACAAAATTCCCAATGAATTTTTTCAATGAGAACATTTGTGTTGTATATATATATTTGTAACTACGCGATTATCTAATAGATTTCGCCTTCTATCATAGTTCCACTTAATTAATATTTAGAACTTCTCGCCACTAATGAGCATAAAACACTGTACAAAATTTCAGCTCTCTACGTTTACACGTTCTCAGGCAATGTCCAAATATATAGTGAAAAACGAAATTTTTGTATGGCAACCCTACAAAGGAGTTACCCGATTCGTCCCATTTTGCAACTTAATTTTACTTTTTTTTTTTTTAAAAAGGCCGTGTCCACAATTTCAGATCTCTAGGTATATGCGTTATCGAGTTATCGTGCGGACGGGCGGACATGCAAAAATCAAAATAACTTTTAATATTATGCGTGGCTATCCAATCCATTTTACTGTACCATCATTATTTCGAGGTGTTACAAACGGAATGAAAAGTTTAGTATACCCTACAGATTTCGTCAAGCGTATAAAAATAATCTCTTGCATACAGTACTTTACATTAGAAAAAGAATAAGAATTATTATCATTATTATTCGCAACCCACACTATCCTCATGCTGCGAATGCCCCTAATTCTCGCTGTACCAGGCTAGCTGTAATAATTTACACTAATAAATTGTATGAAAGTAAAGAGTTAACATGCTGACAATACAAGCAAACATATGCTAGCCATATGCCCATGTGCATATTGCCAACTCCTCATTGCTGCACATGAAGTAAAAATTAAGTTAGGTTATGTTTTTATCTAATGCTTTACTGCATATAAATAACTTTCTACTACAATTTAAGCTTCAATACTGATGTATGGAACACAAGATATTGCAATTCAATACCACCTTTTTTACTTACTTTATATAAAAATAAACTTATCTCGTAAATATTAGAAGTGTATCTTTAAATAAAATAAGTAAAAAACGAGTTTTCAAACAAAACTGAGGCCAAGCCGCATGAAAAAGTAGAAAATAAACTTTTCTTCACACACAGAGGTGGACTCAGATTTTTTGATTGGGACATTTCTCTTGAATATTCTTTCTCTTCATGAATCAAATCACTTTTTACCTCTGATTGATCGTACTGAAATATATCGGTGATTGTCACCGAATAAAATCTGAGTCCACCTCTGTGTTTGAAGAAAAGTTTATTTTCTACTTTTTCATGCGGCTTGGCCTCAGTTTTGTTTGAAAACTCGTTTTTTACATATTTTATTTTATGCCTTTTTCACGTTAACTAAATTGTTATTACGTGCTGCATGGAGATATTTTAAAACAATTTTTAAGTCATGTTTGGTGCCGATCCGAAAACAAAAATTTTTCGAGTATCAAATCGTTGAAGTAGGTACTGCAACGGTTTTCTGAAATTCAAATTATTTCCAGAAAAATTGGAAAATTCTGCATTTTTCCTGAAACAGATTTATCACTAATCATATCGATGAAAATTTGTCCGATGATTTCCCGCTTTTCCGGGTTTTCCACTGAGTTTTCCACAAAGCAACTTTATGCAACTCATTTCGGTCTACAACTTTGTCGGATTTATCACTAATCAAATTTGTACCAAATTTTCAAATGATTTTTCCCGATTTTCCGGGTTTTCCATGGAAATTTCAAGTTCAAATTTTGATAGATTCAATTGTCACGCGACATGAATGTGATGACGAAAAGTGGGTCTACGTGAGTGTCGAAAATAGTAAAAAAGAAATATATAAATAAATAGACAGACAAGTTTGTGTACGAGTTAAAGGGAATGGCCTAAAAAAAAAGAGTTTTGTTGAGCTTGAGACTATTCACTTAGCGTCGTCTACTAACTCGATTTCCAGTTCAGATATTACAGTGGCATAATGACAAACTATGCGTATGACATGTCATCTTTCATGAAATAACTAAACTACGGCTAGTGGGCATATTGCCAACATGCGCATATTGTATTCACCTACGTTATTTAGATACTAGATCAGTGAGTTATTGAGGTTTGTTACGAGCTCTTCTCGTACCATCACTTTGTTAGAAAAGCCGTCAATATCTGGATATTTCTTGTCTGTGAATGTTAAGAGCTTGAGATATACATAGTTCTACAACGAAACGAAAAAAAAAATCCGAAAAACGTTCCAGAACTTTTATAAAATCAGTCGGGAAAGTTTTGAAGTTCTTCTTTATCTAGTTGGATACAAATTAAAGAAATTTATATAAATTTTCGGGAGGCAGTGAAAATACTGTGTGCCGTGAACTTTTTTGTAACTAATTAAATTTGCTTGAAATAAATTCAGTCTGCCCAGGCCGGCTTGATCTTTTCCCATCTAGTTTTATGTCTTGGCCTTGATACATTCCACTATATCATAGTCAGCTAGCCGAATCTCTTAGTGAAATGTAATAGCGGTTTTTGCTATTTTTAATACTGGGAACATTTATTATCTATTAGTTTGATAATAATTTGCTAATTATAGTCGCTTTCGAAATTAATTTTTCTCATTAACATATACATACTTGCTTATATTTTGTTTACCATAGAGAATTGCACATTATAAAAAGATTTGTATCTCAATTGTGTATGCTAATAAAGAAAAAAAAAAATCAAATTCTTTCAGTACACTCTCCACCTTGTCGGTCTTTCATGGTGTATATATGTATAGTACATCAAATCTCTAAAAAATAGCATCACAATCTTTGTTCTGTATCTATACCTGAAAGTTTGTAAGAACAATGGATTTTATATCTCACTCAGAAATAATTCTAATAAAAATATTGTTGAACTCGGTTAAACTTTTATTTTTGTTGCCGTATTTAATTGAAGAGATTTTCCAGTGAATCTTGACGTAAATCGATCGCGAAATTTGAATTTAAAAATTCGAAAATTTCATTTAATTGGCTACTTGTAATAATTTTGGAGACATATAACTTTCAAAAATGATGTAAATTTTAGGTCAAATATAAAACCAATTGAAAAGATTTAAAGATTATTTTTATTTATATTTTTATGTAAAACAGTCTGAAGAATATTGTGTTGGTATATTTCACTGGCCGCCTGAAAGAGAAAGAATAGTCTTTGTGAGTACAATGACACAATGATGATCCTAAGTACTGCAGTCAGACTCCAATCACACTAACATTGCTAAAACGGATGAAAAAAGGATTGAGGTCCAGGCTATCGCCAATATCTCCGAGATGTGCCTGGATATTCCCTATTTGTTGGTGGACTTACCAACCAATTGCCGTGGCTTGAGTCGGACGAACACTTACCCCAGCTATTTTATCATTAGTATAACTACATCACACATTGACACATTCATAACCAAAACAATTCTACTATGACTAATATATTAAATTATTAATATTTCCTACATCCCACCTTTTAAGAACTCTCACTATGGAGCGAATAAATTAAACACACACGAAGTACTCAATAATTTCCGCCTGAAACCTGTGTATATGCAACACGAACGGATTCCTACCCAAAGAATGTGGAATATTTGCTCCTAATCTCAGGTAGCAGATCCTGCCTCTCTGTCACCACCCCACCTTCCTTTAGCCAATTGCTTAATTAACCACAGATGATGTTTTATACTATAAACGGAAGTGTACGTTACGTTTTCCTTTATCTTCTTTATTAAGGAGATTTAATAAATAATAACCTGCAATCTTTAATTTGAACCATATTTTACGTATTTCTCTAATTCATTATATTTTAGGACTGACAACTATTCCAGCTGGAATGACAGCTGGTCTTTGTTATGATTTAGCAGGGACCTTGAAAACTGGTGAATCTCAAGGATGTGTTGCAGCGCTTGGGAATGCAATCGATAATCCATCTGCTGGCTCATTTTTTGATGCAGCTGCTAATCTAGTCGGTGATGGGTTGGCTGGCTATTCTGGAGGACAAATTGCAAACAAAATGGTTTCTCAAGTAAAACTTAATAACTTAGAAGCCGTTAGAGCAGCTAAAACAAATCAATTGCATGCTGTGATGTTTGAAGAGGCAGGTGCCGGTGGCGGTGGCGGTGGCGGCGGCGGCGGCGGAATGGCATCCGGTGAATTAAATTTATTAGGAAAAAGCATAAACTATTTAACAGCAGAAATTGATGCCATAAGGGGTACACCACAATATTGGTATGATCTAAAAACTGGTCAAATTACTATTGATAAGCCTACAAGTAGTACGGCAGTTCCAATTGTTGGATATTGTAATAATAAGAATGGCGCATCATCATCACCATCATCATCAGCAGAAATATTTGCTATGTAATTTGTATACAATTTACCTAATCCCGTTGACTCGATGTAAGGCCGCTTACACATCGTAAAATGAAACGAATAAACAATTCCACACCGAAAATTCGTTGGGTTGGATTTGTGCATTGCCTTCTTTACTACAGGCCGTGGCGCTAAAACTTTTCTTTACGTGCATATGTATGAGAAACGTGTCGTTTGAAAGCGTTTAGCATTGCGCATTATGAAAAAACAAACAAGTTTCATGTTTAAAATTTTATATAAAATAAACAACGCTTCTGGTGACAACAATTCTAACGACTATTTATAGATCAAAATGCTTACTTCTAGAAGAAAAGAAGTAATTGTGAGTATTTCAACAAAATTATGAAGTCTTTCCTCATTTTCAGCTAATTCACGAAAGTTATTTTTTAAACTTGAAGTCTATTTCCCCTGCAAATTATGAATATAGTTTTCAAATTTTCAAATTTCTTTCAATTACACTACATTACGACACGTTTCTCATACATATGCATTTTATAACGCCACGGCTCAAAGCCCTCGAGAATACTTCCCAAGCCATGAAACAGATTTCATCACTACCACATGAGAACCCCAACTGAGTCCTAACATTCTAAAATATTTGCAGTATTCTTATGTAAAACTGATAAAAGTTTGATTTGAATAGCTCCACCACCGCCCTAAACTTCTCTTCATACAGAAAAATTGTCTTCTAATAATTTTAAACTTGCTTTCTTATTTTCCGTAAAATGACTTTGAAATCAAAACTATATTACTTTTTTCTTAAGTAAGTGTAGCCTTTGGAAAGGTAAGGAACCAATCTATAAATTACTGTATGGATAGTAGTTAGAGCCTATATATAAAGTCAGTGTTTGGTACTTTTAGAGAACGGACGCCCAATTATACATATAGATTTCTGTTTCGTGGCTTGGATGTATTCTGGAGGGTTTTGCACGGTCTGTAATAAAGAAGGCAACGATTTGTATCAAATGTAAATAAACGGAAATGAGGTTATGTAAGACCGAAAAGAATTCTCGTTCGTATATACATATACTTGACAGTTCGGAATGAAAATTTATTTCTCGAACGAATAAACATAAGAATGTATTTTAATTGAAACAAACCTTTAAATATGGATATTTTTTTATTGAATAAATATCCAATATTTTATTACATGTAGTGCAGATAATTTCTGTTAGCTTACGGCAAAATTTGTGTTTTTCGATCCAGTTTTTTTTCGTTTTTTGATGTGCAAACGGTCTAAATCGAGTGGAACCGAATGGAAATCAAATTTGTTATAAAATTCCTTTTTGTTCTAAGGAATATCGATCGAAAATATTACGACAGAGTTAGGTTGAAAAGTTAATTCTTTTTAGGCAAGAAAGTGGAATATTATCTGACTCGTACGTGGACGCGACAGTCACTAAGGACAACAAGAATGCAAAATTAGTTTTATTGATGAAACATTTTAACCAAAAACCGGGCGAAAGAACTCTTGGAGAAGTATATCCTAAGGTAAAATTTACTACGAGAGCTGAGCTAGAAAATTTGAAGAAAGGTGTGAAACCAAATAAACATAATAGAAAATGGAAAGGAGTTCCTGCCAATTATTTGTGGCTATATGTCCAAATGCCGAGACAGTTCAATTATACGGTAAGTCCAATTTATATAATTTTCTTTTAATCCTTCGAAGGCCATAAGGCGACAGCTTCTACGTAGTTCAATACATAATCTTCGTCGTCTCTCTTATTTCCTTTCGTTCTTTATGCGTGCAAAAAAGTAAAGAAATCTCCGACGGCTTAAATTCTTCTCGAAACATTTTTCAACTTGCATGGGTCCTTTGGGAATATTCCACGTTAGACATAACATTTAAGTATTTGGATATTTTCGGGAGCATGTTGCTAATCTACCTTTCATATTTACTGAGACTTATAACCTTCGATGCTGTCTTCTAGAAAATCTTCATTGTCATTTGTGTTTTGGTATCATTCCTATGCAATCGAATATCTTGTTCCGTAAAGGGCTCGGCGAGGGATACATGTTGCAATTCTTAAATATAACTCTTGACTTGAACTGGCAATATTTTTAGTTAATAAGATACTGGCATTCTGTATCTTGGGCCAGATTTTAGTACCGATTGGATACAATATGTGTAAATGAACACAGACATCAAATTCCCTGTACATCTAAGATTTCGAGTCAAATAAACAACAATGCGTCGGTGTCCCGTCCATAAAAGATGTCTCCTCAGATACGTGATAGTTATTAATTCGTAAAGATACATGCACTAGCACTAGGTAAGTATAGAAAAGATTAGAAAATGTAAAAAAAAAAAAAATCATCCATTTTGGTTTACATATGTTCTGTTCCATGCTATGTCATTATAGCTTCGCAATTGATTATGAAATTCTACGAATGTTAAGATCATCATCAGCTGGTACATTATACTTGTACGTTCTGTAGTGGAATTCTGGCGATCCATTGTCCTAGTACGATATCCATGTTTGAAAAAGCAACATTGAATCACTGCAGTTCATATACACAGTTTCACACTTCGTAATATACATTTTTTTATGAGATATGATCGCTACCCTTCAGCTCAAAGCTCCCCAGAACCTTCGACATATAGGACAACTACAGGAGCTGTTTACCAGGGATATCTGACATGTAACTGAAAAGGCATTGAAATCTTACTAAATCCCACATAAAATATTTCAGCTCCCCGATTTCAACACATGCGTGTGTAAAAAACTAAATGGATTTTTCCATCTAACCCTAAGTTCCACGAGAGATTCGAAGGGAACTCAATTAATATAAAATCTAGCACGTATGCATTCATATTTATGGCAATTATTTTAAATTATTTTTCAGGGAGTATTAATGTTAAATAACCCATTTCGAGGATTACTGCATAGCATCATCCGTCATAGCGATCAATGGCAAGATTATATTCCTGGTGTAAACGATTTACTCGACGAAATGTCCAAGCTTGAAAATGAATTAAGAAGAGTCAGAATTGCAGAAGATGAGAAGACTTCCACAGCAGCTATAGAGGAGTATATACTAGCCCGAAAACTGCTAACCTATGATACGTACATTGGTGAGTATATTAATTCTAATTTTCCTCGAGCACCAATGTGTGCTGCTTTTGATTAAATTTCAATTTTTAGCTATACAAGAGGCCGTAATGGACGTTCAAATAGACATGCACAGGTTTATTCAAGAAAATATCACGTATGAAAATTATCTTGGAGAGGGAGCCAATTCGAAGCTACAAGAACAAGTTTACTTCGAAGTAAGAAATAATCGTGGACAAAAACGAGTCATGGTTGTTTGCGTGTCAGATCAGTTGTTTCCTGCTGATGCTACCTTTCCAGATGGGCGCCCGGTTAGGACAATCAATTCAGTTTTCTTCATATCATGGAATGACTATAAAGGTCGGCATGTAACGAAAAAGTACTAGATATTGACTTTTTTGCTGTTTCTAATTTTGTTATTAACCACAAACTCTATGTAGACTCTGTACTGGTGAGTATGTGTATGCTCATCTTAATAAACTAAACGTGAGAAAACAAATGAATTTTATTCGAATAGTTCGAAAGAGTTTCCCGAATTCTTCCATTTTTCAATTTAAATTTACAAGTCTTTTAAAAAAGGCCGTATACAAAATTTCAGCTCTCTATGTAAATGCATTCTCGAGTGACCAAGAGGCGGACAAATGGACATACGGACGGACATGCAAAAATCAAAATGACTTTCCGTATTATGCGTGGGCTTCCAATGCATTTTTGTCTAACATCATTATTCCCATGCGTTACAAATGGAATAACAAACTTAGTATACCCTATAGATTTCGTTGAAGAAACGCTGTTCAAAAACTGTAGATAATGTTGCAAATGAAATTCCTGTTGGTCATGTAAAAGGTAAGTCAATCTATTTTTTTATAAAACAAAAATATTGACGTAAATATTGCAATCATAGACGCTGCTGCTCATTACGTTGTGCGAGATCATAAAGGGGAAACCAAGCAATATCTGAAGGAGCTGTAGCTGCATTTACAACTGGAGGAAGGAAGTAACTTATGTAAGCAGTAATTGAGGAGAATTTAATTAATAAAATTTATCGTTTCTATATTATATTTGCGAAAAGATTAGAAATAAATCTTTCTTTCAATAATTTATCGGGAAAAAGTTTAGACAATCTTAAATTTTGTACGACTAAAATCTTTTGAGTGATTCTAGATTTATATAATAGAAGAAAAATTTAAATTGTTCTATAACATGTGGTTTTTTTATTGTGGATGGCAATTCATGGCATTTACAAGGTTCATTAGAGAAGTCGAGCCGAAGTGAAACTTCAACATACGAGAGAGTATAAAATTAACACTACTAATTTTTGTGCTATGCAGTGTCAACGCACTTTTTCTATAGTACCTACCGTAAAACGGGGTGACATTGGCTGGTTTTGAAGGTTTTTTCGATTTTTTTCGTATAAACTTTCGAAAAATTCAATATATTTTGGTGTCATCATAGCACTTGACATCTTGTTTATGTAAGCTAGTAAATAAAAATGTCATATCGCTTAAAGCTTTAGAGAAAAATGCTCTTAAAGAGCCTGCCAAAGTCACCCCGGGTTTGGGGTGACTTTGGCAGGTGGATAACTTTAGATGTTTCCATAATCCGGACCACCAATTTTTTTTTGTGTACACCACTTAGTCTATTCTGAATAGTTCCACGCAACACTTTCCGCTTTTTACCCGCACTTACTTGTGACATGCCCCTCTTAATATCATCAAGTGCTCCCGTGAGGTCATCGTCGGTATAGTCTCGGTATACACGCGTTCCTAGCGGCCGAATATAATTTCGAGGCATTTTAATATGACACACGTGCACCTGCTACCGAAATGTACAACACACTGAACTATTCAGTGCTCTGCGCCTCTTTGCGAGCACGTCAAACGATCAGCGGCACTAGGTGCCAAAGTCACCCCGCATGCCAAAGTCACCCCGTTTTACGGTATACCTAACAATCTTTTGATAGTCCATTCATATGCGTCAATTTTGAACAGCG
Source organism: Dioctria linearis (assembly GCA_963930735.1). Classification (NCBI taxonomy): domain Eukaryota; kingdom Metazoa; phylum Arthropoda; class Insecta; order Diptera; family Asilidae; genus Dioctria; species Dioctria linearis. Next base: position 251,579,431 of record OZ005742.1, read on the forward strand.
AAATAATTTTGTGTTGGTTATTTTTTGTCTCTAAAGAATTTCGAGTTGTTTTTGTTTATCTGCGTGTTGTTTGAAATTTCTGATACGAGACTTACGTTAAAGTTTAATTAGAAAATATAAAAAAATGTATGTTCGCATCATTGAGCGACTATAAATTTATTGAGCAGAAAATGTGTGTGATTTAAATTATTAAGCACATAAAAGAAAGATAATTTTAACAATAAATAAGAGAATGATATGAAAAACACAAGCGTAAAATACAATCATTCCCCTAAAAGCCAATGCATTCATTTTTTCATTGCCTTTAAAGGAGTAATCTCTAAAAGAAGTTTCAGAATGTACAAGATTATTATGAATCAGTTGGAAAATATCAGCTGATGTCGTTGGGAATTCTGCATCTTTCAAGTACGTAAAACTGAAAACAAATTCGCTGGAAATGACATTTCTCTACACATTAGGTTACAACACAACAAGTTCCTCGTAAATCGGTCATATGTTGTTAATCTCTTCTTTGTATCCTGGCGGCATACAACGTATAACATGACTGTCAGAGCCTTTCTTTATGTGCTTGCTAAATTTGCGCTGCTATATTTGCTGGAACAAGCAAAGTGGAACTAGAAAACGTATTCTAATATCATTTAATATCTCCGGTCTATTCGTGCGTTCCATAACAGCGCTAATTTAGCAAACTCCTAAAGGCTAGAGAATAATACCTACATATTTTTGTGTTGCCATACAAAGCTTTGGTTATTCACTTTATTTAACCTTTTTTTTCATCTAGGGTATAATACACTCTTCTACAAATTATAAATCCACCCCTTTCTCCTACGAAAGATTCTTGTCCAACGAAAAAAGTACAAAACTGCATCAATGGCAAATATTTTTAGATTCTCTGTAAATTCCGAAATTTCTGCTGTATGAAAACCTACTTTTTTTTTTAAATTGTTAATAATTTATTTGTCTTCCTCTAGCCTTGACTATTTTTAAAATTCTTTTGTTCATATGTTAAAATATATTTTTTATAAATTGGCAATCCGCTTTGCTCCATTCATGCTGAATTGGCGTTGGTCAGCGTTACCTTTCCGAATTAAAATTACCCAAACGTTCACTATTGAGTTTAGGTCCGAAGAGCATGCTGGCCATCCTAAAAGTGTTATTGCATTGGTTTATAACTGTATGGGATTTTTTTTTTGCAATCTTTTACTGCACAATTAACTATTTTAAAAGATTTCCTTTGCTTAACTTCTATTCAATAAGCAATTAACAACTCAACCCAATTTATTCGCTTACGATTTCTTTACAGCTGTTAAAATTTTTTCAATTGATGCAAAGCTTAAACATTCTGGAACCTGCCAGAGCCCATTTCAGGCACATTTTTCGTCATGAGTTGAGTGACTCAAGTTGAGTGTTGAGTCTCCCCAAACCGAAAGTCCAATTGTATCCCTCTGATTCTGAAAGACTTGAAGAACTTAGTACGTCTTGTCTAATCTCTCGCTATATCGCATTGTAGGTATATTTATATTTAGCCAATATTTAATTAGGTCTACTTGGGTTATCACTCTTGTGACACTTTGACTAATTATTTTCGGTTTATTATTTAAAAATTGTTTTTATATATGTGTGTATGTTTTCATTGAATGTCACTGTGTAGCCTCTCAGTTTCAGGCACTGATTATATTTGACCGCACGCACACAGTCAGTAAATTGTAGGAAGGAACATATGCAAGAGTTTTCGGCATGTTTAAGCTTTCACTCAGCTATTTAAATTCAAGTGACTTGCGCAGAATCATTCGGCTCTCACCAAGATCATATAGTTCAATAGATCTTTTGCGATCGTTAGTCTTGTTTGAGATTTTGCACCGAAAAGATCATCTTTCATAAGCCGACAGCAAATTTAATCTTTTCCATATAATAATTTTCTTTAAGAAACAAAAATATTTTAAATTTAATTTGAATTTCTTTAAGAAATATATATATATATGTGTATATATAGTCGATATACAGTTATAATGGCAACTGGAGGTAAGCGATTTATATATGTACAATATACACAGTAATTGAGGAGAATTTAATTAATAAAATTTATCGTTTCTATATTATATTTGCGAAAAGATTGGAAATAAATCTTTCTTTCAATAATTTATCGGGAAAAAGTTTAGACAATCTTAAATTTTGTACGACTAAAATCTTTTGAGTGATTCTAGATTTATATAATAGAAGAAAAATTTAAATTGTTCTATAACATGTGGTTTTTTTATTGTGGATGGCAATTCATGGCATTTACAAGGTTCATTAGAGAAGTCGAGCTGAAGTGAAGCTGAACATTGCAAATTTTTAAGTTTTCTATAGTGAATTTTATTTTTTTAGAGTCCATCCATATTTTACCCTCCCCTTGTTTGAATCCATTTTGAACAACAAAATAATTTTATGTTTGTCATTATTTCTCTGTGTATAGAATTTTGATGTGTTTTTGTTTTCCTGCTAGTTGTTTTAATAATTTTAAGAAAATGTTTCTAAAGTGGGACTTAAGTTTAAGTTTAATTAGAAAATAGAAATATGTTTGAGAGATTTATAAATTTATTGATGAGAAAATGTGCAGTATACGATTTAGCTTATTTCGAAGGACAAAACACAATCATTCCCCTAAAAGACAATGCATCAATTTTTTCATTGCCTTTAAGGGAATAATCTCTAACAGAAGTTTCACTACCTACGGAATGTAGAAGTGTATTATGAATATTTTTAGCACATTTTCTTAAGGTTAAGGTTATGATTAGAGGCAACTAGGCCACTTGAATCGTGTGGACAGCCCGACCAGAGTTGAACTATTGTGTCCTATCCTAACGTGGTTAGGTAAATATAGCATTTATCTATTGTCGTTGCAATTGGAATAAAAAAAATAAATAAAGAAACCTCCTCAACCATTTTTAGCTACTTCAACTTTTGTGTATTATAAAGAGAAAGTTTCCAACGGTTTTACATGAAACAAATTGCTGTGCACTTTTCTTGAGTGCAGCGAAAACGTGAAGGGATTTTCGGGTGACAGTGGAGGTACTGCAGTACTCAGTGAACCTTTTGGTAACTAATTAAGTTTGTTTGAAATAAAGTCAACTACAATACATGGCCGCTCGACCCTATCCCTTCTAAAGTAGTCTGCATCATAAAGGCATTTACATTTATCAACAGCTTCAACTAGGAAAACATTTAATTGGCCGGCAAGAAATAACGCGATGCCTACCGCCAGGATCAGTTGAAAACATGCGTGAATTTTATAATTTGCTTAAACAAAATTGCTATCAATAAATTACCTCAAAATGAGATTTTTGATCTTAACCTTGATACTTTCCACCATATCATAGCCAGCTAGCCGAATCTCTTAATGAAATGTAATGGAGAAAGAAATCTAAAATAAACAATAATTTCAGCCAAATTCGTTTGAGTATTTAATAGCTGTTTTTACAAATTCTTTCATTACAATCTCCACCTTGTCGTCTTTCATTGTCTATACATTTTACATCAAATTTCTAAAAATAGCATCACAATTATTACTCTGTATCTACCTGAAATAAATCTAATAAAAATATTGTTGTTATTGGCGGATTTTGCAGTGAATCTTGGAGTAAATTGCTCGCGAAATTTGAATTTGAAAATTTCAGTTAATTGTCTACTTGTAATAATGTTGGAGACATATACTTTCGTCGATATTCTGGACGATCTTAAAATTTAACAAAAATTCATTCTACAGTCCCCTCCGCCTAGTATATGTCAAGGGCTTAGAATTATCTCTCCAGAAAATGCGATGAAGGTTAATGGATTAAATCCGCTAACAAAAATTTAAAATCTGTTCTTGCAGTTCTTCTCCTTTTGTAAGTTCCGTCTTTACTTACCTCGCTGCATGTCACGGTATATGTATAAGCAGGCTGAAAAGCACCGACGCAACGGTTGTGGGATTTATTTTTTATTGGATAAATTAATAATACAGTTAATAAAGGAAACACAAAGTATAATCGTCTTAAGCTCGATCTATTTTTTTCCTTTCACTTGCTCTTTTTTTAATTCTTACATATAATACATATCCGTCGCACGACCGTCTGACCGCTTTAGTGGGATGTCTGACCTTCAAGAGAATAGAAAGTATTGGTTTGAGTATAAGGAAACTCAGTTGGTTTGCCTATGGAACATATTCCAACTACTTCCTTCAGTTTTGGATCAAAAGTCGAACGAATCCTTACGATTAATCCACCATTCACTCACAATAGCGGCATAAGTCAACGCTATTGTACAAATAGGACAGATCAATTTTACGAGAATGAGTACTGTTGTATTCACCGAGTGTGTGGGAACAAAGACGGAAAATTAAAATGAACCATTGAACGAACTAAATAGACTATATTCCAACTTCTCTTAACCTAACTAAATATCTATTAAATCAATGCGTGTGCACGGCCACGGCTATATCACCAGACTGCAATCTCGAACGTCATTCAATTCAGTGCGTGTGCTGTATAAGTGTTGCCAGAGTATCTACAAGTACGAACCAGGATCACTCAATAAAGCGGCATAAATCAACGCTATGTGTCAAGGGGGATCGAATATGGACCAGGATCCGAAGATGAATAAGCAGTCAATGGGGAATAGTGCTTTAAGTGAATAATCAAGAGCACTCCCGTTTTACTCCAGTCACACTATTTGTACTAGTCTATTTACTACTATATAAACGTTCACACATTCATTCACTATTCGTAAAAGCACAATTTTCATCACATTCAATACATTAACCACACATTAAATAATTGTACTAATACTATACTATACTGTGTTTACTAATTGCACTGATGATGCACTATTTCACTCTCACTCACTGAATGTGACGACATTTATTTCTTAAATCTCTTCATACCTCGTGTTTTTACTCAATAAGATCCCTCGGTTATGGCCACACAATTATTATTGCACTTGTCTGTACTATTTCGGAGTATACACCTTTTTGCCACCTTATTGCGGCTTTCTTCCAAAAAAAGTCATTGCACACTATGATCCCGAGTCTATTGCGGTCTGGTCTGTTGCCTCACCGTCGCTGCCTAACCCTGAAGCATGGTGCATGGTTTTCACAAGCGAGGTTACTATCCCAAGTAACCACGATTTCAGCCCCTCACGTCCTCTTGACATTCCAATGGAACATACCAGACGAGTATTCTTGATGAAGTATGCATACCGGTTTTCTAGGGAAGAGGTAAAAGAAGCAGAGCGAAATCTCTACAATGGTGCTGCATTTTGGAGAGAAATTTTGCATCAAAAATCAAACAGTATTCACTTCTTGTGCCGCACTAATACAACCGCAACAAAATACTTCTTGTTTACAGGGCTCCGAAAATTCACGTCCTAGCTCTCAACTTGAAATGATATAATGCACGCACACATTCAGTCCCCTATTCCTATATGAGTGAAAGCCTGCAGCAAGAATATCCATCTGGAGGAGCATACTATGTTGTTAAACCGATATGCATACTGCATGAAGAATACTCGTCTGGGATGGATCAATCGGTTTATAGTACGAAAACGAGTTCCACTCATTTCAACTATTTAACGAAGTGGAAGCTAAGATTATTTTTTTGCAATTGGTACATTTTTTTATTTAAGTAGTCATTACTAATAGGCTCAACTACAATAGCCGTAAAGACGTTACGGATTTCAACGAGACTGAAGGTTTACTTACGAAATATTGAAAACATTAAATGTGAAGATAATAACCCTTACGGAATGTAATATCTATTTAGGGTAAAAATGACAATTTTTCGTAATTAAACTTCAGTCTCGTTGAAATCCATAACGTTTTTACAGGTATTGCAGTTGAGCCTATTATCAGCTGGTGTGGAACTTGTGAAATGTCAACACATTTGTCTTTTGGCTTTTATACAAAAGAAGTGCTTTATATTTTTCGGTAAGAAATTTCGTAAATTTAAAAGATAATTATGTAAGCAAAAATATTATTCCTTAGCAATCAATATGCCAGGAACACATACTCACACTATCTTTTTTCTTAGAATTTTTTTTCCGAAACTGCTCTTAATTACATTAATATTAATATTTATCAATCTGTAATCATGATTACCGATTGTAATCGTAATCATTAATCATCAATCAAATTGCATTTGCCCAACACTGCTGCACACAGTGAGCCAACGTATTCACCATGCGAAATCTAATAGGACACTAAAAAGGCTCGAGTACAATGAACGTAACGAAACGCAACGGAACGGAGCGAACTGTCAAATCGGTTTTTATTATGCTTCTCAATGGAACTGCGCATACTGAGGAGAATTCAATTTATAAAATTTTATAATTAAGGAAAAACTTTCATATTCCTTTCCTTTCTACTTTTTATTGAATGATGAATAAATCACCACTTGAATTTAATCTGAGTTTGTCATGAGAAAGCTTAAAACGTTCAACTTTTGCATATCAACTAGTGAAAATTAAAAACAAAATTTACATTTTATACGGGAACACGATAACAATTTTTGTATAATTAGCGACCAAATCGATCCTTTTACTACTCCTGCAATAGTTTTTAACAGGGACGTGGGTGGCGCCATTTGCAAATGTTTTGCATCCGGATCATGCAAAAACTATTTCGTCTAAAGCAGTTTTTTTTTGGCATAGTTACAGTAGTAGTAGTAGCATAATAGCAGATGTATTTCTCCTTCATATTCACAAAATTTTCTCAAATGTTTTTATTTATTTGGATGAGAAAATGTCTACCAAATTCAGATGGAATATAGTAAAATAGGAAACTTAATTTATTATTAATTTAAGTTAAATTTGCAATATTTAGATATGAAATTTAATTTTTTTTCCATCATTTCCAAGTCTACTAAATCTTAATTAAATGCATGCAATTAAAAGAAAATGGCGATATCATTCCTACGCCCCCCCCCCCCTATGGTCTCCAAAAATGAAAATTTTAGAAAATCGCTGCTGGACGATTTCGTATGATTTTCGAAATGTCAAAGATTGTTTTCGGGGTTTGTTGTCCTCGAAAAGCACGAAATATCAAAAGGTTTTGTGTTGACAAATCCTGCTCCCTATGTTGGCAGAGAACTTTTGAAAAGTCTAAGCTCATCGTTTTCTATATCTAATAAAAGTGCCTTAATTTAAAGCATATTTTGCGTATTTCACTAATTAATTCATTCAATTTTAGGATTTAAACGATATGTTCCAACGATTAAGGTCATCAGCAGCCCGTCCAGAAATTCAGCAATTTTTGATAGGTATTTTGTATATATTCCCCTAATCCTGCTGACTTAATATAACGCATAATATAAAAATTAACAAGGTATGGCCGATTCTACAGGAACTTGTTGTGATGAAACGTCATTTGGCGACTGTGTGATTTTTACTAGCGAATTTCTTTTAAGTTTTCCGTGTTATATTAACTTAGATATTTTGAATTATGAAGGGATAACTTGTAAAAGCAACCACCGGTTATATATTAAATAAAAACATTAATTTCTTTGTGTAAATACTTCGGGAAAAGTAATTAAGTGTAGTGAGAAAGTAAAGAAATTTGCAATTAGAAAATCTTCTTTGCATTTTGGTAAGAACAACTGAAATTGAAACGGACAAAATTATGACACTTGGCCATGCTTTGTTAAACTTTATGTCATGAATGTAATCGTTTCAATCGAGTGGAACGGAACAAACAATTTCTCGCTCGAAACTATTACAGAGGATGTATGTATGTAGGTTCAAAAGTGAGTTGAGTAATTTTTTTTAGAAGCTAAATTCTTTTTAGGGAAGAAAATGGATTACTTTCTGACTCGTACGTGGACGCGACAGTCACTAAGGACAACAGGAATGTAAAAATATTTTTATTGACGGAACGCTTAAACCAAAAACCGGGCGTATTAGATCTTGAAGACGCATATCAAGCTGTGAATTCGAGAGAAGTACTAGAAAATTTGAGGATAGATTTTGATCGAAATATGTATAATAGGAAACGGAAAGATATTCCTAGAAAGTATTCGTGGGTATATGTCGAAATGCCCAGACAATTTAATTATACAGTAAGTACATATGTACATTTTACACAATTTTCTTTGAATCCCTTGACGGACATAGGGCGAAAGAAGATCCTGTCTCATGCGATAACTTCTATGAAGTTCATTCTTCATCCACTCTCTTATTTCTTTTCATTCTGTATTTGTATAGTTGCATAAAACTGAAGAAATCTCCTACGGCTTATTTTCTGGCAATTTAAATTCTTCTTGAAGCATTTTTCAACTTGCATGGGTCCTTTGGGAACATTTTATACACTAGACATATGTAGATAAGTATGGGGACATTTACGGGAACACGCTGTTAGTCTGCCTTTCGGCAAAAATGTACTGACACTTAAGCCCTGTGGTGCTACTTTGTGGCATTTATGATACAATGGGAGCCACGCGTGTTTTTTCACATGACAGTTCGAACTGTGTGAGGTGAGTTGATTATTTCTATGAAATTGTGAAAAGTATTTAAAAATGAATAAATAAAAATGAAGTATTTTAATTAAAGCAAGTATTCTTGCCTTAAAAGTTTATTAAAAAACTATTACCAAAAAGTGAAATTTTTTATTTCGAACTTGTCAGTAATGTCATTTGTTCTCTTTAAATGAAACACGGAACAAACGTAAAAAGAAACGACGCGCCACAAAGTTGAAAGTTTGATCAAATTTTGTGGCGCCACGAAGTTGCGTTGCTCACATTTGCTCTAGCTATACATGAAAACCGTTGATTCAAAATGGCGCGTAAAAAACGCGTGGCGCTCATTGTATCTAGAGCTTTATATGTTTCGATGCTGTCTTCTAGGAAGTCGTCTTCATTGTCATTAGTATTTTCGTATTATCCCTATGGAATCGAACATTTTGTTCTGACCTCTTGTATCTTCTTTAATTGGAGCATTGCACAACCCCCCCCACCATAATGATTGTCTGTGTTTGATTCCAACATCATAGGGAGCAAAACAAGCGATACATGCTGTAATTCTTAAATAGGTATAACCCTTGAACCATAGACCATACATAGACATAAAATTTCCTGTACCTAAATCCAAGCTTGCGAATTCGCGGCAAATAATCGGCAATTAGCGATTCCTCATTTTTATTTTATTGTATTTCGAATTTAATTAACTTGATTGATTTTGGTTCACTATTAAGTTTCCAAAGGTTATTGAGGAAATATAAAGGGTTGAATGTGATTTGGACGAAAATGAGCACTGAGAGTGGAGTGCGCCGAAAGAAACAACAGAAAGTTATGGCCGAATGCATTGTATTTTGTGCAAAAGTATTCCTTATTATTTGTGAACTCCTCTTGCTCAATATACTTGTGCCGAAGGTATAGTAAAATTTCCAAAAGCAATGCTCAATAATTTAAAATTCAATTATGCAAAGTCTAAAATTCAGATAAAATAAAATAAATCAGAATCATAATCACAACGAAAAATATTCTGAATGTTCTGAGAATGGTTAAAATACAAAATTTTGGCACAAATCTAGAGGCAAAAGCTCCCATTCTCCCATTCATCAGCCGTAAAGCAATCGATGACAATGTTGTGAAAAATATTCTGCTGGCAGTTCCCAACACCCTCGACAAACTCGCCGCATCTCTTGTATTGCGGACCATGACTGAGAAGAATAAGTTCGCATCAAAGTCAGTACATTTACATGAATACTTGAAGTATACTGCAAGTGGAGATCAAGTAATCAAAATATCATGTAAACGCGCATTGACTTCAAGTATACTTGAGTCAAGTAAATCACAATATTTTGTTCTATTTACTTGAAGAAATTCATGTAAACGTAACTCCAGTTCTTGAATATTTTTCATTTATGCGAGTTATGCAAAAAGACAAAGAGTAACAAGAAGAAGATTATTGTTGATAATTCAGGTTGTGATTTTTAGCAGTTTTCTCAACATATTTATCTAAAAATTCTGACTTATGTATTGAATCTAATGCAGAGTTGTCAAAGATAAAATGTCACTTTTAGTAAATGTCAAGTCAAGTAATTTCAATTAATTGAACCAAAAACCCTACTTGAGTTTCAAGTGGATTTCAAGTCAAGTACTCAAATATTCATGTATACGTACCAGACCTGTAAAGTACTTAAGCACATTTTTTTTAAGTACCAGTACCGGGACTTGTACTTGAAAAATTTTAAAGTACCAGTACCGGGACTTGTACTTGAAATTATTTTAAGTACCAGTACCGGGACTTGTACTTGTACTTAAAATATTTCAAGTCCAGGTACTGGTACTTGTACTTGGAATTTTACAGGTACAGACCTGTAAAGTACTTAAGTGCATTGGTACTTAAGTACTAGTAACAGTACCAGTACCTGGACTTGTACTTGAAAAATTTTAAAGTACCAGTACCGGGACTTGTACTTGAAATTTTTTTTAAGTACCAGTACCGGGACTTGTACTTGAATTTTTTTTTAAGTACCAGTACCGGGACTTGTACTTGTACTTAAAATATTTCAAGTCCAGGTACTGGTACTGTACTGGTACTTGTACTTGGAATTTTATAGGTCTGATACGCACTGAGTGCATCTGGAAACTCTAATACGTTGTTTTTTTCTTAACTGGAAGCAATCTCCGAGTTCTTCAGATGCGAAATGCGTTTGATATTTTATTTCAAGCAGTCGTATCTTTATACGTACTATTATCTAATCTCTGCCAGAACCTTGTAAATGTATGCCAACTAAATTAGCTGTTTACCGAGGAAGATCTAATATATAATCTAAAAAGGCATTGATATATTACTAAATCCACACATGCAGGCAGCCGATTTCAACGCATGCGTGTAAAGAAATACATGGATTTCTCGATCTAACCCTATGTCCCACGAGAGATTTAAATGGAACTTAATAAGTATGAAGTCTAGCACGTACATATTTCTAGCAATTATTTAAAATTATTTTTCAGGGAGTAATAATGTTAAATAGCTATTTTCAAGGATTACTGCATAGCTTCATCCGTCATAGCGATGACTGGCAACATTATATTTATGGTGTAAACTATTTGTTCGACAAAATGTCCGACCTTGAAGATCAACTAAAAAACGTCAGAGAAGCAAATAATGAGGACAGTTCCATAAAAGCTATAAAGAAGTTTCGAGTAGCTGGAATACAGCTACCCCATTATAGGTACATTCGTGAGTATTGATTCTGATTTACACTCGAGTAACAGGATAGTTCTCAATGTGCTGCTTATGATTTCATTTCAATTTTTAGCTGTACAAGATGCCGAAATGGACGCTCAAATGGAATTGCATGAATTTATTCACGACAATATCTCTTATGAAAATTATCTTGGAGAGGGAGCCAATGTAAATTGTAAAGAACAAGTATTCTTCGAAGTGATGAATAAGCTTGAAGAAAGACAAGTCATGGTTGTTTGCGTGTCAGATCAGTTGTTTCGTGCTGATGATGCCTTTCCAGATGCTCGCAGGGTTAGAACAATCACTTCAGTTTTCTTCATATCAATGCAAGACTATGGATGTCGGAAAATAATGAAAAAGTTTTAGATATTGACGAAATTATCATTTATCCAAACTCACAACATTTATAATTTTTCACTGTTCCTAATTTTATATTAACCACAAACTCTATGTAAATTCGGTACTGGTTAGTATGTTTATGTTTATCTCAATAAACAAACTTCAGGCAATAAATGAATTTTATTAGACAATCGTTAAAATAGTACTCTTCAGTAAGTAAACCACATTACAGGAAAAACAAGGTTTAATTCAATCAGTCCTACAAATTAAAAGATGCGCATCAAAAAGTTATAAAATATTTACAGAACTTAAAACGTCTGAAAACAGAAATTATAAAGCTTTTACCGACCACACGTTTAGTTTTGAATTTGGACTTGAAAGTTCTTTTGCATAGACATTATTCTTTGGACAATATTTATGTGCAGTCTATTCATTATTTTATTTTTAATTAATTTAAAATCAGAGATCATCCTCTGCCTCAGCTGAGCTATAACGTAGAATCATTAAATTATAGACAAATTCTGATAAATATTTAAATTGTGGAAGTTCGCCTAAACAATTTTTAATTCATTTTCCCAAAAGTTCTTGGGATCATCTACATAACAAACTGAATAAATTTGCAAGCATGGTTCCCGCCTTATATTTTCTACAATTTTAATGATATTCATTTGAAACTCTTCAATTCAAATGAAGGTCGGCTTAGAATTTCGAAAAAGGTGTTGAGTTTTTGTTTTTTGTTTTAAATCAAAACCCTAATGAAAACGTAATTTTTTTCTCCCCCACCTAAGAGCTTTCTCATGTATATGTACCACAATTCTTATTATTTTTGTTACAAAAGCTTTTCAGTCAAACATATTATTTGTCAATGACATCGGAGCTAGTTTCTCAAAATTTGTTAAATTTAATTACTTTTAAAACATTCAATTTGAGACCCCTGTAACTGGAATAATATTTATTGCTGCTCTCTCATTTTAACATAAGAATAAAATAAGTAAAAAACGAGTTTTCAAACAAAACTGAGGCCAAGCCGCATGAAAAAGTAGAAAATAAACTTTTCTTCACACACAGAGGTGGACTCAGATTTTTTGATTGGGACATTTCTCTTGAATATTCTTTCTGTTCATGAATCAAATCACTTATTACCTCTGATTGATCGTACTGAAATATATCGGTGATTGTCACCGAATAAAATCTGAGTCCACCTCTGTGTTTGAAGAAAAGTTTGTTTTCTACTTTTTCATTCGGCTTCGCCTCAGTTTTGTTTGAAAACTCGTTTTTTACTTATTTTATTTTCTGCCTTTTTCACGTTAACTAAATTTTTATTACGTGCTGCATGGAGATATTTTAAAGCAATTTTATGACGGCTGAAAAGACACTGATTTTCTGAATTTTCCCGGTTTTCCATGTTTTCCACAGACTTTTCCTATTACATACTGTGAAATTATTTTAAAAATTTACATGAATTTTCCTCGATTTTTCATGCAAGTTTTCATGATTGTTGAAGAGAAAGTATTGATGCCAGAAGGACGGAAAAAAAATTATTCTGAATAGGTTATAAAACTTTTTTGTCGGAAAATTTTCCGGAAAAGTCGGAAAATTCCGGAAATTCCAGAAAAATTGGAAAATTCTCCACTTTTCCTGAAACAGATTTATCACTAATGATATCGATGAAAATTTTTCCGATGATTTTTCCGCTTTTCCGGGTTTTCCATGGAATTTTCCACAAAAGCAACTTTATGCAACTCATTTCGCTGTACAACTTTGTCTTAGGTTTCAAAACGCTCAAACGCTTCCTTGGTCGGAAAAACTCCGGAAAAGCGTTTTACATGAATTTTCCTCGATTTTTTTCTGCAAGTTTTCAACATTCTCGGAGAGAAAGTAATGATGCCAGTTGATAGGCAACTTGGTCCTGCATAATTTAGAAAACTTTTTTACAGGAAACTTTTCCGAAAAAGTCGGAAAATTCCGGAAAAATCGGAAAACTCTGCATTTTTCCTGAAACGGATTTATTACTAATCAAATTTGTACCAAATTTTCAAATGATTTTTCCCGATTTTCCGGGTTTTCCATGGAAATTTCCGGTTCAAATTATGATAGATTCAATTGTCACACGACATGAACCTGTGTGCCAAATTTCAGTTCGCTGTGATGACGAAAAGTGGGTCTACGCTACGAGAGTGTCGAAAATAGTAAAAAAGAAATATACAGACAGACAAATTCGTGTACGAGTTAAAGGGACGGACGGGCTGGCCTCAATGAAAATTGAGGTTGAGATTTAGGACCCCAAAAATCGTACAAATCCCGTAAGTAGCTTATTTTATATTGATTAATTTGTAAACCTCTATCTCGATAAAATGTGTAGCTTTATCTTACGTTATGTCGTTTTTGGTAAATTTCTGTACGAGTAAAATCGAAAACAGTAGAAAATGATGTGGATAATTATCTTTAGTGAGGACACTCACATGAAGAGGTCTCCGATGGTATGATTTTCAACATTCAACTCCATAAAACTTGACAAACCGTGGACTGATTTCTTCCGTCATTGTAAGGTGTTGATCTATGACAGACTTATCAGGAAGGGAATCTCTCCAGCTTGATTGAGGCCAGTACGGTCCTGTCCACCAGTGATGATGTTGATAACTCTGATGCAGAAACTCCGCGCAGGATTGTCCTTTGAATAAACATGTTGCCACACTTTTCTTGGTAATATCGACAGAATTTCAGAGGTTCTGTTTCCTACCTAGCATTTCCATTTACTTGTATGTGATGACAGCCATGCTAACACTGCTTTTGAATCTGTCTGGAGAGCAATCTTCACTGCTGATATTAGCTTTGCTAAGAGTAGTGCGCCACACAGTTCCAGTCTTGGAATGGATATTTGCTTTATAGGTGATACTTTGGTTTTTGAGGTCAAAAGTGTTGTGGTTACGTTTTCTTCCAGAGTATAAGCTCTGCAGTAAGCAGCAGCAGCATATGCAGCCTCGGAAGCATTTGAGAATCCGTGCAGCTCAAAGTTATTGCCTCTAGAGTGCAGCCATCGTAAAATGCGAAGCTCCTTCAAGGGTTTTAAAGTGGAAGAAATGGTTTCCCAGGTCGTAGCGACTCCATCCTTAATTGGATGGACCCAACCGTAGTTTTTAAGCCATATTTGCTGTAATAAGATTTTAAATGTAATTACATATAATCGGAGATAACAAGCTAAGAGGATCAAAAATGCGGCTTGTTTCAGACAAGATCTTTCACTTTGTTAGGGTGACATGAGCCAGGAACACTGGACATCAAAGGCAAATGAATCCATAAAAGTCCCAGAACCTTTCGGAGTGTTCACTAATTTTTTGCGGTGTTGAAGAGTCAGATTCAGAGATCGCATGAAGAACCTGTTCCGAGTTAGAAGCCCACTTGCGAAGAAAAATTCCCCGTTATTGCAGTAGACTTGTGAGTGCGTTATACAACCGAAGGGCTGTGGATTCATCTTCTGCCCCACTCATCAAATCATCTACATAGAACGAGTTTTCATGTTCGGCTAAACGAAATTCTCCTTTAAATTCGATACCTAATTGTTTGAGTACTGTGGTCGCTAGAAATGGTGCGGGAGCTGTTCCATGTGTCACAATTGTCAGTTTAAAATGTCGTACAGGTTTTTCAAAACTATCTCTCCAAACAATCCTCTGATACTGTCTGTCCGATTCATGTATCGTTACCTGTCTGTACATTTTCTCAATGTTTGCAGTTATAGCCATTTGAAATGTGCGAAATGTTAGCAAAATTGGGAACAGATCTCGTTGAGTTTTTGGTCCTACACACAACTTTTGGTTGAGAGAAATGCCCGATTATCTACAGATCCACAAGTGCAATTGAATTGCAAATTGCATTCCACTATTATTATCAACTCACAATATTTTTTTTCTATTCCTTACAAATAAAAAGATTACTCTTTTGGACTTTTTACCGGGTTAAACTTAATTTTGTTCAAGAAAGAGTTTTTTGGGAGTGGAAGGTTTTCTGCTGACACGAAACGCTTCTTCTTCTTCCTTTTTCTTCTTTACTTTTCAGCCCACTGCGTGGCGTATAAAGGTTCGATTCGCTTCGAATGAATTTGCTTCTTTAAAAAAATTCTTTCTTGAACCAAATCTATTCCTTACAAAAAGTTCTAAGTAAGATGACGTGCCGAGGACAGTAAGAAAACATTACACATTTATAAATATTTTGTATGTATACAAAAATAAATAGCATATAAAAGCAGTTATCTGTATGAATTTTATTATACTATTTCAAAAATTACACCTCCCTAAAAATTTACATAATTCCACCTATTTCGAAACCTCAGTGATCATATTTAGGTAAGTATTAAATAGAGTCGTATGCGCATGTGATATTAGCAGCGAACTAAATCTATTAAGAGCTCTGCAAGTGTAAATATTCTGGAATGCGCCAGATAATCATTCCAAAAGCACTCTCCAGGCAAAGAGACACAAATTTTCCGCTTTGAGATTTCTTCTCCAACTCCAAAGTTCAACATTTTCCCTCTGAAAGATTTTAAGAACGAATTTCGACTTTTATTTATCTCTACGACGGGACAGCGTTGACTTATTAAATTATAATCAGAGCTTTTTTTAGCACATATTTAATTATGTCTACTTGTGACACTTTTGACTAATTATTTTCGACGTGTTATTGAAAAATTTCCCATTAATTTGATAGGGGCTTTTAGACTATATACATGGCAGTGCCCTCTACTTATACATATGTTCTATGAATGTATGCATGTTTTCGGTATCGTTGCCAGCTCTCGATTCGATATCTCCCAGAAAACATTTTCTCAGGTTTTCGTATTTGTTAAAAGATTTATTTTATTACTTCAACATCTTTATTGAGCCTTGAATATTTAGTTTTTTCTAAACTAAAATACATTTCTTCAGATATGGGAATTGTATTCCGATCTAGGTCTGATGTACGACTTGTAGAGGAGCGCTAGATTGAAATATTTTTACACCTTTTCAGAAATCCAATGCTTCTTTTTGGTAACAGAGATGTGATAGGTTCAGCTTAGCTTGCTGGCAATATCAATGCCAAGAATACATAATGACGGTGTATCGTGAATCAGTGCTCCATCAAATGAAACGAGAGTGGAGAAATTATGATCTTGTTTTAAAGATATGACACAGCCTTGGGTTTTAGATGCTTTGAATTCGACATGATTCGCTTTGCCCCAAGTGAGGATTTATAATTAATTATTATTATATTATTATATTATTTTATGATTGTATGTATGCTCAGCTCATCGTGTGGCTCTCGATAACCTGGTGACAACGTTTATCACATCACAAACACATAACTCGCCAAGTCTCTATAGCTCTACACTGAATTGCACTGTGTAGTCTTTAACTGTCAGGCATCGATTATATTTGGCGGAACGCAGTCAGGAACATAATATACACGAGTTTTGCGCATGTTAAGCTTTTATTCAGCTATTTAAAATCAAGTGAGTTGCGCAGAATCATTCGGCTCTCGTGATCGCATCACCCCACAAACTTTATTTATAGACCAACCACATCTACATAGTTCAACAGATCTTTCATGATCGTTCTTCTTGGTTGAGACTTCGCACCAACAACATCGTTTTTCATAAGGCGACAACAAACTTAATCGTTTTAGTAGAAATTTAACAAACTACAATATAAATTTCTTGAAGTAGTTAGAAGTCATCGTAAATAGCACAAGATGCCGGGGCCAGATTGGATTCCTGGTGTATCTCAGTTGAAATCTGCTTTTCAATTAGTTACCGGTGATGTTGAAGGTGCCCTGAAAACACAGGAGAATTTCTTGAAAGAAAGTCCTGGATTTTCACAAGCAACTTCTGTAGTGCAACTTATTGCTGGAGACCCGGATGGTGCATTGGAGACTCAGAAGCGCTGTTTGAACACCGTAAATAATGCTGCAAATGGAATTCCTGTTGTTGGTCATTTCAAAGGTAAGTCGATCGATTTTCTTTAAACAAAACAAAAATATTGACGTAAATATTGCAATCATAGGAGCTGTTCATCATATTTTGGGAGATCATGAAGGAGGAAATCAAGCATTAAATGCTGCAACTCGAAGTGCAATAGTAACGGTAATATCAACTGCAGCTGGCGTTGCAACTGGAGGTAATTTATAGGATATAGCTACACACACACATATACATATATAAAGTATAATTGATAAGAATTCACGTTAAGTGATAATATCGGTACCTTTCTTTTCTTGAATTGACTGTTAAATCTGCACTTGAATTTAATCTGAAATCGATCATTCAAAAATATTGCAAAATGTCCGACTTGTACGAGTCCTGTGTGTGATTCTTCTACGTGTTAATGTGGAATTTATTGAAAAAATGTGAAATTCTTGTCAGGGTAAGCGAATTTTTTTTTAATTCTGAAGTTTTTAAAATACAGTTAAGTTATTTAATAACTTCTAAAATGAATGCTATTTCAAAAAATAGTATTTTCAATGTTTTTGTGCGAGAAAAATTTTTTCACGTAATTACTAATCGATACTCATGGTGGAAAATCTCGAGTAGTCTTCTGAATACTACAAAGCCAGAACGTTCTTTACTACAATTTATTTCAGTTGCACTATTTCTATTTAAATCAATCGAATTGTCCAATGTTTTATTACGTATAGTCCGGGAGATAGTGTTGTATTTTTGGTAGTGCTTTTACACCGATCGATTGTTTTCTTTGTCGATAGATCTGGAATGACTAATAAGTGAACCAAGCATCAGCTGACGCACTCGCGGTTGGTTTGGATGTGGGAGATTGCGAAAGTGGCAAAAAACAAATGTGTTTTTAAGTAATAATAAATAAACTTTTTTTTTTAATAAAAAGTTGATATCATAATGAATTGAAAAAAACCGTCAGCTGCATCATGGAGAGAGGATTATGCGTCAGCTCGTATAAACTTGTAAAAAAACCACGTAGCATAAAGTAATAGTACCTACCCCAGATCCTCAATATCTGCATGATCAATGTTCCGATGAAATATCTAGTCTGATCCCTTGTAGAATGATTCCTGCACGCAATACTCGCGCTGCAAACCGCGCACATCCTTTTACCCTTAAAATTACCTTCGGCCGTACATTAAAATTCCGTAATGCTTTTTTATCCCGAACTGTGCGAATGTGGAACAGTCTACCATCTCTTGTCTTTCCTCCGGCATACAATCTGCGAAAATTTAAGAGTGACATACATCAGCACCTCCGCCGTTCTCCTCACATTCCCTAATTATTTTCCCCATCTCCTTCCTGCCATGCTGTGCTTTGCATCATATGGTATCCCATGAGCTTGGCTTGATAATATAAAAAAATATAATATAAAATAATATAAAAAAAAAAAGAGGGAGCTTTCAGCAACCCATCGTCCATCGAATTCCTAAGAGGCCTTCATCAAACGTCATAGACTTTAGCAGATGAACGATGGACGATGTAATCAAATAATTTATTACGACTGCCATTCTCATTAAGGATAATGGAAATAACCAACGAAGCCATGAGTTTACAGCTCTAGAGAGTTTCTCCAGAGCAATTCGGCTATTATTTGACTAACTCTCGCGTCCGAACTTTTGTCAGTCTTCCATAAGAACACTGCAAATATTTTAGAATGTTCGAACTAACTTGGGGCTCTCATGTGATAGTGAGGGAGTCTGTTTCATGGAACTTAGAACTACCTGCCGGCTCATCTATTTTCTCACACTGCAAATCTTTCCCCAACATAAATATTATAAGTCTGGCTTCACTAAACCTATAATGTATTCGTGCTGTTCTCCTACTTTTATAGGGTAAGTATTTGTTTACTTCGTTTCGCCTAAACATTGGCGTAACAGAATACTAGGTATAAGACGGCTGAAAAGCAACAAGGGTGTTTGAATTTATTTTTTGCTTGGGAAATCTCTCACTAATCAAGGAGATTTCACTGAATCTAGAATTATCTTCTCTTTTCATCTTTGTCTGACCACTGAGATTAGAAAAGGATAGAAATAGAAATCAATAAGATATTTTTGACAAATTCCGATTGATAAATATAGGCTTAAGTATCGACTTTGATGTATTGTTTCAGGGGATGTCAACCACTCACAAAAAAACCCCCACAACTGAAAATAAACAACGAAATTATATTAAAGTTCAAAATCTTTTGAACAACTAGCCCTAACTTGTAACAAGAAAAAAACTATAAATGCAATGTAACGCATATTTATCACATATTTATTAAATTTTAGGAATAGCAGCAATTCCAGTTGCAATAAGTGTTGGTGCGGGGTATGATATTACCGCATCTCATATAACTGGCGAACCTCAGGGATTTGTTGCAGCAGTGGAAAAAGCAAGCACAACTCTATCGCCCGGGGCAGTTTTCGATACAGTCGCCTATGTATATGATTTCAACAATCCATAAATTCAAATGTTAAAATAGCACTTGCCTTAAGAATTGTAACAATTTATTTTAAACAGAAATATATTTAATTGCATTAACAAAAACTCAACTTTTTTCCTTTTTTACTTTCCGAAATCAACAAAAATATTCATAAGAAAATCACATCTCAAGGAAAACAAAGCTTAATTCAATCAGTCTAATGCCCGGCTTCCAAGTGTCGGTTGAAGATTTTACTTAGCAGTAAGTTTAAGCTGTAGCCCAAGTCAAAACTGTTTCCCAGTTTGTTTTACCTCAGCTGAACTAAGTTCACTAGATTTTTGTAGCTCACTGTAGTTCAAGGAGTTATCAATTTTTGGTGAAATTGTTGTTGGTTCATAAGTAGTGAATTTTTTCTAGTTTCGTGATCTTGATTTTTACGGATATTTGGAAAGAATATATAGCTTAAAACAAAGAAGTGAAAATTTTACTATTTTTTATTTTGCTAGTTTCAAAACATGACGCCTTTTTTATTTTAATAACAAACAAAATTCTAAGACAAGATGAAAGCAAAAGAATTGAAATGCATTGAAGTGGGATTTAATTCAAAATCTGAAGCACCATTTTGATGGATGAAAAAATGCTCCGAAAAAAATACGGAATTAAGAAGAGAACTAAAAAAAGGCTTCCGAGGAATATGGAACTGATGGAGGATCACCAAAGTCACCAAAACCAAAAGACTATATGTGGATGAAATAATAAAAGAACTTAATGGTCAATAGATCGACGACGGTCTAAAAAATGATACATTAGATGATGAGTTTGTTTGTTCCAGAACCTGCCCTAATTGAATCGATTGGCCTGAACGTATTGGATGAGAAACATGCAATCAGCACTAGCTGAGATATTCTTACAAAAATAAGTACCACAAAAAACATTATACAGAAACGTATCCGTATCTGAACAAGTAAATATTTCCCAGGAACATTGCTTGCGCATTCAGAAACGACTATAGAGCTGGGAATCATCCCAATAATTGGATTTTCTTTGGCTGTCACATTGTTTCAATCTAGATACAAGCACTAAAACATAATAATATTCTTCATCACTTTCATAATTAATCTTCCATTATTTAAAAAAAAAAACAATTGGTTTATTTTTGCAATTTAAAAATATATATATAGCAATCAATTAGCACACGCACATACGTTGGCTGCAACCAAAACCCTCGAGAATAATTCACAAGCCATGAAACAGACTCCCTCACTACCACATGAGAGCCCCAACAGAGTCCTTACATTCTAAAATATTTGCAGTGTTCTTATGTAAAACTGACAACAGTTTGATTTGAATAGCTCCTCCGCCTAAACTAATATTCATACAGAAAAATAGTGTTCTGATAATCTTAAGCTTGCTTTCTTATCTTCCGAACCGAAATAATATTTTTATACCTTTCCTAACAAAATAAATTATTTAAAAACATTTATCTTAAGAAAATGACTACGATTCCTCAAACAAAAACTCTTCTCTGAGTAATAATTCCGTGGTCCGATGAACTCAAATCAATCTGCCTACAGCAGATTCAGACTACGGCCGCATATACACTATTGCAACTATTACTCAGCTGAGAGTCATTGAGCGTAAAATGGTAAGGTTACGTTTTAATAAAAAGTATTTTAATATTATTTAAGTAAGGTAAAGAGTAAGGGCAGCCTTTGGGAAGGTAAGGAACCAAGCTGTAAGTTACTGGAAGACTATTTTCCAGTATGGATAGTCGTTTAAATTTTATGGCATATATAAAGTCAAAGTCTGGCACTTTTCCATAAGCAACAATATAAAACATTTTAGAGAACGGACTCGCACGCACACATAGATTTTTGTTTAATGGCTTGGGAAGTATTTCTCGAGAGCACAGGTAAACAGATAATTTTTTTTTTTTATTTGTGTCGAGAGTATTGCTGCATGCAACTGGTCCAAAAGAATGACGTTTCTCTCACACACTCTGAGTTTTGTTTAGTCAATTTTAAACCAAGTTCAGCACTGTGAAGCAGTAAAAAGAGTTGAGCAAAAGCTTAAGCCTGAGCGAAAGCTTAAACCAATACTGCGTAACCGGCCATAGCTAGATGTTCAACTTCAAAGCCTGAAAACAAACATTGGCAACCTTTTGCCGACCGCACGTATTCAGACGACTGTTTTGTGCATTTTCATTACACCGTCAATTAGGTCAATGACATCGTCGGCGTGCAAGGAAGCGTGCCCTCTGCTCGGAAGCAGCACGCGCGAGTTGCGTTTGCATTGCGCGTGCCAATTTTGTTTTGTTACCTTCTCTCGGTTGATACACTTAGGGAGCAAAGCTTTTCTCAAGCTCACGGGCTGAATGCGTAGTGTTCCACTGCAGTAGTGTGCTGCTCAGGCGCTGTGTGTGTCCCTCAAATCAACTTCAGATTTCAATCTTTTCTATATTTGTTTTTTGTAGATTCAAATTGAAAATGAAATATTAAAAAAAAAAAAAAATTGCGGTCTGCATAGATATCAACCTCGTTAAAAATCGAAAGCATCGCAAATAATATACAAAAATCATATTTAGGTTCGAAATTTGGACGAAGTAATGGCCGAATGGTGGCAGAAACAAATGCGCATAAAATTTCCGCAATAAGCTTAATCAATTAATTAATTAATTCTGGAAACTAGATATTCACGCCTTTGGTGGAACGTTCCAGTCAGAGCGGGAAATCTGTTCAGGCCTTCCACGTGAAGGCTTGTGAAAGCAGTAAAACTTAGCGCAAAGAGATGAAAAAGATGAACAGTTTTTTATCCATTCCAGATTGATCCCAGAAGAAGCTTGTTGGAAGGTGCAACATAAGCTTCAAGTTCGTTCTTGTTTCGTTTGTGAAACCAAGTGCACGTGCATGCAGTTGTTTTTTCGCTTGCACAGAGAAAATTTAATTGTGAATTGTTGTGAT
Organism: Dioctria linearis; assembly: GCA_963930735.1. Classification (NCBI taxonomy): domain Eukaryota; kingdom Metazoa; phylum Arthropoda; class Insecta; order Diptera; family Asilidae; genus Dioctria; species Dioctria linearis. The sequence continues at coordinate 251,602,316 of OZ005742.1, forward strand.
TTTTACTAAAGTGCAACACTACACAAGAAATAAAATGAACAAAGAACGTTCTAAATAATTCATATATGCAAAAATGGAAGATCTTATAAATATGGGTTCATGTCTAATCCATTTTGCTTCCATTTTCGTCCCAAGGAAACTGCGTGTCCCTAAGCAATCAAACAACAAAAACTATCGAATTAACCGAAGCAAATCAAACTCTATAGAATTAAGATACTAAATACAATTTTTTATTATCGCAAAACTGACCTAACTTATCAATTCACCAACCGAACGGAAACTGGACACTACTCTACAAAAAGATAAGACTCGACTTCGCCAGACAAGTCTCTTGATTTTTATGACCCACACTCGGAAGTAAGCTTTACTAACAACGCGCTTATCTAGATAAACAACAACAACCTTATCGTTTGTTCTACCGGTTGAAGCACCTGAGACACGCAATAGTAAACAATTGCATTACATAACAATTACTGTGCGAGGTAATTATTAACGTAATTACTCCACTCAAGCGCTCATTGCACCCAGCTATCGGGCTAATCAGAAAAATAACTGACAGCTGCAGAAGAATTCCATGCGAGGCAATTGTTAAGCAATCACTGATTATTTTGCCAAAATGTGATCTTGGCTGTTGTAAGAATGTTCCGTATATTTTGAGCCATGACAGCTAGGAAAAAGGACACGAAAAGCTTCAATTGCTTGCTTGCGAGGACTAGCAGATACAAATGCCTCATGGTGCCAATGACTAGACATGCATTCTCGTTCTTTGAACTGGTTTCTCGCAAAGAAATGCTTGTCCCATTAAGTGTCCAATATAGACGCATGTATCATATCTTTTCTGCTAGGCGTAAAGAGTACACAACACACTTAGCCTTGAGGCTCAAAATTCTAATATTGACAAATTATTAGTAGGTCTGCTCGGGTTATCACTCAAGTGACACTTTTGACAAATTGTTTTCGATTTATTATTAAACATTTCCACTGAAATTGATAGTAGCATATAGATTACACCCCCTCTACGGTCTACAAGAATACATACATATTTTATTTATGTATGCCTTCGCCTTATTGTCTGGCTCTCGATATCGAGGCAATGTATGTACATCACAATATAGAAGAAAATTTGTCCTTTCTTATCGCACAATTTCACCAATTCAGTGTAATTGTAACTGTGTAGTCTCTCCACTTTTGGCCGCTTATTATATTTGACAGTATCCGCAATAGTCAGTAAATTATTACTGCATGAATGAACCCGCTTGAGTTTTGCGCATCATGTTTAAGCTTTTATTCATCTATGAATTTTCATAGCAAAACTCTCTATTTATATTCAAGTGATTTGCGCAGAATCATACGGCTCTCACCAAGCACATATATAGAGCTCAACAGATATTTCGTGATCGTTCTTGCTCGAGACTTCGTACCGAAAACATGGTTTTTCACAAGTCGACAACAAATTTATTCTTTTCCGTAAGATTTCTTTCAAAACAAAAATATTTTTAAAATTATAAATTTCTTGATGAAGTAGTTATAAGTCATCGTACATAGCATAAGGTGCCTGGACCCTTGTATCACTATCCTAATCCACTTTTAACTACTTTTGCCGGTGAACACCGTAAAAAATGTTGTAAATGCAACTTCTATTGTTGCTCGTTTAAAAGGCAAGTCAATCGATTTTTTTTTAACAAAACAATAATATTGATGTAAAGATTGCCAGTATAGGTGCTGTTCATAATATTGTGGGAGATCATGAAAGAGGAAATCAAGCATTAAATGATGCAACTCGAACTACACTTGTAATGGAAGCTGGAGCTGCAGGTGGATTTGCAATTGGAGGTATTTTATAGGATATAACACATGTACTCCTTCCGCGTATGGCACTAAATTTAAGCTTTGTGGGAAAGCTCATGCTGCTACTACATAGTTAGCATTATTTTCTGCTATTCATCCTTAATTCTAATGTTAAAGGTGTGGCACAAATACAGAACAATTTCAGAAAAGAATGTATGTCGATGAAAAACGCATTTTCTGATGAAGGACTTCTTGTAAAATGTAAGTCAATTGAATATTAAAAATACAAAGACAATTTTTTCTTATAAAGTAGGTATCCACCGAGCTACCCCGTGTATGATATTCAGGTGACCCGGAAAGATGGCTTTCGAGGATAGAGGACGTTAAAGATTTTTATTCGGTATGTTTTACTTTACTAAGTTGAAAATTAAAAATTGTTGAATTTGTAAGAAGCCCCAAAGTTTATCAGAGGAAGAAAAACAATCCAGATTCGATCACCATTCGACATTTTCGATCAATGCGTGCGTATAAAAAAAGAATCGCAACGAGCTAAATCGTTCTGATGTAAAGCATAAATATTCTGGATCCTGCCCAAGGCCAGTTCGGGCACATTTTTCGTCATGAGTGACTCAAGTTGAGTATTGAGTCTCCCCAAACCCGAAGTCCAATTTTTGACCTCTAAAAGAATTTAAGTACGCCTTATGAAATATCTCGCTATATCACATCGTATATACATATTATACCATTAGAAGAGGCGTAAAGCTTTTCTTGTAATCGATTTAGATTTTTTTTATCTCTACAGCACAATCTGTCTATTATTCAGCTATTTAAATACAAGCGACTTGCGCATATTATTCGACTCTCATCAAGCACGTATGTATATAGTTCAGCAGATCTTCATTCTTCTTGGTTGATACTTCACACATAGAAAGCATCATCATTCATAAACCAACAGTTAATTTAAACATATCCGTAAGATTTCTTTAAAAATAAAAATATTCTTAATAATTTCAATAAATTTAAATATTTAGTTACAAGCCATCATAGAACAAGATGCCTGGACCAAATAGGATTTCTGGTGTATCACATTTGCAATCAAAAGGTGCCGCGAGAATTTCTTAAAAGAATGTCCGCCAGTTTCACAAGAACCATGCTCTAGCTCTACATGTTGCCAGAGATGCAGATGGCACATTGAAGAGTCAGAAACGTTGTTAAAAAACTCTGTATATTGTTGCTAGTGGAATTCCTGTTATTGGTCATGTAAAAGGTAAGTCAGAGACAACCGAACACTTTTTTTTTGTCTGCTTGTCCGACCTTCGCCCGGAGTTAACCGGATACTCTAGGGTCTGCCCTTCTAATCTGTAGATGAGCTGAAAAACCTTCCTCACCAAGACCAGATGCGCTTCATAGGTTTTGGTGAATGGGCTTCTAGCAGGCTTCTATGGCCTCCGTACTCGGGATCGGATCCCCTGTCCCCCTACCTCAAAAAACAAAAAATAAAAGAAGTAAGTCACAATTTTTTTTTTTATAAAACAAAAATATTGATGGAAATATTTGCAAGCATAGACGCTGCTGCTCATTACGTTGTGCGAGATCATAAAGGGGAAACCAAGCAATATCTGAAGGAGCTGTAGCTGCATTTACAACTGGAGGAAGGAAGTAACTTATGTAAGCAGTAATTGAGGAGAATTTAATTCATAAAATTTATCGTTTCTATATTATATTTGCGAAAAGATTGGAAATAAATCTTTCTTTCAATAATTTATTGTGAAAAGTTTAGACATTCTTAAATTTTGTACGAATAAAATCCGTTGAGTGATTTTAGATTTAATTCAAGTAAAAGTTAAATTGTTTTAAGTATAACAAATTCAAATGGGATCACATCATGGAGAAATTAAAGATTACAAATTCTATTTGTTGTTATTTTTATGGTGGGTGGCAATTTGAATTCATGGCATTTATAAAGTCCATTAGAGAAGTGCGGCAGAAGTGAAGCTTCAACATACGAGAGAGTATAAAATTAACATCGAAAATTCAAAATCCGAAAATGTCAGTGATCTTTTTATGCTATGCCGTGTCTACGCATTTTTCTATAGTGACAATCCGTAGATGCCGTTCACATTTATCCTCCCGCTGACTGCCTGCATCAATTTTGATCAGCGAAATTATTTTGTGTTGGTCATTATTTCTCTCTAAAGAATTTCGAGTTGTTTTTGTTTATCTGCGTTTTGTTATAAGAAAAAGCATGAAATTTCTGAAGCGAGACTTACGTTAAAGTTTAATTACAAAATATAAAAATGTATATTCGCATAATTGACAGACTATAAATTTATTGAGGAGCAAATGTGTATGATTTAAATTATTTCGAAGCACGTAAAAGAAAGAAAATTTTAACAATGAAATGAAAAACACAAGCTCAAAATGCAATCATTCCCCTAAAAGCTAATGCATCAAAATTTTCATTGCCTTTAAAGGAGTAATCTCTAACAGAAGTTTCAGAATGTAGAAGTTTATTATGAATATTTTAGCCCATTTTTTTAAGGTTAAGATTAAAATTAGGTACAACCAGGCCACTAGAATCGTGTGGACATCGCAACCAAAGTTTTATATATTGTGTCCTCCGCTAACGTGGTTTGGCTATATCTTGCAATTAACTATTGCTCTTGCAATTGAAATAAAAAACAGAAAAGACACCTCCTCAGTCAAACTAGGAACGAAATAAAATCAAAACCATTCTACCCAGCAATTAAATTTTTACTTTTATAGCATTAACCACAAGTCCTGAGCTCGTTAATTGCTTCCGGGTTAGTTAACAAACCTTATTTGAATTGATAAATGCTTCTCTAGCGATTTGCATATTTAAGTTGCAAGCGCAGGACACTTTCATATGATATGCTTGGAGGTTTCGTCTTCTTTTTCACACAGTCGACATTTAGGTCGTTATTGGATTTATACTTATATTCTTTAGAAACTGGAAGAAAGGCCCTTGTCCAGTGACTGTGATTGTCTGATTTTTTTCATTTTTTCATTTATTTTTCAAGTCACTCAATTTCACTATTTGGGACCTGTGATGATTCAAAACCAAGACTTGAAACTTGTCACCAAAAATAAAATGCGTTGTGTGATGAAATAACAAATAAAAAAATGTTTTAACTTTTGCTATATACCGGAGAATCCAAATAAATTCCTTCTTGAACAAATAGAAAAAATAATAAAATCTTTTCCTGAAATTTTAGAAGCACTTGATTGTATAGCTGAAGACAAATATCAAAAGAATGACAATAGAAAAGAAGCAGCCAATAACATGCAAGAAGTAGAATTCCTATTTATATAGAATTTTTGGGATGAGATTTTACACAATTTTCATAAAGTAGGGAAAGTTCTGCAGAATGAGGACGTCAATTTAAAAACATCTCTATGAATCATTAACTGATTAACTGTGTACTTCATGAAATCAATTCGAAAAACAAGTGAAAAAGCTAGAATTGTTCTAAGACCAATTCTTATGATACCCTAGATGAATGCACGTATGAAATTCGTATGGTCACCCATTTGAGCAATTTTGATTTTTTGCATTGGTTTCTCACATATATTTCTAGAACGGCTCGTCGGACAGAAAAAATGATTATAACCAATTTTATAGGATTTCTTATTCTGAAGAAGTTTTTAGTACAATAAAAATGTCTAGGACTGATCGTTTTCAAAGTATATGTAAAAAACCAACCAAAATTATTATATGGCAACACCAAGAATGGGTTGCCCGATTTAGCCCATTTTTGAAATTTTATTTGCTATTAGTATGAAAACACAGCGTACCAAATTTCAGCTTTCTATGTCGACGTGTTCTCAAGTAGTGTCCAAATATATCGTGGAAAACGAAATTTTTGTATGGCAACCCCACAAAGGAGTTGCCCGATTTGTCTCATTTTCGAACTTAATTTTACTTTTTTTTTTAATGTCCGTGTACAAAATTTCAGCTTTCTAGGTGAACGCGCTCTCGAGTTATCGTGCGCACAGACAGACAGACAGACAGACAGACAGACAGACAGACGGACATGCAAAAATCAAAATAACTTTTAATATTATGCGTGGGGGTCCAATTTATTTTGCTCTACCATCATTATTTCGAGGTGTTACAAACGGAATGACAAACTTAGTATACCCCTATAGATTTCATCTAGGGTATAATAATAAGCAGCTACAAATGAAATGCTACCAGATGTGGATTACAAGCCAAATCAAACTCGAAAATGTCATCATCATCTGAAAGTGAATAGTATTCTCAGGGTTGTGAAAAGCTGAATAATAATAATAATAATTCTTTATTTGGCTATGTACAAAGATGCTATCTTAGATTGTACAAAGTGCAGTGGTTAAATTAAATTCATCCTTACTGAAATGTAAAATAGAGAAAACACAAAAGATTTGATAATGGAAGTAGTACAAAATAAAGTAAAGAAAATAATAGTAGAGACTATAGACTAAAACTAAAAATACCCTACAAGAGAGAAAAAAAAACACAACGACCCCAAATGTGTGTCACCATTACTAAATAGAAATGTTTGCATGTTTAATGAGCCTACAAAAGTTTCTGTAGGAAGCCATGCGCTGAATATTGCTTGGGAGCTGATTCCACCTCCGAGCTCACTGAACGAAGAAAGAGCGCTCATCATATTGACTCCTGCATCGAGGAATCAAAAGGTTTTCATGTCTGGTCGATTGCATGAACTATAGCTACTCAAATAAGTATATACTAGGTGTTTAAAATAAATAAGCTTGTGCAGAAATTTCAGGCTGCAAAAAGTGAAATGAGTCTCTAAATTGCAACCAAAAAAAAAAGAGAGCTTGCATACAATGAAATGTGGCTACTTCTAGGCAATTTGTAAATATATCTAATCACATCATTGAATGCTACGAGTATTTTTCTCCGGCAGACTGAGTCTAGAACTGGAAAGATTATGATGGAAAATGTAAAATGTAATGAATAACTAATGTTTTAACTAACCGCTGACGCAGACTAAGCGAGAGGATACTAGAGTTGAGACAAATTTCTCTCAAACAGCCATATATCTTCCCTAATGTCCTTTTAATGTGATTGCAACACGAGAACTTCGGATTAAGTTCAACGCCCAATTTCAATGACAGAATCCCTATAAGGAAGTGTTACCCTGTTTAATAGAATGGGTGGAAGCATACTTGAGTCAATGCCATTTCTGTAAATTGCTAGGCAGTTTGATTTAGTTGGATTAAGTGCTAAACTATTTTGCAATGACCACTCATGAATGCGTTGGAGATCGTCATTAAGTCGACATACACAATAAATTTGCATATCATAGAGATGTACAGAGGCATCCAGCACTACGTCGCATCGGGAAGATCATTAATATATAAAACAGAACAATAGAGGCCCCAGTATGGATCCCTGGGGTACGTCACAGCTAAGGAACTCAGATCTGGAATTGTTATTCTTGATTCGAACAATTTGACAACGTCCTTACAAAATGTTATTTATCAGGTTAATAGCAAACGAAGAGAATAAGAATTGACTCGATAGTTTTGTTATTAAATTTGAATGATTTATGGAGTCAAAAGCTTTGCTAAAGTCGAGCAGGACGAGTAATGTCATCAATCAACAGAACAATTATGCAATAAGACAGGCTTGATGCATTATCTTTACTAAGTAAAGGAAAAGATGTGTTACGGAAAATTAGTTTTGAGGATATTACCAAAGACTTTGCCAATAAAATTTTTTTTTAAAAAACAGCGACAAAATCGTTTCAGTGCTTATGGCCTCCAAAGACTTTAATCTGGCCCTACCTTTAATGTACGTAAAAAAGATAAATATTACCACTAAAACAAAAAAAAAACAGTTAACTCCTCAGTTCAGAAGATAATGCATTTCGGGACGTTTTATCATATGATACTTCATAACTTCAAAAATCGCAAATAACGGCAGCTGGTTCTTACATATATAATAGGTGAATAATATTGTGCACGAAATGAAATAAATAATACAACTTAGCAAGCTTAGCTAATTGTCAAAAGTCTCGTCGAAGGCAGGAATATTTTAACTGTTACTAAATCTACAAAAGATATCCTTTTTAAATATAATAGGACTTTTTTTGGGAATTAATGCTCAAAATCTAACTCTCAAACTTTCGCTCCTTTATCGCTATATGCATGGTCAATGTTCTGATGAAATATCTAGTCTGATCCCTTGTAGAATAGTTCCTGCACGCAATACTCGCGCTGCATCCCGCGCTCATCCTTTTACCCTTCAAATTACCTCCGGCCGTACACTAAAATTCCGTGATGCTTTCTTATCCCGAACTGTGCGAATGTGGAACAGTCTACCATCTTCTGTCTTTCCTCCGGCATACAACCTGCGAAAGTTTAAGGGCGACATACATCGGCACCTCCGCCGCTCTCCTCATATCCCTTAATCCTTTCCCTATCTCCTTCCTGCCACGCTGTGCTTTGCATCATAGGGTATCCCCTGAGCTTGGCTTAATAATATAAAAAAAAAAAGTACATAATTTGCGAGTCCAAAATTAACAGAATTGGCAAAATGTCGGTATTTAATGTAATTTACACATTACTTTGTGTATTATAAGTACACATGAAAAACGAAGTGAATATTTAAAGTGCGACTTCTTAAGTAAATAATAAAACCAAAAAAACATATGCAATTTTCCACATTTTTAAAAAGTATTTATGATCAGGTCTTGCACTACCATATTCCATAGTACTGCGGTCCGGCAAGAAATAACGCTAGTAGATGGCCTACTGCCAAGATCAATTGAAAACATATGTGAATTTTATAATTTGCTTAAACAAAATTGCTATCAATAAATTACCTCAAAATGAGATTTTTGATCTTAACCTTGATACTTTCCACCATATCATAGCCAGCTAGCCGAATCTCTTAATGAAATGTAAAGGGAAAAAAATCTAAAATAAACAATAATTTCACCCGAATTTGTTTGAGTATTTAATAGCGGATTTTGCTATTTATAACACTGGAAATATTTACAAATTCACTCTCCACCTTGTCGGTCTTTCAAAAATAGCATCACAATCTTTGTTCTGTATTTATACCTGAGAGTTTGCAAGAACAAAGGATTTTATATCTCACCCATGAAATAAGTCTAATAAAAATGTTGTTGAACTCTATTAAACTTTTCTTTTTGTTGTCGTAATTTATTGACAAGATTTTTCACACGTAAATCGTTCGCAACATTTGAATTTAAATATTCGAAAATCTCAGTTAATTGGCTACTTGTAATAATACTGCAGACATATACTTTCGATATTCTGGACGATCTTTAATTTAAACTAAATTTGAAAAATTATGTAAATGCTAAGTCGAATATAAAAAATTCATAAGATTTAAAGATTTTTTTTTTTTTAATTAATATTTTTATGTAAAACAATGACTCATTGGGGATCCCAACTACTTCGATCAGCCTCCAATTACACCTAACATTGCTAAACGGGGCGAAGGCGGACTAAAATAAGATTGAGATCCAGGCTGTCGCCCATTTCTCCCAGATGTGACTGGATATTCTTTATTTGTTGGTAGCGAGCTGAAATTTGGCACACAGGTTCTTCATGTCGCGTGACAAATTGAATCTATCAAAATTTGAAACGGAAATTTCCATGGAAAACACGGAAAATCGGGAAAAATCATTTGAAAATTTGGTACAAATTTAATTAGTGATAAATCCGTTTCAGGAAAAATGCAGAGTTTTCCGATTTTTCCCGAAAAAAAATTCCGGGATTTTCCGACTTTTCCGGAAGTTTTCTAAATTATACAGGATCAAGCTCCCTATCAACAGGCATCATTACTTTCTCTGCGACAATGGTGAAAAATTGCAGAAAAAAATCGAGCAAAATTCATGTAAAACGCATTTCCGGAGTTTTTCAGATCAAGGAAGCGTTTGAGCGTTTTTCAACCTAAGACAAAGTTGTAGAGCGAAATAAGTTGCATAAAGTTGCTTTTGTGGAAAACTCCGTGGAAAACCCGGAAAAGCCGGGAAATCATTGGACAATTTTCATCGATATGATTAGTGATAAATCTGTTTCAGGAAAAATGCAGAATTTTCCAATTTTTCTGGAAATTTTTTTGAAAATTTCCGGAATTTTCCGACAAAAAAGTTTTATAAGCTATGCGGAATCATTTTTTTCCCGTCCTACTGGCATCACTACTTTCTCTTCAACAATCATGAAAACTTGCATGAAAAATCGAGGAAAATTCATGTAAATTTTTAAAAAAAAAATTTCATAGTTAATAGAAAAAGTCTGTGGAAAACATGGAAAATCGGGAAAATTCATGTTATATGGGATCAAGTTGGAATACAGCTAAAAAGCGCTGTTTAAAACATAATTTGAATTTCAGAAAACCGTTGCAGTACTTCAACGATTTGATACTCGAATAAATTTTTTGAAAAACTGGTAAATCAGTGTCTTTTCAGCCGTCATAAAATTGTGTTAAAATATCTCCATGCAGCACGTAATAACAATTTAGTTAACGTGAAAAAGGCAGAAAATAAAATAAGTAAAAAAACGAGTTTTCAAACAAAACTGAGGCCAAGCCGCATGAAAATGTAGAAAATAAACTTTTCTTCACACACAGAGGTGGACTCAGATTTTATTCGCTGACAATCACCGATATATTTCAGAGTATGATCAATCAGAGGTAAAAAGTGATTTGATTCATGAAGAGAAAGAATATTCAAGAGAAATGTCCCAATCAAAAAATCTGAGTCCACCTCTGTGTGTGAAGAAAAGTTTATTTTCTACTTTTTCATGCGGCTTGGCCTCAGTTTTGTTTGAAAACTTTTTTTAACTTTTTACAACATGGGAGAATTCAATGTTAATAGCATAAAGAATGACGGCCTCAAAGCCATCCAAAATCTTGGAAGTTCTGAAGAAGATTCCCTGCATAACAACGTCGATCAAAATTAGGTGCAAGATAATGTTGATCAAGACGTAGATACCATACATTCCCAATACGACGAATTAAACATTCATAGTATACCTATATTAGACACCCTTGTTAATCGTTTCAACACACAAATAATATTAATAAAGACAATCAAGGGAAAGAATTTGAAATTAAGCACAAAAATAGAAAAATTCTATATCAATTCCCAAGACCTAGAAAATAATCTTCCGGATATATTACAAAGGTACCTATATAAAAATAGATATACAGTGGACTCTCCCATTGCGGACACCTCTGTTATACGGACACCCCCCTTATAAGGACAAATTTTACCCGTCGGAAGAAAAATTATGAAAATTCAAGTATTCCCTTTTCTCTTAAGCGGACACTCTCTTATCCTGACACGGAAAATACATTACACTTCCTCTATGTAGTTTGCTCTCCTTTATCGGGACAATTGTGTTAAAATGTTACAAAAAAAAAAAAAAAAACTCGTAAAACTGAAATTTCTATTCTTTTTTGAACTGTGAAAGTGATGTACGGAGAAACAAGCACTTTACGTGAAAGATTAGGGAAGAAAGAAGTTTTTACAATCCTTTCAAAATTCAAGGAAAATTCTACGGATCACTAACACGCTCGCCCAATTTATAATCAAAACCAGTTCCACAGTTCACTACTTATCAAGAAAATGACGCAGTTTTCTTATCTTAGGGAATTTTCTTCAGTTGTACATTCTAAGGTTGGGGATTTTTAACACAGGAAACATTTTTAATATGAACAGCTGCATCTATTACATATTATGATGTCGACTGGTGTTTATTTGCGTAAATGTATTTGCCTTTATCTTTTTTTTTATTTTAAAGACAGGAGGACTTAAGACCCTATCCTAAGCACGATAAAACCACTGTCCTGCTAGAAGGCCATTCACGTTTTTTTTTCTTTTTCAAAAGTCTTTATTATGATTATTATTAATCGTGGACGAGGTATGGTTTGTAATACTATAGACGATATATAACTAAAGAAAGCGCAATAAGACCGAAAAATTGCTGCATTTCCCACTATGTGGTAGAATTCTGTTTATGTATTTCTTAATGTCATGAACGTAGTTAATATGAAATATTTTTGAAGGGGGGTTTGGCGCGATTATTTAAAAATGTATTGCATATAAAATAAAATTGTTATTGGAGATTTTATGTTTTTTTTATACAGAATAGCATTTTAAGTATACAATACCTGTAAACCTTGATTTTATTTTGCTCACTAATTTAGTCACATTTTATATATATATTTTTTTTAATATTTTGGGGTTCACTTATTTATATTATAACATTTTACATCCTTTTAAATATTTTGAGGCTCACTATCTACATTTTACATCTATATTTAATTATTCTTCAAATTTTTTCTGCTGCCCCAAAAAAAGCACAATTCTAAACTGCAATTGACACATGAAAAAACAAAAAAAAAAGTTGTGAACACAAAAAGGTAAACAAAGAAATATTTTAGAACAATTATCTTGATATTTTCGTTTTCCCCATCCTTTTTCCGTTTCTTTTGCACGTATTTCTAGAAAAGGAACTTTCTAGTTTAATTTCAGGATTTCAACTTACCTGAAAAACGTCTTTCCGGGAATATTTCGGTGATTATTCCAACAGCACCGCACAGCACAATTCATTATTGAAATATTCACACTTTTATGAAGTTAATTCCAAGGCTTAATCACTAAATTGTCACTTTAAATGATTTTATTTAAAATTAACACAATTAACCGAACAATTAAAGATTTTTTATTTAAATATCAACAAAAAATACAAAACCCAGCGTAAAAACACGAATGTGACGTTTAATTAGAATTGACTAATGTCAACTACACTTGGTTAAAGCTTGGCTAGACTTGGTTAACTTCTTTTTGCCTTTCCACCCCTTCGCCATAAAAACCGAGATTCCTTCACACCGATAGGGTTTTATACACAATATTTCGCTTCCTTTAGTTATATGTGCAAAACATATGACCGACTATTCTTTGTTTCCATTCTTTTTGCTATGTTTTTCTTTTGTTCTTTTTTTATTGGTTTTGTTTTTTTCTAATTTCGGTAGGTCGTGGCACAAATTGAGCTTCCATTTTCTTCGCACTATAGGACATACATATATACACGTATAAATAAAAGTAAAGTTATTAGAAAATTATCAAACAGTAACAATCGCGCGTATGCACAACGTAAATCATCACTCAAGTTTTATAGGCGGTGATTTTAGTTTGCTATTTCGATTGACTAATGAAACAATTTTGATTAATTTAATTGGCCTGTACCGCTGGGAGGCACTGCGCTTTACACAATGCATGTAATAAAAAAACATGCAAAAAGAAATTTATATTAATTTCTAAACGATAAATAAAGTAAATATTAAATGCACATAGGAATGAACTGTGGAAATTGTTACATGTTACATTGTTACATGATTTCAACAAGCGACTCTGGTGAAAGTTCCTTCAAGACCATAAGTGGAACTGAGCTGAGCTAAGGTGCTATATTTGTAGCATATGTACATATATAATTAAGATCTAGAACTTGTGTACTTAATTGTATAATAAATGAATTGAATTGAATTGAATTGACTATTTGTTGTACGTGTATCAAGCAAAACCTTTAATTGGTACGTGTACAACGGAAAGGTATCGTTTAAGCCGATACGTGAAAACCGGAGAGCTAGTTGTAGTACGCGAACAACGGAAAGTCCTCCCGTTACACCACGCAATTAGATTAGATCAGTCTAAACGAATTACACCAAATTTTTGTTGATACAATTTACATTTATAATAGGGACAATAAAGCAAATAATTGAATTGAACTAGTTGTTGTTATCTGGACCCCTTAATCCACTGAAGCTACGCAGAGACAAATTTCGATGTTTTGCTACCGACGCAGCTATTGGCGCCCGAGCAAGCCCTCCGACCGAGCAAACGACGTCACATACCTTTAAAGTAAAAATTTTATTATGAAAGGAAGAAAAATAATATAGATTCAATGACCATTCAGGATTTTCGATCATTGCGCGTACAAAGTACAAATCAATGATCAGGATTTATATTAAAGGAGCACATGCATAAAAAATTCGAAACGAGTCAAATCTATTACCTACTAGCTCTGATATAAAGCATAAATATTCGGGAATATCCCAGAGGTCATTTCGGGCAGAGAGCATACATACATTTTTCGTCATGAGTTGATTGACTCAAGTTGAGTGTTGAGTCTCCCCAAACCTAAAGTCCAATTTTTCACCTCTGATTCTGAAAGACTTTTAAGTACCTACCTACTACACCTTGCCAAATCTGTGGCTATTAATATTTACCAAATATTTAATGAGGTCTACTTGGGTTATCACTCTAGTGACACTTTGACTAATTACAGTAATCCCCCGATTTACGAAGGCTCGTTTTACGTAATGTCGAAGTTACGAACATCATTCGTAAAGTACGAAATTCGTTATACGAATGACAGATTCGCTATTACGAACAATGTTTAAAATTCAATTTGGGAAATCGCCTAAAATAATAAATTAAGTTCTATCATTCATTGAAAGTTTCTTTAGTGCAATTTGTTTACTGTTTAAAGGCAATTTCACATCAAACACAAGAATCGAAAAATTTATCAATTTATTCCACTTTAAAACAAGATTTTTACTCCAATGATTAATAAAATAATGGGAAATATGATAAACTAATAATTTTACTAATAAAATAGTATATTTATCTTAGAATTTTTAAGAAAACACAACTTTTATGATTTATCGAACGAATTTTTCCGCCGAAAAAGTTTTTCGGCCAATAAAACATAAAAGTTGTGTTTTTCTTCAAAATCTGAAATAAATATAACTATTTTCTCAGTAAAATTTTTAGTTTATCCTATTTCTTTGGATTTTATTAATCATTGGAACAAAAATCTTGTTTTAAAGTGGAATAAATTGAGTTTCTCGGATTGCATTTTTCTGTTCTTGTTTTTGATGTGAAAGTGCCTTAAGTGAAGTATATTAATTATTTAGTGTTGGTGGTATATCAGTAAAGTCTATTATTGTTGGTGGTATGTATATATATTATATTGTTGGTGCTATATTAAGTGAAAATTAATTTTGCTAGAAAAATGTCTGGTAAACGAACAGGAACTACGGTTCACGCCACTGGTGCAAAAAAGATCCGTAAAGCGATTACATTGGAGGTAAAGCTTGATGTTTTAAGACGGCTCGAAGCAGGTGAAAAAAATAATGAAATAGGAAAAGCTTTAGGCCTCGCTGCTTCAACCGTTTGTACAATCAAGAACAATCAAGATAAAATAAGAAGTAGTGTACAAAGAGTAACATCTTTGACGGCAAAAAATGTTTCAAAACAAAGAAGTGTGGTGATGGAAGATATGGAACGAATGCTTAGTGTGTGGATAGACTATCAATCCCAACGAAATATTGCGATAAGCACAACTATTATCCAAGAAAAAGCCAGGAGCCTTCACCAGTATTTAATAATGAAAAATGGCGAGGGATCTCAGTCAGAACAGTTTTTAGCCAGCAAAGGTTGGTTTGATCGATTTAAGGAACGTCATTCATTACATAATATAAAAAATATATAATGTAGACGAAACAGGTCTGTTTTGGAAAAGAATGCCATCTAGAACATTCATTTCCAAACAAGAAAAGTCTGTGTCAGGATTTAAGGCAGCTAAAGACCGTGTAACGGTTTTGTTGGGAGGGAATGCTGCAGGTGATAATAAGTTAAAGCCCATGCTTATTTATCATTCTGAAAATCCACGAGCCTTCAAAGGTTACAACAAATCAAAACTTGGTGTTATCTGGCGGTCAAATAAAAAAGGATGGATGACAGCACATCTTTTTGAAGACTGGTTGAATAATTTTTTTTCAAATTATGTGACAAAATTTAATTCCGTGCAAAATATTTCAAACAAGGCATTGCTAATAATTGACAATGCACCTAGCCATAAGCTAACTCACATACCTGACAACATCAAAATCGATTTCCTACCACCAAATACTACTCCTATACTCTAACTAATGGATCAGGGTGTAATTGCTAATTTTAAGGCTTATTATTTGCGCCGCGTTTTCAAGAATCTTATCGAATATGTTGATGGTCCAAATCAGACAACAATTACAGAATTTTGGAAGCAATTTAATATATTGAATGCTGTTGATAACATTAAAAAATCTTGGGATGAAGTTCAGGAAACAGCTATGAATGGAGTGTGGAAAAAATTATGGCCCGAATGTACTAATAATTTCGGTAGTTCATTACAAAATACTATTCAAGAAATTCATAATGAAATTGTCACTATGGCACATGAAGTCGGTATGGATGAAGTAGACAATGAAGATGTGGTAAAAGTTCTTGGATCGGAGCAGAAAGATGTTTCAAATGAAGAATTAATAACGATACTTGAAGGACGCACAGATTCAGAAAATTCGGAAAGTGTTACGCATTGTGAAAGTTCTCGTATTTTGACAACACAAAAAATGGCAAAGACGTTTTCTCTTATCCGGGAAGCTATGGATGTATTTTCGGAAAACGATCCTTCTCCAGAAAGAAGTCTTAAGGTTTCCAGAGAAATCGAAAATTCAGTTGTTTGCTATAGGCAATTATATAATGATAAAAAAAAATTTGCAATGCAAACTTCATTAGTTTCTTATTTTTCTAAAAAAAAGTGTTGCAGCTCCTAATATTCAAGAACCTGTAGAATCAGGTGTTCAGATAAAGGATTATCTACTAGCTTAGACAAGAGCTCATACGACACATCAGAATAAATATAACATTTATAATTAATAGTTTTTTCTTTATATGTAATGTTAAATTTTCTTTTTTTAATGAATAATGTAATTTTTATTTTATTTTTAAAATGAATAAATTATTTTTCTTTTATTTTCTAATCACATTGTTTTAAATTTGTCTAAAAATAGGGATTCGTATAACGAACATTTTGGGTACGCATCTATGTATTTTTAATACAAACTTATACTAATATGGATCTCGTTTTACGAATATTTTCAATCTCTGGAACGTATCTATTTATTTTCAATAGAATGCCATACTAATATTGGGCTCGCTATACGAATATTCGATATACGTACAACTTTCACAGAACGTATCCTGTTCGAAAATCGGGGGATTACTGTATGTATTTTCGATTTTCCAGTGAAAGTAATAATGGATTATATAGATTATACCCTCTACAGACTACATGTGTATGATTTCACTATCGTCAAAGTTGACCTACTGACAAGTTAGGAAGCTGGTGAGATTTCCGAGTGTTTTACAATTAAAATGCACACGGCAAGAAAAAGAAGAAAGAAAGAAAAAAAAATCAAAAAAAAAATCAAACTCTCTTTAAAACTTTTATGAATAAAGATAAAAAATGTGAAAGCGCAAATTGCATGCAACGAAACAGAATGGTAAATGTTTCATTTTCGTAAATAAATGAGAAGGGCGGAGTTTTCACGTTTTACTCTCATAAAATGCTCCCGCACATTTGTAATAATGTTTGGTCACATGTTGTTGCTGTAAATGGAAACATGTTCTTGCTGTAATCCTATGATATTTGAACAGCACGTGCTTCTGTTTACATACATTCGTTTTGCTCTGAAGAGATTAAGTGGATTCTCTGATATTTTCGGGAAAAATGAGAATTTTATTTGAGAGGAACTCTACATCTCCTTTCAGCATTTTGGCCAAATCGAAATTTATTGTTTTCTTAAAAAAGTTGGGTAGTGTGACCCGAATTACATTAGTTTGATAGGATTTTGAAGGATTTAGTAAGATTTTGTCGTTCGGGTAATCCTACGTTCTCTCGACTTTTGTTTCTAACCCGTTGTCTCAGTTGCACTACAATAGTGCATAGACAAGTTCTTTTCCTTCATTCATACAAAAGACGAAAGTATATGAAATTATTTGTTTCATTCTAAAAAAAAAAACACCAAAAATTTTCCAATTTTGCTATATACTTCTTCTTAACTTGTCATTAAATTAACTTTGCTCTCAAGATCGTGGCAGCGTTTATCAGAATTTGTGCCAAATCTCAATATTGAATTGCACTGTGCAAACTCTGCTTTTCAGACACTGTGATTATATTTTGCCACACCAACTCAGTACATTGTAGGAGCGAACATATGCAAGAGTTTTCCGCATGTTTAAATTTTTATTCAGCTATTTAAATTCAAGTGAATTGCGCAGAATCATTCGGCTCTCACTAAGTATATATAGTTCAGCAAATCTTTCATGATCATCCTTCTTGGTTGAGACTTCACACCGAAGGCATCATCTATCATAAGTCGACAGCAAATTTAATTTTTTCCGTAAGATTTCTTTAAAAACAAAAAAAATTATTAAAAATTTAAATAATTCTGGAAGAAGTAGTTACAAGTCCTCGTACATATAGAACAAGATGCCTGGAGCAGATTGGTTTCCCGTTGCATCACAATTGAAATCCATTGTACAACTGGCTTTCCATGATTTTGATGGTGCTCAGAGAACATTTGAAAATTTTTGGATTGAATGTCCAGGATTTTCACAATTAACTTCTGCAATGAGGCTTGCTTATGGAGATACGGAAGGTGCGGTGGAGGCTCAGATACGCTGTTTTAATAATCTAAATGATTTTGCAAATGCGCAACTCCTGTTATTGGTCATTTTAAGGGTAAGTAAATAAATTTTTTTTTTGTTTTAACAAATCATAAATATTGACGTAAATATTTCAATTATAGCCCTCGTTCATCATATGGAGGGAGATCATAAAGGAGGAAATAAAGCATTAAATGCTGCAAATCGTACAGCAGTTATAATGGGAGCTGCAGCTGCAGCTGGAGCTGTAACTGGAGGTAATTTATATGTTATATACACAAAAATATACAACATATATAAAGTGATTGGTGAAAATTCACGATAAGTGATAACGTGGTACAAAGAATAACAATTTGTGATAGATTTTTACCAGCGAATTCTTTTGATTTTTCGTCTTGTATTGACTGAAACCCGTTTTGAATTATTGGGCAGTGCTAAATTACAAAAGCAACACCCGGTCAAATATTTAATAAAGCAAAAGAAAAAATTATAATTGATCTAATACCAATAATATTATACCCTAGATGGAAAATAACAGTTAAATGGAGTGAAAACCAAAAGTTTTGTATTGCAACAACCAGAAGGAGCTGCCCGATTTAGTTCATTTTTGAAATTTTATTTATTGTTTTTATAGAAAACGCTATGTACAAAATTTCAGCTATCTACGTCCATATGTTCTCAGGCAGTGTCCAAACATATAATGAAAAACGAAATTTTTGTATAACAATCCTACGAGCTGTCCATATGGTTCAATTTTTGAACTTAAATTTAGCTCGTGTGCAAAATTTGAGCACTCCTAAGTGCATACTTTCTCAAGTTATCTTTATTTTTTGTCGGAAAATGTCAAATAAATGATTAAAATTTTTAAGAGTCGTAGGTACTCATCAAAGAATCTAGAATTATCTTTTCTATTCATTTTTTTTTTTAGCACTGAGTTTAAAAAGGGATAGAAATAGAATTTAATCGCTATTTTAGTCACTAACTCAGATTAGTAAAATATAATCCTATAACTTTTGACAACAACAAAAACCTACAACCGCAATTTAACGCATATTTATCACTAATTTATTAAATTTTAGGAATTGCAGCAATTCCAGCTGGAATTGTAGCTGGTCTAGAGTATGATATTGTGGCAACTCTTATAACTGACAAGCCTCAGGGATATGCTGCAGCAGTGGAAAAATTAAGCAAAAACCCATCTGCGAGCGCATTTTTCGATATAGGCTATATGGGATACAAGGATAGCGGCAACGGCACTAAAGGTCACGACCGGTACCAAAATGCCTCCGATTAATGTACGAGAAATGTGCCAAGGTATTTCATATTAAAATTCAATTGATAAATTCAAATGTTAAAATAGCACTTGCCTTAAGAAAAATATAAAAACTATATTTTCAAGAGAAATATATTTACTTGCATTTACAAAAACTCCAACTTTTTTACTATCCGAAATCAATAAAAATAAGAAAATCACATCACAAGAAAAACAAAGCTTAATTCAATCAGTCCTACAAATTACTAAAAATGTTCATCCAAAAATTAAATTAAAGCGTCTGGAAACAGAAATTACAAAAGCTTTTGTCGACCACACGACGTTTATGCTTTTGTTTGGACTTTGGGCAATATTTATGTGAATTCAAATCAGAGAATTCATAATTGAGTAAATGTTAAAATTATTTTATTATTTTTAAATTGTAGGACAAAAAAAAGTAGAGCTTATTTTGCGGTCTGTCCACATTTTCCGCCAACTTTTTTTTACTTTACTACACTTTCTAATGAAAACCGACATGTTTAAAATACATCAAGAATTTTATGAGATTTCAAGTGTATATTCCGGAAATTCTTGCTGAAGAAAAAATATCGTAGTGCGATCGTTAAAGCCAAAGCTAGGGGCCACACGTTGCAGCATGCTTCGCTTACTTCCACTGGTGTAACGCGGGGGGCTCTCAATTTCTAGGGGCCAACGAAAGCCTACAAAATTAATATTTTCATATGAAATGATGAAACTTGAAATCACATAAAATAACAACGCTGGATTAATAAGCAGTTAGATTCATTCAATTTAAATTCGTATTTTTAAATAAAGATTATATGAACTCTGTGATGATTTCATTATTTCAGTTCCATCTAAAGGTGTTCATACCATATAGGCTTTGAGAAGCTGCAAAAGCGCTGGCTAGATGGTATTGATGATACAACAATAAAAAAGTCGAGAATTCTTCTATTTATTCTTTGTATTTAAACGGAGAAAAATGTACGCCTGAAACTGAAACA
Source organism: Dioctria linearis (assembly GCA_963930735.1). Taxonomy (NCBI): domain Eukaryota; kingdom Metazoa; phylum Arthropoda; class Insecta; order Diptera; family Asilidae; genus Dioctria; species Dioctria linearis. The sequence continues at coordinate 251,622,940 of OZ005742.1, forward strand.
CTGTAAATTAATTTCTGGGAAATATTTAGCTGACTATTTTAGTTTAGGCGTACACGCTGCTAGCATGCTTCAGAGTTCGTAGTTGCGAGAAGAGTATTACTTTAACTTTAGAATATTAGATAAGTAAGCAATGAAAGAAAATTAAAATATATATAAGATCAAATTTATCGTGTTGAAAAGTTTTGAAATTCCCTCTAGCTCGGTGATCAGTGGACTCGGGCTCTTACTGTAAGTAATCGGATATTAGGCTGAACTACAATAGAAATAAATAACTTTACGAAATTGAACGAGACTGAGGTTTACTTACGAAAAATTGATATTTTTAGCCTAAATATACGTATATCACATTCCGTAAGAGTTATTATCTTGATATTTAATGTTTTCAATTTTAAAAAGTGGTAAAAGTAAAAAAATTGACAAATGGAAGTTGAGGTAATTGAAGATTTATGCTTTCTATTAATTCGCAGTACCATTTTTATTCCATTTTAATTTTTACATTGCACTTTTAATCGCTTAGTAATAATTTAATTGTTTGGATACATCCCGTTCTTACGGAATGAGCGATTCTTAGCGCACTATACTTACGGAAAATTAGATATTTAAACTTAGCGAAAGTTACCCTCAAACGATTTAAAGTTAATTTGTCTACGCCTGTTAAATTAAAGGGCGCGTTTGCTATACGTAAGTAAATGTACTTACGTATACCTACGTCTATTGTAGTTCAGCCTATTTTCGGCTACTTATGTGGGAGGGAAGCTTTTTCCCCTTTCACTTTGGCTTGTTTAAGCGTTTCTCTCAGATACTCATCGGTTTTCCTTTTAATGTCTTTTCGTGAGCATATGCTGGGGCTGCCAGTGGTTTTTTAAGAATTTTAATGATGAATGTAGAGCACGAAGTAAATGTAAACAAATAACTTTGGCAATCCAGATTTTGGCAACACTGTTCGTAGTACCCACGAAACCTTTGAAGTTTGGAGTGTGGAGTGTGAGAGATCGTGGGAATTCTCCAATATTGTGGGAATTTCTGGCCTGAAGAAAATTAAAAAGGGAGAAGGGAATACATTCGTCTCCTCGTACAAAATTATGGGAAACATCATACATCCGAAGTTCAGAAAATATTTCCATACAATTAATACAAAAAGTTACATTTTCCTGAGCAAGTATGTTAATTTGCGGGGGGGGGCATACGTCCTTAGTTACGCCACTGCTTACTTCTGAAAAGCTTTTGTCGGAATTATTTGAGAGCTTTTGAGGCAAAGGTTTACAACGAAAATGTATAAAATTTTAATCTCAACTTGAGTTAACACTCAATTAACACTTTAAACCGATATGTTATCGATATTGATTTGTTATTAAACAATTTCCATACACTGCCAGAATACATATATGTATTTTATGTATGTATGGCTGCCTCAACTCATTGCCTGGCTCTCAAAAACCTGATGGCAATATTTACTACAATATAAGCCAATTATCAAGCTCTACATTGATTGGAACTGTGCAGTCTCTCTGTTTCGGCCATTGATTGTATTTTGTCGCAAGCAGTCAATAAATTGTAGGAAGGAATATATGCAAGAGTTGCCAAAACCCTCGAGAAATACTTCCCAAGCCCCGAAAAAGAATCCCTCATCACTACATGATTAGGGCTCTCATTCTAAAATATTTGCAGTGTTCTTATCTAAAACTGGAAAGAAGTTTGATTTGAATAGCTCCTGCACCCTAAACTACTATTCATACAGAAAAAATATCATCTGATAATCTTAATCCCAACAGAAATCAAATTTTTATATCCTTCAGACTCGTACGAACACATAATAAGGATTTCTGTTTCATGGCTTGGAAAATATTTCTCGAGGGTTTTGGTTTTGGTTTTGCACATGTTTTAACTTTTATTCAGTTATTTCAATTCACAGTGTCATTGGCTCACACTAAGCACATATAAATAGTTCAACACATCTTTCGTGATCGTTCTTCTTGATTGAGATATCGCATCGAAAACATATCATCTTTCATAAACAGATAACAAATTTAATTATATCCGTAATAGTTTTCTTTAAAACACGTTGAATGTCACGCTAATTTTACATGGCTTGCCCGTCTGGCAGACATAAATTTCTCATTATGTGTTGCATATTTTGGTGAAATATTATTTACAACAGACAAATTAAGTTGTGTAATCATTCGTGACGCATTTATTTTACTGAGGTCACCGATGACCCTCACGGCGCTTGTAAATTTACGTACTTTTAACATAAATGTATTAATAACTTTTGTGAACACAAACAGAAATTGGCGTAATTCATTTTTCGTTGTAAAGCGCTGGAAACGGGTCAGATTTGAGAAGAAACAAAAATATATCCTTGGTGTAAAAATTTTACGGGATCAAGAATAACACAACAAATTTGCATGCAATTTTTTTCAGGAACTCAATTTTAAGGCTTGATAACTGAAGTCTTTGCCCATAAATTGTAATATGTTGGATATCTATCTAAAAAAAGGAAGGACCTCTTTGAAACAATTGCTCAAGTTTGATTCTGCGGATATATTTGAAAGGAGTTATAAGATTTTAAGTGACTACACTTCCTTCAAAAACCGAAAACTTTGCAAACGTAAATTTGAGGGAGAAGGAGTGAATTTAGAGAGGACGTCTTAACATAAGTGTGATCCAGGACACTCCAAGCAATTTATTTGCATACTCCACCATACTTATTTACCGAACACACTGTATCTTATCACTGCAACTCAACACACCTGAGTAATTTTTGTCCGAAATTTCCTGAAACATATATATATAAAAAAAAAACTCAATCCAAACTTTAAGGAGCTCCTTAAAACCCATTAGTGATTATTATAAAAATAAATAAAGAAATGAAGAGAATGCATTTTGAGATATTCAAGGATACCTAACGGGAATATCCACTATTCTTGAAAACAAATTTGTTGAGTCTCCAGAAGGTCCGCCGACTAGCTGGGGTCAAAATGGTTGGATAGTAAAAGTAAAGAAATATAAAACCTGTAGAGGGCGCCACGTAGTTTTTCAAATCAAACGTTATAATAATATACGCATGCATGTATTCATTATTTTTCTTAGCATTATTAGTTTGGGTTTCACTAACCTAAATATCGCTGTTGCATTCGTAACCGAATACATTCAAGGCGCATATGCCATTGGTATATGTCCTTAATTTTCTTGGCCTGACATTGCTTCATAGCTGCTTCCAATACTTCTCTTTTCTACTAAAAAGTGTTGATTCTATTTCTTTAACTAGATTATTATTATTCACATTAAATGCCATTTCTTCGAATTCTATTGTTTACTTTTTAATTTCAGTTTTACTACTTTTTATCTGTTTATTTCCTCTTTCTTTTTTCATATGTAACTTTTATTCCTTTGACTTGTTTTCTCTACAACGATGTTTGCACTTTGATCGTTTGCAAATGAATGAGATAAATATTAAAGTCTATTATTTATATAATAATCTTATTGTATGACAAGAAAATTAAAAAGCCGAAGAAGCCCGAAAAAATTCGGCTGAGGTAGGTACTGCTATTTAAACTATAAGTTTCACAACTGATAGCACCTGACGAAAGCTCGATCGTCACACTGATAAAGACTACCTACCTCATATGTTAGAGTTCATCACTTCACCAAAAACCTTTCTTGATCAATGATATAAATTATCAGCTTCGTGTCGTTATATAAATAAAACAATTTTTGTATGTTCTACATATATTGCATTATTTTCTTGACACGTAACGATGATAATATTAAAAAACTGAAAAAGCATTGAAAATTTACTCGAATTATGTGTTTCAATTAGTTACAGGAGAATTTCCCAGTAAAAGCATAAATTGCTGCTTGTGTTGCCTTTTTATCGCCACGGCGATGTTTTGGCGATAGTCGACAATTAAATTCAATTAGATTCCGATTGGCCCACGAATAGGTTTCTTATTGCCACATTATTGCATTTTTATTGCCCAGATCGCTTATACCAGATGTGATGAGAGCAAAGTGCATATAAATTATTGAATTTTACCGTTTTGCGACAATATTTCAGTTCTTCCTTTTAAAGTTGCCTCATTTGTAGTTGTTATTACTTCAAGTGCAGTAAAGAAAAATGAAAAATAATATTCATATTATTTTTCTAAACAGATCCTAAATCCCCAAAACCAACTAAATCTACAATTTAGTGACTTAAAGCTTATTGTAAACAATTGAATTGTAAAACCAAAACTATAAGAATATTTATCGCCATAATAATCATAAAATGAATCACTCACACGATATGTATGCGATGCGACATTTACCCTTGTTAAACTAAACGGAACCCTGCAAACATTGTGGCGATAAATTGATGTGGCGATAAAAATGGCAATAAAAACTGTATTGCCCTTTTATTACCATAGCGATGTTTTGGCAATAGCTCGAGAGCTGAAGTTAATTAGATTCCCGGAAACATTACGATTGGCCTTGGTTCTTTTCGCAGTAATATCCCTAAATGATTAATTTAAAATCATGTATTTCGACGAATCCATTAATTTATTTGTTGTTTTCAGTTCTCTCTCAGTTGTTACTTGGTGCAGTCAGTCCATATTATACATGTCAGTGGTTATGTCATCAAGTCGAGGCATCGTCGATTTTATATTCGAGCGAAATGTTACTGTTTTTCTTCTACTTGCCCAGTCTTATTTGTATGTTATTAGTTTGTCTAAGGTTCTGCCTTGATGCGTGAGTGCGGCATATGCTTTGACAGTTCTTTGCGTGCTTTAAAACTCAACAAAAGAGCAGTTGCGCTAGAGATTGTGCTTACTTTTCTACGAAGAGTTAGATATTTGTAGGTACTGAATAGACTCAGAAATACTTACGTAAAAATCTGGGTACTTAAGTACAAAACTAAGTCTTAAGTTACAAGTAAATAGAAGCAAGTACTTATGTTCAAGTACTAAGTAGGGGCATTTCAAAAGTATTGAATACTAAGTCTTAAATAACGAAAATGTACTTTAAGTAGTACTTAAGTCTTTTTTTACTTAAGTGTTGCCCAGCTCTGTATTTACTAAATTCTCTTTGAATTTATTTGATATTGATTGTGACTGAGGAAGGGCTAAAACCAATTTTAGGGATATCCTAGATATCACGGAAATTATCATAGCCACCCCCATTTGTTTTGTAAATTACATGATCAAGGTGGTTCACCACATATCTTTCTAGAACTATTCGTCAACCAATTTTATATGTTTTTACCATCTGAAGAATGCTTCCGGCTTCGGTACATTCGAAACGCCGTTTACTGACCACTTTCCCCAGTATAGGTTAGATAGTGTAGTATAGATAGATAATAGTGTGGCACACAGTACCAGCGAGACCACAGGATACACATGGAAAACAAGCAAAAGCTTTCTTAGCTTAACTGCGGTGCTATACAATTTTCTAGGAAGGGTAATGTTTGATTCTTATTTTTGCATTTTTTATTAAGAAGGGTATAATTTTGTTTAGGTAAATATACTACAAACAAAACATAGTATACAATGGTATAAATTTAATTTTTCCTTGAATAATTACTCTAAGTTTAATTGAACTTTTAAGTCAAAATTTTTTCCCTTTCCATAAGAATTACAACAAAAGTGGTATACAAAATAGTAGCACAGCACGATCGGTGTATATATGCGCAGGGAATTCAAGGTAAGCGATCTCCGGCCTGGAGAATTATCTTAGCTTTTTCATTACCTCCAAAGTAGATACAATGAAAATTAATTAATAATTTAATCTCAATTGACACTTTTGCACGATTATTTTCAATTTATTATTAAACAATTTCCAGTTAAATTGATAACGAGTCATTGACTTCTCAACTGTCTACAAAAACATGTATGGGTGTATGTTTTCACTATCGCTGTCTCTGGCTGTCGATATCGCGGCAACGTTTATATCAGAATATTTGTAAATTCTCAATATTGAATGACACTGTGCAGACTCTCAGTTTCAGGCACTGAGACTGACTATATTTTACCGCAGTCAGTAAGTTGTACGAAGGAACATAAGCAAGAATTCTGCGAATGTTTACGATTTTATTCAGCTATTTGAATTCAAGTGACTTGCGCAGAATCATTCGACTCTCACGATCACATCACCACACGAAGTTTATTTCTAGACTAAGCATATATAAGTCAGCAGACCTTTCATGATCGTTCTTCTTGATTGAGAACCCGCTCCGAAAACATCATCTTTCATAAGCCGGCAACAAAATTAATCGTTTCAGTATTAATTTAATAAGCAAAAATATAAAGTTTTTGAAGAAGTAGTTACAAGTCATAGTAAATAGTACAATATGCCGGGACCAGATTGGATTCCTGGTGTATCTCAGTTGAAATCTGCTTTTCAATTAGTTACCGGTGATGTTGAAGGTGCCCTGAAAACACAAGAGAATTTCTTGAAAGAAAGTCCTGGATTTTCACAAGCAACTTCTGTAGTGCAACTTATTGCTGGAGATCCGGATGGTGCATTGGAGACTCAGAAGCGCTGTTTGAACACCGTAAATAATGTTGCAAATGCGACACCTATTGTTGGTCATTTAAAAGGTAAGTTGATCGATTTTTTTTAAACAAATCAAAAATATTGATGTAAATGTTGCAATCATAGGCGGTGTTCATCATCTAGTGGGAGATAGTGAAGGGGGAAATCGAGCATTGAATGCTGCAACTCGAACTACAGTTGTAATGGGAGTTGGAGCTGCAGCTGGAGCTGCAACTGGAGGTAATTTATAGTTTATATACAAACAAATATATACATAATCAGCTTGATTGTGTGTCGTTGGGCAATGATTTTACTAAAGCGCGCACGTTTTAATTAGCTTTAAGTACTCAGAAGTGTCGACTCTAAAATCTTTCATAAATCCGATAGCGAAATATCTTTAAAGATAAAAGCGTTGAAAAGCTTAGTGCAGTGTTATAATACTTGATTCGCAGAAATTAGTCATTACGGGCCATTAAATTTATTGAACGAAAATTTCTTTACCATTGTGAATATATCGATCAATCACGAAATATTTAACAAACTGTAACAGTCCTTATTTGCCTGTAACGACTTATTATTTGCGCATGGTTGTGCTGGACGGTGCAGAGTCTCAGGTGGATGAAAATCCTTCGTTAACAACTGAAAATAAGCAACTAAATTATATTGAAATTCAAAAATATCTGAAGAGTTAGTTCTAACAGAAAAAAAACTACAACCGGAATGTTACGCATATTTATCACATATTTATTAAATTTTAGGATTAGCAGCAATTCCAGCTGCAATAGAAGCTGGTATGGGGTATGATGTTGCCGCATCTCATATAACTGGCAAACCTGAGGGATTTGTTGCAGCTGTTGAAAGAGTCAAGAAAAATCCAACTGATGCCGGCGCACTTTTCGATGCAGGTTTTATTGCATACGGTGATAACAAAAAGGGTGCTAAAGGACACACGAACTATAGTTCTTGGCAGCCACAGAATCGATGAAAATTTAATGTACCCAAATGCCTTATGTACCAATATCAAAAAATATATTCTTAAATTTATAAATTCAAATGTTAAAATAGCACTTGCCTTAGGAAATATAAAAATCTATTTTCAAGAGAAATATATTTACTTGCATTAACAAAAACACAAATTTTTTACTTTCCGAAATCAACAAAAATATTCATAAGAAGAAAAACAAAGCTTAATTCAATCAGTTTAATGCCCTGTTTCACAGTATCATTTTAAGCTTTCGCTCAGTTCAGCCTGAGCAGTAAGTTTAAGCTGTAGACCAAGCCCAAGTCAAAGCTGATTCACAGCTGATTTTATGCTCAGCTTAACTAAGTTCACTAGATTTTTGCAGTTCACTGTGGTTCAAGGAGTTATCATTTTGTGGTGAAATTATTCTTGATAAGTAGTGAAAGTTTCCTAGTTTTGCGATCTTGATTTTTAGGAATATTTGAAAAAAATATAGCTGAACACAATAATGTCCAAACATTAGGTGAAATACACTTATTGAGGCCATTACCTTTAACTCGTACACGAATTTGTCTGTCTGTATATTTCTTTTTTACTATTTTCGACACTCTCGTAGACCCACTTTTCGTCATCACAGCGAGCTGAAATTTGGCACACAGGTTAATGTCGCGTGACAATTGAATCTATCAAAATTTGAACCGGAAATTTCCATGGAAAACCCGGAAAATCGGGAAAAACCATTTGAAAATTTGGTACAAATTTGATTAGTGATAAGTCCGTTTCAGGAAAAATGCAGAGTTTTCTGATTTGTACAAAAAACAATTCCGGAATTTTCCGACTTTTCCGGAAAATTTTCCGGTAATTTTTTTTCTAAATTATGCAAGATAAAGTTCCCTATCAACTGGCATCATTACTTTCGCTCCGACAATGGTGAAAACTTGCAGAAAAAATCGAAGAAAATTCATGTAAAACGCTTTTCCGGAGTTTTTCCGTTTCCGTTTGAGCGTTTTGCAACCTAATACAAAGTTGTAGAGCGAAATGAGTTGCATAAAGTTGCTTTTGTGGAAAACTCCGTGGAAAACCTAGAAAAGCTGGAAAATCATCGGACAAATTTTCATCGATATGATTAGTGATAAATCTGTTTCAGGACAAATGCAGAATTTTCCAATTTTTCTGGAAAATTTTCTGAAAATTTACGGAATTTTCCGACTTTTCCGGAAAATTTTCCGACAAAAAAGTTTTATAAGCTATGCGGATACATTTTTTTTCCGTCCTACTGGCATCAATACTTTCTCTTCAACAATCATGAAAACTTGCATGAAAAATCGAGGAAAATTCATGTAAATTTAAAAAAAAAAATTTCATAGTTAATAGAAAAAGTCTGTGGAAAACATGGAAAATCGGGAAAATTCATGTTATCTGGAATCAAGTTGGAATACAACTAAAAATCGCTGTTTAAAACATAATTTGAATTTCAGAAAACCGTTGCAGTACTTCAATAAATTTTTCGAATAAATTTTTTGAAAAACTGGTAAATCAGTGTCTTTTCAGCCGTCATAAAATTGTTTTAAAATATCTCCATGCAGCACGTAATAACAATTAGATATCGTGAAAAAGGCAGAAAATAAAATAAGTAAAAAACGAGTTTTCAAACAAAACTGAGGCCAAGCCGCATGAAAAAGTAGAAAATAAACTTTTCTTCACACACAGAGGTGGGCTCAGATTTTATTCGCTGACAATCACCGATATATTTCAGTATGATCCACCAGAGGTAATATGTGATTTGATTCATGAAGAGAAAGAATATTCAAGAGAAATGTCCCAATCAAAAAATCTGTGTGTGAAGAAAAGTTTATTTTCTACTTTTTCATGCGGCTTGGCCTCAGTTTTGTTTGAAAACTCGTTTTTTACTTATTTTATTTTTCTTTGGACAGGAAACTAAATAATAATACAATTAAAGATAAATATCCAATGCCACGAATTGAATTAAAGGATGTAAGCATTTTACCAGCTTTGACTTAGCATGTGGGTATCACCAAATACCAAATGAGTGAAGATTCCATCACCAAAACTGCGTTTATTACTCAAGACGGATATTATGAATTTTTGCGTATGCCTTTCGGCTTAGCAAATGCTCCGGCAGTGTTCCAAACAAAGGATGATATATAGCTTGCTAGAATCTTTACGGCTTACCGCTGTGTTAGCCTACATGGACGATATATTATTGCCATCAATTACAATTGATGACGGACTAGGAAAACTACTGAAAGAGCTCAATTTACTTAAAGAGGCAAATTTAACTTTGAAACTAGAGAAGTGCTCATTTTTCAAGCGCAAAATAAAATACTTAGGATATGAAGTGAGCTGCCACGGCATCCAACCAAACGCGAATAAAATTACGGCAGTAGGAAATTTCCCAAATCCAAAAGACGTTCATCAAACAAGACAGGACTAGCGACATATTTCCGTAAATTTATTAAAAATTTTGCGGAAATTGCTGCTCCACTCACAAAACTATTTAAAAAAGATGCTAAATTTGTATGGACAGAAGAGCAGCAAGCTGATTTTAACCAGTTGAAACAGAAATTGACTGAACGACCTATAGGTACTTGCTCTTTATGACTACGAAGCGGAGACAGAATTCCATACAAATGCCTCGAAGATTGGTATAGGTGGAATTTTGCTACAAAAACAACAATTTCATATTACAGTAGATCCACTAGTAAGGATGAACAGAAATTTCAACTTTCAACTTTTGTGTTGTGTCGGTAATAAAAACATTTGAAGAACTAATTAATACTTTTGGAGTCCCACGCTGAATAGTATGTGACCGAGGCAGTTGCTTTACCAAAATGAAAAGTTCACTGAGTACTGTAAGAGTTTAGGCATTAAAAGAATCCTTAATGCTACAGCAACTCGTCGTGCAAATGGTCAGGCCGAGAGATGTAACCGAACTATATTAAGTTCAATCGCAGCATCTAACGAAGATGAAGTGAAATGGGATAAAAATATTCCTTCGATTTAGTGGGGCTTAAATTCAACAATTAACAAAACTACGGGAAAGTCTCCCTATGAGCTTCTTTTAGGGTTTATTCCACGAAGACCAAATGATTCATATATAACCAACGAGATTAACGAGAATGAAGTCAAAGACATAAATCAAATAAGTGAGCAGGCTTCTTTAAAGTTAAAGAAAACCCAGTCTGCTCAAAGGAAATATTATGATGGTAAACGTACCAAAGGTCCAACTTACGAAGTTGGTCAGCAGATAGTAGCAAAAAGACTGAAGGCGTCTAACGAAGGCGCCAGTAGAAAATTGTTGCCTAAATACAAAGGTGCTAGATAATGATCGTTACATAATTGAAGATCTTCCAGGAGCGACGCGTTCATAGAAAATGAAAACGTTAATGACATCCTCCGAAGGTATATAGAAAAAGGAAAGATTGGTATATTTTCAAAACTAAACGACCACGAATGTAACAAGTTACACCAAGTAATAATTTCTCTTTTACCGCGATGCAGTGGTATAAAATTCGTTAAGTGTAACTTTCTCGCGACAGACAAGAAATATCACTTTTTCACAAGAACGGACTAGGCTAGAATTTATAATCCGGGCCAAAAAACAGCAGTTCATAGAATAATTGATAATTGTGATATTTCCGCTGCAGGTAAATATGACAGGAACCCAATTAGAAAGAAATTCCATCTAACGATTAACGAAGTCCTTCATGTCTACACTTATGTAAATAGCAAACATTGCTTCATAAACTTCGTTGATAAATTTTCCAAACATGCTACTAGCTTTTATTTAGAAGATCGGAACAGTCAAACAGTAATTGAAAAACTTAGACAATATCTAGCAATTAAAGAAAAGATAAAAAAAATTGTCGAACAAAAAAAAGAGAAGAGATTATACTGACGAAAGTGCAGAAGGATTTATTAGGAACTACAAGTTGGTTAGGCACAAAGAGATACCTAAATTTAGAAAACATAAACTCAGTAGGGTTCATGAAGGTAATATTAAAAGACCGTTTAAATTTTCAAGTACTACTGGCAATAGGAATCATAATGCTGATGGTTGGACTGTAAAAGTAATCAAACACTCATAATAGACAAGATTAAATCAAAATAAGGCTACACAAAAGTCCACACAGATGAAGTAGAAGTCCTTAGAAAATCGAACATTGTTTTGCATATTATTAACCCTAATGAAATATTGAAATTAGCTAAGAAAATTGAAGAAACCATTAACACACTCTTGATCTTTGTATCAATAAATAAATCGCAATGCATCAAATCAAAAGCATTAGAAACCAAGTTAGGATACTCATTCCACATATAAATAAGCGAGGACTAGTTAATTTAGGCGGGACAATTTTAAAGTGGCTATTCGTGACCATAGATGCCTAAAACAGTAAAGATATCGAACAGAACATTTAGACACCATCGACAAAAACAAGCACGAAGCAATCGAAACAATCAATTAGAAAATAAAAATCAACGAGAATTTTAACAAAAAATTTACCATAATAGAAAATGAAATTAAAGCGGACCAACTTAAAATAACAAATAAATTGAATGACATTGAAAAACGAATTTATATATAGAGAGCCTATTTCTAAAGCAAATGATAAAAGTCGATTTTATTAAAAGACAAGTTGAGAATATGTAGGACAACTTTGCATCGGCTAGGTTAGGAATCTTACATCCAACCAAGCATCTTGACAGATGTAGAAATCAGAACTTATGACATCGACTCGAGAAAATTAACGCAAATTAGACTAATGCCCTAGACACACAGCACTCTTAATGAAGAAATAACTAACGACTCATTAGTCTATAATGATTAATTATAAACTGCGGACACACAGCCATTTCTTTAATTAAGTTATGCTGTCAAACTGGTTTTGATTAACTTATCACCAGAAGCAATATGAATCGAATTAACGCGATAAACTTTGTTTTCATTTATTTTATTTTCAATTTAACAATTTGCAAATGAGAAAAACATTATATTAAAAAGAATATTGATAATAAAATTTGTGATTTGCATTTCTTTGCATTTCTTCTTCTTATTTTTCAAATCGACAGAATCACAACGGAGCTCCAGATTTACATTATATGCCAAATCTAGCACATTTTTCCTCATTATAGCTATAATGAAGGAGGAAAACACTTCATTATCATCTGATTTTCGAGCCATAATGACGTATACTATGTGACACACGGCCTTTTAATGAATAGTTAGTACAAATGATTCATTAGTTCGTGCTGTGTGTCTAGGGTATTAGAGTGGCTAGTTACTATAATGAATTCATCATTTTCCCAATCAAAATTCCCAAAAAATTTCAGAAATTTAACAAAAAGCTTTTAATCCTAATCTCAAACCCGAATTTAAATAACAAATTGATCAAGATATCAACGAATTTGTGATTGATTCAAATAACAACAAAACTTATACATATGAAAATGGATAAACATTAAAATAACTAAGCAAGAATTATATTTTCAGAAATAATTGCAAATTTATTGTAAATCATGAAGAAGAACATGTCGAAATTGATGATGATATTGTTACGCGCTACAAAGTGACACAAGCGACATCTGTTGCAAACAGAAACAACTTTAGGTTAGTGACATCTTAGTAAACTTTGGAGAACGGAATATTCAGGAAAATTCTAGGATAATTCGTACAGTATAAATACGGCGCTTCTCTTTGCGATAATTATAAGTACAGTACTAGCAATAACTACAAAGAGTTGATTTGATAATTGTTTGTAAATGTTATAAAAGTAAATAGTGAAGTTAAATAAAAGAAAGAACTTGTTAATGATATTTGAAATATTGTGTTTTAAATAACGAAGTAAGGCTATGCTCGTAACAATATATTGATTTTAAATAATGTAAGAAATAAAACATTCAATAGTTCTTGCGACGATGATAGGAAAATAATCTTAAATGGAAATTATTTCATAATTTTTCAAAATTGTTCGGTACAAATTGATAAAAAAAAATCTATAGCAATAATGTCCAAAAAGTAATTAGCAAATTCATAGTTCCCATAGAAAATACTTTTGATTCAAACAAAACAGTTTTGTGTAATTTTAGAATATTTTGTTCTAAGACAATAAAATAATATAAAAGAAATAATGGAATAAAAATATAACAAACATGTTAACATAGGGCTAGGAATAGGATCGTTCTCGATTAGTATAATAATAACAATTATAATTTCGATATTTTTATTTTTTAAACAAAAATATCCAAAGTAAAAGTAGTTGACAGGATTCAAGAGAATCCTCATTCGAATGGGGGAGGAGTTACTTTACCTCACCTTAATACAAGAAATAAATATTCCATTACAATTCTAGACAATCTCGACATAAATAAAATTCAAATACGAACCTGATCCATTCCTCCAATCTACGTTTTCCACATTTGCCTACATTCAACACTTACCTGTAAAGTAAAGAGAAAAAACCAAATTAGTAAAAAGCTTATCAAAACTTAACGTGGGAGCAATGATTAGGAAAGCAATTTTAATTAGCAGAATTTTAGAATTAAAGAAACCAAAATTCAGTCTTAAGACTGCCGTGATTTAGTTCGCAGCCAGTTAGTTTGATTCGCAGGAAAAGCTTCGGTAAACTTAAAGAATATATATATAATGTGTATAATGTTGGTTTATTCTAACGAGAAACCAAAGTTATGTAATCATTAAAGATTATGTATATATTATGTAAATACATATTGTAACAGCCATAAACTTGTGAATGTATATATTTGATCAGTTTACAGTGAAAATTGTGTTCTTATTTTTCTCGAATCTCTCATTTGTTTTTTTTAAATCTATCCTAAAGGAAAAACTTATTTCACGAGTTTTCTTTTTTCACTGATTAAGCTTAAAAATATCAACGTCGAGTTGGAACTGCTGGGGTCAGTACGCATTTTTCTTAAATTGAATATTTCTTGTAATCATTGATGCCCCATAATATGTGCCGCTCGGGGTACCCCCCCCCCCCTTGGTAGGCTAGGAAAGGAGTAACGTGCCTATATTATGTCAATGGCAAAGTCTCTTAAGAACAAATCAAAGAGATTTCCGACTGTTTTCCGCTTAAATGTTTACAAGTAGAAAACGAAAGAAACAGAAAATAAAATAACAAAAAAATCAAACTTTCTTTAAAAATTTTACGAAAAAAGACAAAAAATGTGAAAGTGCAGATTGCATGCAACTAAACAGACTGACAAATAATTCATTTTCGTAAATAAATGACAATTTTCAGATTTTACTCTCATATAATGTTTCCAAATCAGAGTTGATCTGATAAAGTCCTAAGCCTTGGATTCAGTTCTGAGCAAAATCCCAACCTAAATCAGAAGTTGATACTGATCATTTGAGGTTGACTCAATCCTAAAACAGAAGTTGATTCTAGACATCCTAAGTTGAGGTTGACTCAAGTCCCACATACAGGAGTTGATCTTAAATACCATTCAAATTGAGGTTGACTCAACTTATTTCAACTAGTAGTTAATCCTAAGCATTGCACACATTGCGGCTAACTCAAGCAATTTTTCACAGGAGTTAATCCTGAACAATTCAAATCCATGCTTTATACAAACGTTAGTCCGGATCTACTATCAGAGGTTAACTCTGCAACAAATATTGACAGAAGTTAATTTTGATAAATTGGAAATTCTCCAACCCAGACGTAGCAGCAGCTCAATTCGCTGCATGACGAAACGTCACAAGTGCCATTACTGCAGTCCCACATGCAGCAGCATTCCAATTTGCTGCACCCAAAGATACACACACGACAAACGTCACAAGTGCTGCTACCATCATACCTTCACACAGCAGCACACTAACAAACTGCGCGCTAGTAGCAAGGAATGTTCGCTACACCTTCTCTGACATACACATAGCAGCAATAGAAGTTATTATCCCTGGCAACAATAAATTCTATTTGAACAACTCGACTGCCCACACGTAGTAGTATACGCCACTTCAGGCAACATATAATAATTATTTGAGAGCAAACTAAATCTTCTCTCACAGATCATCCTTCTCGTGGCAGCTAACTCACGCTACTCTTTTTCTTCATTTTATGAGCAAAATACAAGAGAAAGGGCACGCAGCAGTTCACAACGTTGGACCTACATTGCATTATTTTTATGAATTTTAAAGAGAATTCTTATATTGAATTGTTTTTTGTTAAGTTTTATTGAATTTTTAAAATAGTATTAAGTTTGAAATGAATTACTGTGATATTAGAGGTAAGAGAACTGAATTAGGTATAGCACAAATAAAATGAAATTTTGTATTTTTTGAACTGACCAAACTGAGTTATCTTCTACAACTGGCACCCCTCCTACAGTACACTAGTACACAGAATTTTCAAAATGGGTGTAACTTATGCTGGATTCTCTGATCGTTTTGGGAATAATAATGATAACTTTATTTGGCAGACATAGAAGTACTTTTGTTATCCTGTCTGAATGACAATTTGGCTCTTCTCAATTCACAAACTGCCGATCCCTGCCTAAGAAGAATGCTCGTATGTAATTTCGCATGGTCACCTCCCTGTGATTGTTGAAACTATTTTCGCATATATTTCTAGAACGATTCGTCGGACAGAAAAGTGATTCTAACCAATTTCATAGGATTTCATATTCTGAAGAAATTTTCAATACAATAATATCGTCTAGGACTGATCGTTTTCACAGTATACGTAAAAAAAAAACTATATGGCAACACCAAGAATGGGTTGCCCCATTTAGCCAATTTTTAAAGTTATATTTACCATTTTTATGAAAACGTCAAGCACTAAATCTCAGCTTACTACCTTGATGGGCTCTCATTCAATATCCAAATAAGAGGTGAAAACGAAATTTGTGGATGGCAACCCTACTAAAGAGTTACCTGATTTGTCCCATTTTCGAACTTAAATTTGCCTTTTCTTTAGAAAATCCGTGTGCCAAATTTCAGCTCTCTAAGTGAACGCGAACGTGAAAAGACAGACGGACGGACGGACATGCTAAAATCAAAAGAACTTTTAATATTATGCAAGGGTTTCCAATCGACATTGCTCTACCATCATTATTTCTATGCGTTACAAACGAAATATACAAACTTAGTATACCCATGATTTCATCATCTAGGCCCTAGCGTATAAAAAGATTGATTTGTTTTTCTCCTTTTGATGAGTTTGTTTTTTCCAGAGCCTGTCTTAATTGAACCGATTGGCCTGATTGTGTTGGAAGAGAAATTGACAATCGTGAGCACTAATTACGTTATTCTTGCAAAGATAAACTTCATATAAAACATTATACAAAAACGTAATGCAAAATACCATATCATTTTAAGTTCAATGTACATCCGTATCTGAACAAGTAAAAATTTCCCAGGAACGTTTATTGCTGATCCAGAAACGACTTTAGAACTCGGGATCATACCAATAATTGGAATTCCTTTGGCTGTGAAATCTCTTCAATCTAGGTACAAGCACTAAAACTTAATAATATTCTTCATCACTTTCATCATTAACAATTGCAATTTAAAAAAATAAGAAATTATAGCAATTGATAAATATACACACGTTGACTGCGACTGGTCCAAAAAGAAAGACGATCCTCTCACTTACACTCTGAGCTTTGGCTTAAGCGGTCAAGCCATAAAACGCACGGTGGGTGACCCAAGTTCAAGCCAATTTTGAACCAAGCTCAGTACTCTGAAACAGTAAAATCTGTTGAGCAAAAGCTTAGACATGAGCGAAAGCCTAAACCGACACTATAAAGCCGGCTATAACAAATTAACAATTAACAATTTTCATATTTATAGAACTTCAAAGTCTGGAAGCAGAAATTATAAAGCTTTTGCTGACCAAACATTTACAGACGACTGTTTTGTGGATCATACGGTCACGTCAATTAGATCAATGACACCGATGTTCAATGGAGCATGCACCCGTACTTTTAGAGTTGCGTGTGCATTGCGTACGAATTTCGTTATGTTTCCTTCTTTCGGTTGATACAGTTAAGGCGCAAAGTTTTACTCGAGCTTTAGGAGTATTCAAATCAAACTTTTGTCAGCTTTCCATAAAAACACTACAAATATTTCAGAATGTTAAGACTAACATGGGGCTGTCATGTAGTAGTGAAAGACTTTGTTTCATGGCTTGGGAAGTGTTTCTATAGGGTTTTGAGTGAATCAAAATCCTCGAGAAGTACTTCGCAAGCTATGAAACAAATTCACTCACAAACACATGAGAGCCCCAACTTCGTCCTAACATTCTATAATATTTTCAGTATTCTAATGGAAGACTAAAGTTTGATTTGAATAGCTCCTGCGCTATCATACAGAATCTGAAGCTTGCGTTCTTATCTTCCGAACCGAAATAACATTTTTATACCTTTCCTAACACAATTATTTAAAAGAAATCTATCTTAACCAAATGACAACGATTCCCCAAACAAATACTTTCACCTGCATAAATGTGCCGTGATCCGATAAATTTGAATCAATCAGCCTACAATCTGCTAAATGGTAAGGTTGCTTTTTAATCAAAACTGTTTTATTATTTTGTTATTTAAGGTATATAGTAAGTGTAGTCTTTGGAGTGTTAAGGAGAAAAGCTTAAAATTACTGGAAAACATTTTCCTGTATGGGTAGTAGTTTAGGTATACCATCCCTGCAAACATTTTTGCGAAGACTTTCTCGAAATAATCTAGAATTTAAGGAAGAAAGGAGAATTTCGAATTTTCCCCGAGTTTCCTTCACTTATCTGATTCTGTTACGAATGAAAGGAAAATAAAGAGCTCATAATTAAAGGTGCATTGAAGTGACCAAGACAATAATGTCCATGGATCTTATTTCCCACATAAAATGAATAAATGTGCATTTTCATTGCTCTAATAAAATTTTCATAAAAACTCGCTTTGCGCGAATCGTTTACGACACGAAAATAGCTCGCTTCTCATAATATATAAGAAATATTTATATAACACCACTAACACAAACACATTATGCACATATAACTTCGTTTTAATATCAATTTCGGTTCGTCTTAAGGCCAAAACACAGTGAGAGCGACACAACAATGTTGGCAACTTAGTTGGCAACAATATCGCATTTAAAACACAGTGAACGCGACTCGACAAATGTTTTT
Organism: Dioctria linearis; assembly: GCA_963930735.1. Lineage (NCBI taxonomy): Eukaryota > Metazoa > Arthropoda > Insecta > Diptera > Asilidae > Dioctria > Dioctria linearis. Next base: position 251,641,573 of record OZ005742.1, read on the forward strand.
GACAGCAGTCACTGTTTTATTTATTGTAAAAGAAATGGAAACAAGGAAAGAACTAAGAAAAATCTTTAGTATAGCTTATGCGGCTTTCTTAAAATTGTAAAAGCATAAAGAAAAAGCTAAAAAAAAGAAGATGAGATTGCCATACAAGGGATGACGTTTATCGTATAGCATAACTTTTTCCCCATTTTTCTCTATAAATTCCTCCTCAAAACTCATAATTTCTCAAACTAATTAAACAAATTAATTTTATTAAAGTTTTTAATAACTAGTTTATTTACTACAATCTTTTAATTTGCTATTCTTTATAAAAATAACCAAATCCACATAACATGAATGTCAATTATTCACTGTCCACACAGAAATGTCAATTATGTTGGCGACTAATTTACAGATTTTCCCAAACTTTTTGTTGGCAACTTGTCGAGTCGCTCTCATTGTGTTAAGTACATGGGACTTCCATATATTCGAATCTTTGACAGCAACCAATTTACGGCGACTTTGTTGTGTCGCTCTCACTGTGTTTTAGCCTTTAGGATGGAAAGGAATTTGCTATCGAAAGAGAATCTCGGGTTGATAAGTCGAGAATCATGTTCCTTTTCCCTCAAGTTGGCAGCCATTGGGTTTGAAATTTGCAATTTGATCAAATCTCAAGCCAGCTTGAAGCTGGCAAAAAAGTTAAAGTCCCATTGTGTGCTTCTACATTGATTTACATAGTCAACAAATCTCAAGCTGGCTGAAACGCTCCAATTGTGTTTCACGCTTAATGTAATCCGGCCAAAAGTCTTATCCCTTAACTCTCAGCTGAGTAATATATATTTTCATGTGTGTATGGCAGCCAGAGTCCATACCTGTAGGCAGCTAAATTCAATTTCATCAGACCGCGGCATGCCATTACGGCACAGCGCCATACACAATGATTACTTAGCTGAGAGTTTTTGTTAAGGAATCGTCGTAGGTCATTTGGTTAAGATAAATTTTTTTTACATAATTTTGTTAGGAAAGGTATAAAAATATTATTTCGGTTCATAAGATAAGAAAGCAAGCTTAAGATTATCAGAAGACCATTTTCCTGTATGAGTAGTAGTTTGGGACGGAGGAGCTATTCAAATCTTCAACACTGCAAATATTTTGGAATGTTATGACTCCGTTGGGGATCTCATGTGGTAATGAAGGAGTCTGTTTCATGGCTTGTGAAGTATTCTCGAGAGTTTTGGGGTGATGTATGTATATTTGTGTAAAGCTTTTCTGGTAATGAATTTAAATAAATATTTCTCTATCTCTACGGCACACCGCTTTATCTCTACGCACACACTGATTTGCCCGCAACTACACCCAGCCAATAAATTAAATTGCGTGAAGGAATATTCGCATGCTTAAACTGTTATTCAGCTATTTAAATTGACTTGCGCAGAATCATTCAGCTCTCACGAACACAAACACGGCATTGTAATTTCTGTATAGTATACCAAGCGACAAGCACATAGTTTAGCGCATGCTCTCTGGCTTAGCGTTTAGCAGATCTCTCGTGATCGTTCTTTTTGATTGAGACTTCACGCCCAAAGCATCGTCTTTCATAAACCGACAACAAATTTAGTCTTTTCCGTAAGATTTTTTTTAACAAATAAAAACAGTTTTAAAAATTTTAATTTCTTGAAGAAGTAGTTAAAGTCATCGTATATATGTAGCACGAGATGTCTGGACCAGATTGGATTCCCGTTCTATCACAATTGAAAGCCACTCTTCAGTTAATTACAAGTGATTTTGAAGGTTTCGGGAAAACACTAAAAAATTTCTTAAAAGAATGTCCAGGAGTTTCCCAGGTGACTTCTGTACTTCAATTTGTTGCTGGATATCCGAAAGGTGCATTGGAAACTCAGAAGCGCTTTTTGGGTACCATAAGTAATGTTATAAATATAATGCCTATTGTTGGTCATGTAAAAGGTAAGTCAATTGATTTTTTTCATATAAAACAAAAATATTTTCATAAATATTGCCACCATAGGTGTTGTTCAAATTATTATGGGAGATCGTCAAGGAGGAGAACAAGCATTGAATACTGCGACTCGATCTACAGCTGTATTCTATTTAACATGTTGGCTTACACCTATTACATTAAGTGAAGGTAATTAATAGCATATAAATATGTAGCTACATAGAAATTATATGAAGTAATTGATGAGAATTCGTGATAAGTGATAACGTAGTACAAAAAAAAAACCATACCTTTTGGCCGATTTGAGAGAAATGGGAACCATTGGCACGTAATTTGGTAACAGATTTTTAACAGCAAATTTGTTTTGATTTTTTCGCCTTATAATTGACTGAAAGACGTTTTTAATTATTGTGCAGTGCTAAGTTACAAAAGCAACACCCGGTTAAGTATTTAAAGTATGTGTAACGGAAAAAGTGATTAAGCTGGTGGGAAAGCAAAGAAATTTCCATTTAGAAAATCTTTTTGCATTTTTGTAAAAATGATTAAGATTAAAACAGAGAAATTTGTCACCATGGGACATAAGTGCCCAATTGGATAGTTCGAATCAGCCATACCTTGCTAACTTTGTACCATGAGTGTTAAGATCGTTACCTTTATTTTCTTGAATTGACAGTTAAATGTGCACTTGAATTTCATTAATATGTAAATATGTATGAAAACAAAAATAGTAGTGCCATACATAAATAAATTTTCCAAACCAATAGGAAATAAAATTCTGGAAATTTTCACAACAAAAACGCATTTTCAGACAAAATATCGAAGCTGAACAAACAGAGGATTGCGGATAAGTTAAATTAAGTGAAACCGGACCACTATTTGAGTTGAGCTCAAGTTTTCTATTACGGAAGTGCATTGCATTGTGCGTAAGCAGTTAGCAGACTTCATGAAGGAGCAGTAAGTTGTTTTGGTTTTTGTGCTATGCATCTCATTTGCTCACTATTTTCCTTCCTTTGTTATCGCTTAATTTACTATTCTTATATGGGAAAAACCTTTGTTGGCAGAAGTGCGAAAATATCTTGAATTTCAAGTTTCATTTTCGGTTTAATATTTATATTAAAAGTTCAACAAATTCCTAATAAATTCGAAATTATTCATTTTATTGAGAGCTTATCTCATCTGACATCAAATATTCCTTAAACTTGATTTTTAAGGAAATAAAATTAAGCAATTTCTGTCTGTCCATCCCTAAAAGTAGGTATGGTGGACAAAGAAAGGATATCAAATGTTGCATTGCCATCTATTTCTGTTCTATATATCATATGGAAAATCCACGTGTCTGAAACTGGATTATAGTGGATTTCATAAAGAACTTATTATTTGAGTTCGGCTGAATACAGTCCTTAATTAAACCAGAAAGAGCAACCTATAGAAAAGCGATCCCATGTTTATGTAGTGTCAGCGGTCCATGATATACATGTCAGTGGCTTAACTCTTGACCTTCCTCGGGTTTTCGAGTCATTTTAACCCACAATTAAAATGTCACCGATTGTAGAGCTAGTAATTCTTCCTAACAATTATTAAGGGGGTATTCTAGTCTAGAGGCCCGAATTTTAGGTGATTTTCGAAGTGCCGTAAAAAAAGGCAATCAATATTTTTCTATCCATTTTTTAATGAGTTATTGTTATTGCAAGAATACAGAAAAAAATTGAAAAATTAAAAAAGTTAAAAATTCAAAAAATTAGCAGCTGATGAAGTGGGGGGGGGCCTCAAAAAATTGGCGCGTGATGATGCCCACGATTCCAACCCGCCTAGCAATCCGAAAAAAATAAAATAAAAAAGATTATTGGTCTAGAGTAATGTCGCTATGTTCGGAACTAGGGAAAAGTTGAAAAAAATTTTTTTTCACAAAATGGCCGCTGCCTAAAAAAAACAATTTTTGTACCACTTTTTTGACATTTTCGAATTTTTTAAAAATAGTAAAAATTGAAATTTTGGGATGCGGCTAGTTCCGGACATAGACAAGTCTATAAAGAAGACTCTGAAAAAAATTTCAAGTAAATCGGTCCAGTAGAACTTCAGAAATTGTGGGCTTAAAAAATAGTTTAAACCCTCTAGAATAAGAAAAACAAGTAAAAAAGCTAGAATTGGTCTAAGACCAATTCTTATGATACCCTAGATGAATGCCCGTATTAAATTTCGTATGGTCACCGATCTATTCAAGTTTGATTTTGAAGTTGTTTTTCGCATATATTTCTAGAACGGTTTGTCGCACAGAAAAAATGATTATAATCAATTTTATAGGATTTCGTATTCTGCAGAGGTTTTTAGTACAATAAAAATGTCTTGGACTTATCGTTTTCAAAGTATACGTAAAAAACCTAAATTTTTATATGGCAACACCAAGAAGGAGTTGCCCGATTTAGTCCATTTCAGACATTTTAATTGCTAATGTAGTAAAAACATCATGTACGAAATTTCAGCTCTCTACGTCGACGTGTTCTCAGGCAGTGTCCAAATATATAGCGGAAAACGAAATTTTTATATGGCAACCCTACGAAGGAGTTGCCCAATTTGTCTCATTTTCGAACTTAATTTTACTTTTTTTTTTTTAAAGTCCATGTACAAAATTTCAGCTCTCTAAGTATACGCGTTCTCGAGTTATCGTGCGCACGGACGGACGGACGGACGGACGGACAGACGGACATGCAAAAATCAAAATAACTTTTAATATTATGAATGGGTGTCCAATCCATTTTGCTCTACCATCATTATTTCGAGGTGTTACAAACGGAATGGCAAACTTAGTATACCCCTATAGATTTCATCTAGGGTATAAAAAGGACCCGTGCGAGAAAAGTTTTTTTTTCCTTTGAAAATGGAGGTCGCCACCAAGCGCGTCAAACTTGCTCCGAAACATGTCCTGGGAAGATGGCTGTGGAGCCGCCATTTTGTTTTTTTTCCCTGTCAAAAATTTATCAATAAAGCTCAATGCATGCCCGATAATACCCTTAAAAGGTTTTTTTCAAACACCTTTAATTTTGCGAGAAAAAAATTCGTGAAAAAACCTTTTTTTTTAGCCGTTACAGAGGCGTTACCCTTTAAAGTCCACACGTCCACGTGGTTTGGAAGTTAGAATTCAACTATTAGCAGCTGGATAAAGATACAAATTTGAAAAATCCTCTTGTAGGCATATTCTTGAATAGTTAAACTTTGAAAATATGAAAACAAAAAAAATCGATTTTTTCGAATTTCTAGACTAGAATACCAACTTAAGATATCTCAATTTACATGGTCATTTTCATGTTATTACTGAAATAAATACTATTTAAAATGCGCTAAAAAGCTCTCACAGATTATCTTCAGTGATTTTGTGCAGCGAACTCACAGAGTTCTTGGTTTTATCTGGCTAAAGATAAAAGTGTGAGGCGCTTATTGCCTTGTGTCGAGGTATAAATTTCCAAGAGTAACAAATGAGTAATAAATTGAGTATATTCAGTCCCCTTGAGCACTTCAATGATTAGATTATCTCATTCAAAGACACGAATGGAACTTTATAGTATATTTTAAGATCCCTCTCCTCGAAGTTTAATGTGTGCCAAATTAGTTCACCATTAGCATCAGCCAATCCTTCATCTTTCGTGACTTTCTAGGTGGGGTCTATCTGGTAGTAGTAATGTCAGAAAATACTAATTTCAGCAATAGCGTACCTAAAACCCTCGAGAATGCTTCACAAGCTATGAAACAGACTCTCTCAGTACCACAAGCGAGCTCCAATTGAGTCCTAATATTCTTAAATATTTGCAGCGATCTTATGTAAAACTGACAAAAGTTTGATTTGAATAGCTCTTCCGCCCTAAACTACTATTCATGCAGAAAAATTGTCTAATTATAATCTTAAGCTAGAAATAAAATCATTATACCTTTCCTAACAAAATTATTTAAAAAAATTTATCTAAACGAAATGACTACGATTCCTCAAACAAAAACTCTCAGCTGAGTAACGCCAATTAAGTTGGGACCGCCATTTCATTGTAAAAAATTTTAAATACGTCAAAATTTAGGGCTCCATTAGGGTTAATTCAATGCCACTTCCCCAAATTTAATGCTCCAGATTTTTTGCAAAAATCCATGGATAATCCAACTTTACCAAAAGTTAGGACCACCACTACTGAAATTTGGTATATTATGCACTGCATAATATTATTCTAGCCCTTGGAAAGGTAAGGATCCAAGCTTAAGATTACTGGGAGACTATTTTTCTGTATGGATAGCAGCCATGGTATAAATAGTAAGATATGTTCCATCTCATCGTATGAGAGAAACTAAATTTCTAAGAAAAAATTGACGGCTTCGCTACATCAGGTCGAGCCATCGTTGATTCGAGGCATTTGGGTGTGTGCCTGAAAATTAGGAACATTTTTTGTTAATAACAACATTTCTTGGCTACAATTTTCGTCGTAGCTAACTAACTTGGATACCAGAAATGTTGATAAGGTTTTCATTTTTCTGATATCCGTTCTTCATCTGTATATTTATTTACTTATTTCTGCTAATAGTTAAAAATAAAAAAAAAGCATCTAGGACAAATTTATAAAAATTATTACGTTTGAACAAAATGTAAGCAACGTTTATATTAAAAACTCCTGCAGCAAGTAGACTGTGGATGTCGCCTGCTAACCGCTTCTCTCTATTTTAGACTTACTTCATGCATTGTATATTCCGGGGGGTTACGGCACACATGAAAATATTGCATTTAAAAATAGCTTCTATCGGCCACCAAAAGTGAACAAAAATATTCCAAAACAATTTGCGTAATTTCCTAAGAAGAAATTAATGCTTATTGCTCGTCTACGCGTAGATATGCTCATAAAAATTTCTAGCGGCCTAAGCATTCGTTGTCATTAGGTACATAAATCCCCACTACCGAAAAAAATACAACGAAATTATATTAAAATTAAAAAATTTCCAAATAACTACGTCGTCCTAACTTTTAACTTTTACAAAAAGTTACAACCGCAATTTAACACATATTTATCTATTACTAATTTATTGAATTCTTGCAGAAACAGTTGACAAATTTTTAATATGTGGATCAAAAATTGGTGTTGGTTATGATATTGCCGAAACTCTTATGACTGGCAGAACTCAGGGATGTGTTGCAGTCATTTGGAATGCAATCAAAAATCCATCTGCCGGCGCAATTTTTGATGCAGTCGTTATTCCAGCCGGATATGGTCCATCATCTTTTTTTGGAGTGGTTCTACTATTATTGTTTGAGGATTGCTTGTTTAAATAAAACTTAATATCTAAAAACACCGCACAGATTTATTGCACTGTATGTAGGTATATTAAAATTTTAAGAATATAAAAATTAAACTAAATATTATATATGCCAATGCACTCTCACTCTCACTGTATGTAGGTATATTAAAATTTTAAGAATATAAAAATTAAACTAAATATTATATATGCCAATGCACTCTAAAAATTTAACAACTTGTAATACGAACAATAGAAAAAAATACAAATCAATTAAACAAAATGAAATAATTAATATTTTTTCCCGCTTGTCGTATCGATCTTATTCACTCCCGTTGATTCATCAGCCCGTCCATCAATTTTCCTTTTTCCTTAGGAAGATCAGGTTGACCTATGTCCACTAATGCTGATCTTGGGATAATGGCCGCTCATCGAACGTCCTGACTGAACGAGAAGAAAAAATAAAGAAATTGTTCTTTGCCGGTCATTGACGTGCAGAAAGCTTGTACCTGCACTTTTATTGTGCTGCAGCAGTGCTTTTACTTATAGGTGGTGAAAGGTGAACGCTTTGCTTTTATTTTTTATTTTCATTCACTGGCGCGAGAATCCACGCATCCTGATCCTGAGCCTGAGGCAATCTCTCTCTCTCTATATATATATCTATCTCTCTCGCTCTCTCTCTTTCTCTCACTCTCTCTCTCTCTCTATCTATCTCTCTCGCTCTCTATTTCTCTCTCTCTCTCTCTCTATGACTCTCTCTCCAGCTGTATTTGTCATACTAAGCGCCTTAAGGCCAAAACACAGTGAGAGCGACACAATAATGTTTTCGATTTAGTTTTCGACAATATCGCATTTAAAACAAAGTAAACGCGACACGACAAGTGTATTGGGCAGCTGTCACTGTTTCATTTATTGTGAAAAAAATGGCAACAGGTAAAAAATCAAAAAAATCTTTTAGCATTATAAACTTATGAGGCTTACTTAAATTTGCAAAGTATAAAGAAAAAACAATGGTAGGTCCGTGAAATTAATTTAATCACGATTATGGTACAGCATAACCTTTTCCATCATTTTTTCTATTAATTCCTCTTTAAAACCCATAATTTGTCAAACTAATAATTAAAGAAATTAATTTTATTAAAGCATTTCATAGATGGTTTATTTACTATTTTTATTTATTTACCTATTTATTTTCTGTGCTTCACAAAAATAACCAAATCCACATAACATGAATATGTAAATTATGAACACAGAAACTTCAATTATGTTGGCGACAAATTTATAGATTTTCCCAAACTTTTTGTTGGCAACATGTCGCGTCGTCCCCATTGTGTTACGTAATATCACAAATAAGTAAATATACAAATGAAAAACGAATATCAGAAAAATGAAAACCTTATCAACATTTGTGGTAACCAAGTTAGTTAGTTACGACGAAATTTGTGGCTAATAAAAATTGTTATTAACAAAAACTGTTCATAATGTTCAGGCAATGACCCATGTTTTTATCTTTTATCAGCGGAATGCAACGCCTCGGTCCAATATAAAATCAACAATGCTTCGACCTGATGTAGGGAAACCATCAATTTTTTTCATTGAAATTTACTGGAAATTTTTTCTTATGCGCAATTTTGGAGGCCGACAACAATTTTTATGAGCGTAGATGCGTAAATATGCAATAAGTAATTTTTTTTGTTAGAAATTTACAAAAAATATTTGGGTAGAATTTTTATTCACTTTGGTGAAATATCAAATATTTTCATATGTGCCTTTGTCGGCCTCCAATTGCCAATAAGCATTCCTTTCCTCTGCTGTCAGCTCCAAATAATGCATAAAACTTCTATGGAAAAAATTTCCAGTAAATTTCTATGAAATTTCTAAGAAAGATTTGAGGCCTCATCAGGTCGAGACATCGTCGATTTTATATTCGAGCGAGACGTTGCAAATTTTTTGAATTGACTCGCAACATGTATCTGAATTCTGGTTTTCCAATTTTTTTTTTTTTTATATATTATTAAGCCAAGCTCAGGGGATACCCTATGATGCAAAGCACAGCATGGCAGGAAGGAGATAGGGAAAGGATTACGGGATATGAGGAGAGTGGCGGAGGTGCCGATGTGTGTCGCCCTTAAACTTCCGCAGATTGTATGCCGGAGGAAAAACAGAAGATGGTAAGCTGTTCCACATTCGCACTGTTCGGGATAAAAAAGCATCTCGGAATTTTACTGTACGGCCGAAAGTAATTTGAAGGGTTAAAGGATGTGCGCGGTTTGCAACGCGAGTATTGCGTGCAGGAATCATTCTACAAGGGATTAGACTAGATATTTCATCAGAACATTGACCATGCATATAGCGATAAAGGAGCGAAAGGCATCCAACATTGCGGCGGTGCTCGAGTGAGTCGATATGACAAGTTATTGCCAAATCGCCAATGAGCTTGAAGGCTCTCTTTTGGACAATATCCAATGAACTAAGGCTGTGCGACCAGCCCCGGCCCATATATGGGAGTTGTATTCCAATCTAGGTCTGATGTAGGACTTGTAGAGGAGCGCTAGATTTGACGGGCTGAAATATTTCTTACACCTTTTCAGAAATCCAAGACATTTCGATGCTTCTTTGGCAACAGAGAAGATGTGATCTGTCCAGTTTAACTTACTGGAAATATTAATGCCAAGAATGCTTAGTGACGGTGAATCAGAAATTAATGCTCCATCAAAAGAAACGGGTGTGGTTAAGTGGTTCGATTCGTTATCTGTATATGTATTTACTTATTTGTGGTAATATGGTACTCTCTATTATGGTCGCAAGTAGTGTTTCTTCTCGAGAATTTCTCGAGAAAATAGTATAATTTATTTTCCTCATCTCTCGAGAATGGCGCCAACACTCAAGTCGCAACCAGGTATCGGAGATTTTTATTTTTCCTAATAGTCCCGTCCCGCCAGTGGCTGACAAGACTGTATAGAAATCATAAGAATACGTAACAAATTAAATCGAAAATCGACTGTAGCAAAAACAGGAAGAAATGTGCGGTGAGCTCTCGACTTTTTTTTTTCCTTAGAATATAAATTCTGATTGTTTTAGAAACTGATGCCGCTGTGTTGAGTGATCAGTACAGGCATGTAGTAACAATTAAAAGAGATACAATGTATACAATATACTAACTTTTCCTACCGACAATTCTCACACAATTCTCAGAAGTTTATAAGGTCACATTTTAAGAAAACTGAGACAACGTAGATATGAAAATCCCAAAATGAAGCGGTACGAAAGCTGGCCTCCTACTAATGGCCCGTAATAGAAAGCTCTATACATTCTCTCTCTCTCTGCTGTATTATGTCACATAAATTCTTTGCAACATTTTTTACTGATAACTTTCTTTGGTTGAATATAAAGTTAAAGAGCTTTGAAAAAGTGATCCTGGAGATTTTCATATCTAGTTTTATGTTGTCTGTGGTATAAATAAGGATTTGGCAAATTTTAATCTTTGCAATAAGATTATAAACATTCAACACACTTTATCTTATCAGGCAACTTGAAGGTAGACACGATTATAAACGGAAGGAATCAATTATCGAGCCAAATAGTTCTTCTTCACGGCAATAACCCAAAAGACGATTTGTAGGCCCTACTACTGATCAAATAATTTTAAGATATAAATGTTTAATAAAATTACTAAAAGCCACAAAGATATTCAATCTGCAACGTAATCCTGCAGAAGTAAGGCTACTGATGATGAAATTATAAGTTCTATCTACTGTAAAAAGGAGGAGTTAAGTTAGCTCAAACCATAATGAAACTAAACGGATGAAGAAGAAAATTTAGTGTATCTATTAACGTATTAACTAGCATTAAAAATAAAAGATACATGGATGTTATCATATATAAAAAACATAACATCTCATTTGGCATGCTCAAACAGGCGCCTAGAACCTGGTTCAACCGAGCTGCAAGACTTTTCAACCTTATCTTAAACCTGGACAGATTTTCACAATGCAAAGCTTGCGGAATTGAATAAAAACACACAAAAAGTAGAAAAAAAAGTTCATTTAATTTTGTCATATATATTATGATATTAAAGTACGACAAATCATCAGAATCACCTCGGGTGAAATGACGTACTTTTAAGCGTATAAAGCTATTTTATGGTTGATGAAAAGGATAAATCAAAATGAATATACATAGTTAATATAAAAGCACGACAAATTTGTGGCGAAATGTCAAAATATGTGATTAAACAGTACGCCTAAGCTACGACAAAAGATCAATATCATCTCTCTGACCTCAATTGATGACTCAAGTGCTTTAATACTTTTCATGACATCCTCTAGGCAGATCTGATTACAATCAGAAGATGATGTACTACGAAGCGTTTTCCCAATTTTAGTCGCCATAATACTTTGCTGAAAAAAATATACAAATCGCAAACTTCGACAAACGAAAAATAAACAAGTATAAAAACTAGAATTGGTCTAAGAGAAATTCTTATGATACTCTAGAGATGAATACTCGTATATAATTTCGTATGGTCACCCATCTGTGCAAGTTTGATTTTTGAAGTGGTTTTTTGCATATATTTCTATAACGGTTCGTCGGACAGAAAAAATGAATATAACCAATTTTATAGGATTTCGTATTCTGAAGATTGTCAGTACATTAAAGCTGTCTAGGGCTGATAGTTTTCACTGTAATCGAACAAGTTTTAAATTTTTATATGGCAACACAAAGGGCTTGTCCCATTTTCGAACTTAACTAAACTTTTTTTTTTTAAAAAAAAGATCACAGATAACCATGCTGATAAGACCTCTCTAATCACTGGGTCGAAAAGTTCAACTTTTTTTTTTATTTCAATGCATTTTGCAAATTTATTGAAATTATTTTTAATAAATTTCAGTCTTAAGAAGGAAAAATGTTCCTACTTTTTGTTTAAAGCCCATTTGCAATATTTCAGCTCTCTAAGTACATGCGTTCTCGAGTTATCGTGAGGACGGACGAACGGACATACAAAAATCAATATAACTTTTAATATTATGCGTGGGTGTCCAATCCATTTTGCTCTACCATTATTAGTTCTAGGTGTTATAAGCGGATTGACAAACTTAGAATGCCCTATGATTTCATCAAGGGTATCAAAATATACTGCCCGAAATCGCAAAAGCAAAATTATAGACGTACTTATTTGGTAAAAGACTTGAAAAAATTAAACAAAAAAACTTACACTAACCGTTGACTATATCTGTACATCAATCCCCCAGGTTGTGCGACTTTTTGGTGTCTTTTACAAAATTGATAGTTATTCAAATACTGAAGTCGAAAGTTCAGTAAAAATTCGCAAAGCAATGTTCAATAATTTTTTTCAAATGAAATAAAATAAAGAATAATAACATTAAATCAAAATCATAATAACAACGAAAAATATTCTGAATGTTCTGAGAAATGGTTAAAATGCAAAATTTCGGTACAATACAATCAGCCCTAAGAAATCGATGACAATCAGTATGTGTCAAACCAACCTTTTGGTTTGCAACGAAAAATTAATTAGCGAATCAGTAAAAACAAATCAGTTGCCAAATTTAGAAATTATTTTCTTTATTCCTCGGTTCATCACAAAATTTAACAAACTCTAGACAGTACAGCTTGAGACTCTTTCGGATACTGTTCAGTCTCGTCTTTTCAACCAGTTTAATTGGTGTTTCCCAGGAGAGCTTTTAAAGAGAGCATGAGTTATTCAAAACGATTACATACAATATCTAAAATATTGTCTTAACTGTATGTTTACATGAATTCTTGAGTACTTGACTTGAAATCCACTTTAAACTCAAGTATGGTTTTTGGTTGAATTAATTGCAATTAAGTACTTGACTTAAAATTTACTTAAAGTGACGTTTTACCTTTGAAAACTCTGCATTAGATTCAATACATAGATACGGATTTTTAGATAAATATTTTGAAAAAAGTGTTGGAAATCACTACCTGAATTATCAGCAATAATCTTCTTCTTGCTACTCTTTGTCCTTTGTCGTTTTGCATAACTCGCATAAATGAAAAATATTCAAGAACTGCAGTTACGTTTACATGAAGTTTTTCAAGTAAATCGAACAAAATGAAGTCAATGCGCATTTACATGATATTTTGATTACTTGATCTCTACTGAATGTTGCGAAATTTTGTTGGCAGGTCGTCGGCCTAAAATGAAAGGGTTCTAACTGACAATTTCATAAGTTTTGAGATTTTTGGTGGAAAAGATGATTTAAAATTTCAAGTTCTTTCAGAAAATTCATGTCGGGCAATTCTGAGTAGTCTTATTTGAAAAATTTTAGTGGAACAAAGTTCTATCTGATCATATTTTCTCATGTAGTTTGGTGTGTAATTGTTTCAAATGCGCAAATACAGCTAATTCGTACCGAAATTGCAAATAGTACCTTTTCATTCTAGCTCGCGTAAAAAATAAGCCTAAAGACTATTCAGTGTTGATTAATTCAGTTGGAACAAGTCAATTGTATGTGGAGGACGTGGCTCTAGTTTCTCTCTGGGAAAGTTTTCGTGAAGATTTGGCCAGTTTAAGGGTAAGTTTACGATAGGGCAAAGTATGTACAGTGGATTAATATTACTATTATTTTAACTTATATAGAGGATGTAAATATGTTTAGCCGAGGACGACGTATGGTTGAATTATCTACTTCTAAGAACACTATTTGCTCCGATAATGCTACTATTGAAATTGCTTCTACTACATTCGAAGGTGGGAATATGAATTATTTAAAAGATTTTTATTTTTTTTTAAATATGCTTTAAGTAGGTTATTCGGTAATATGCCTGAATATCTGAACGATTGCAATGCCCTTGTAACAGGACAAATCGAAAGAGTAGAAATGTTCAATGAAGACGACCCCTTACATAGTTCTACGAATATAGAATGCTGTTTTGGTAATTTAATTAATCTAAAATCCAGTTATTTGTTTTTTAATTAAAATTTTTTAGATGAAAATTTGAAAAATTACGTATCAAAAATGTACGATTTGTACGTCATGGCCTGCAAAGAAGATCCTGTCCAACCTGTTGAACCTGTCAAGAAGGACATGTACTACAAAATTTTCAATACGAAGTTCAATCTTTCATTTCACACTCAAAAATAAAGATAGATGTGATATCTGTAAAGCATTTAATGTTGCCCAAAAGAAAGAGAATCTTCCTGTAGAACAAACATCTTCAAATGTAGTTCACATTGAGAAAAAGCACAATATGAGGAAAGAACGTGAAATTGACAAAAACGAGATATTCCGATATTGTGGACTGAAGCTATGTCAGATAGAGCAGGTTCTAATATAGCTAGTGCATTTAAAAAAATGTTAGAGAAAGTTCTAGAGGAAAACGAAATTGACCACTTGATTACATAGAGTGATTCCTGCGTACCCCAAAATCGCGACTCAATAATTTCAAGTGCCATTTTAAATGTACTTAATGAACATCCTACTCCGCAATGGACGCTCAAATGGAATTGCATAGGTTTATTCCAGACAATATCACCTATGAAAGTTATATTGAAGATGGAGTCAATATGAATGGTAAAGAACAAGTTTTCTTCAACGTGACAAATAATATTGGAGAAGGACAAGTCATGGTTGCTTGCGTGTCAGATCAGTTGTTTCCTGCAGATACTGTCTTTCCAAATGGTCACCCTTTCAGAACAATCAATTGAGTTTTTGTCATAGATTGGAAAGACTATCAACGTTCTCCTATAACGCAATTTTAGATATTGAGAGTAATATCCAATGACGAAGTTATCATATCCGAGCGCACAACATAAATCATTTTTTTGCTGTATCTAATTTTGCATTAACCACAAACTCTATGTAAACTCTGCATTTTATTAGACAATAGCTTAAAAAGCTCTTTAAAAATGAAAAATCCTTTAAAAAAGAAATTTCTTTAAAAAAAAAGAGAGCATTTCATATCAACAGGAATCATACCATATACTCTTCAGTACGGCTTGGTTCCTGCCTGCCGTACACCGTAAAAAAAAGATAAAGCTGATCCCATTTATGAATTTTAAAATTTTGAACGCTTAACAAGATAGCCCTATGCGGGACTAGTATAAATTCATAGATTCAATATCGGGTCTACGTCAGGCAGAAACCAAGCCGTACTGAAGAGTTTATGGTTCCTGTTGATACGAAATGCTCTCTTTTTAGAAGACATTTGTAGTATTAAACATTTTCTCTTTTTTTCTCTCGATCTACAAATTTGAAAGCGATCTCAGTCAATTTCATATTGACTAAATTCTCTATGAATTTATTTCATATTGATTCTTTATGAGACAATAATTAAACCTGAAATAGTTCAGGACTACAACAGCATTTAGGAATAAGGCAGGTCTAAGATCAATTTCGATGATACTCTAGATTACCCCGCAATCAGCCTACCGACTCCTTTGTTTTGTAAATCACCACTCGTCTATACTGGCAATAAATTATGGTATACCATATGTTACGGAATTGCCAGTGTAGACCTTGTAGCCATGGCAATAATTCATGGTATGGAATATATGGCATACCATATATTGCCAAGAAAATTGCTTGCAAAAATTTGACGTCTATCATCAAAATGGCTGAAATGAAGCTAACGCGTTCGGAACTTATTAAATTAATTAATTTTCATGAAATTCAATTCAATTTCAATTCAATTAATTTATTAATGGCATCTACACAATTAAGTTTCTTATTAAACTTATATCTATTGGCAGGAGATAATTACAATACAAATAACTCTACAGCTAAACTTATGATATCCATAAGCTACAATAATAAGAAACAAAATAATAATAGTAAAATGGAAAAATAACAATAAAATGAAATAAAAGAAAGATCAATTCAGAATGGAAAAAAATTTAAAACAAAAGCGGAAAGGAAACAAATATCTATCTATCTAGCAAGATGCCCAACAAACCCACACAAAAACTATGACCACTGCTAATACTTTTGAGTTCAAGGGGAAGAGTGTTCCATAGCCTGATGGCTTGGACAAGGAATTGACGCTCAGAAACCCGATTACTGTAGCTTGGCATAGTTAGATTCATTGTCCTCTGAGACCGTAAAAAACTGAGCTTTTGATACAAATAAGTTGGTCTGCGATATTGAATCAAGTTACGTAAAAAAAGTATCATGCGAAAGTCCAGATATGTACGAAGTGTGCAACCAAAGATTGAATTCACATAAGCAGAAACATGGTCATATCGCCGAAGCCCAAAACAATAACGAACCGCAGAGTTGAAAGCTACATTAAGTTTTCTCTGGGAAATTCAGTCAACTGCACAAAACAGCTCACAGACGTAAGTAAGTAGTTGTACTATAAGGGCTTTAGTTAAAAATACTCGAGTCTGAACGATGCAGATAAAGATAGTTTGCGAAGAGTTGCATATATCCTTGACACAACAGATTTAACATGATCCGACCAAATTAAAGTTCGATTCAATCTTACACCAAGATCTTTTACCACGTTATTATAGGGAATCACCTCGCTGTTCATACTGAGTACAGGGCAGCTGGGTATGTCAATTACGGTTTTATGTATAATTATGGCACTGGACTTAGAGGTATACAGAACCAGCTTGTTTTCAACAGCCCAGTTATAGACATTTCTTAAATCAGAATTCATGCACTCGACTGCATCACCAATTTGATTCTAATGCCTAGAAATGTATAACTGACAATCATCAGCATACAAGTGGTATATACAATGCAGAATAACATCAGTAAGATCGTTGATGAAGATGATAAACAGCAAAGGTCCTAGAATAGATCCTTGGGGTACACCACTAAATACTGGCAGAAAATCAGAAACTCTGCCGTCACAACAAACCTGTTGCTGCCGGCCTGTGATGTAACTGTTAATGAGCTTACATGCTGCAGTAGAAAAATCAAAATGTGTAATGAGTTTTTAATGATCAACTCTATCAAATGCTTTGGAGAAATCTAATAGGCAATTACTTTGCCGCCATTGCTTCGCGAATGTTATTGCTTATTTTAATTAAGGCTGTGATGCAGATATGTTTTGTCCTAAAGCCAGATTGATAGCGTGATAATAGACCGCTATTTTCAATATAATGACACAGCTGATTGTGCATTAATTTTTCGAGCACTTTTGAAAAGAAAGGAAGTATTGAAATAGGACGATATTCCTGGGAACCTAATTTTTTAAGAACTGGAGCAATTTTAGCCAATTTCCATTTGATGGGAAATGTGGAAGATGAAATAATATTATTAAAGATATAAGTTAAGTGCGCAATTAGGAAAGAAATTATTATTTTTATAAATTTCGGCCATTATTGCTGTATACACTTCAATCTCCGTTACATTTATGAATGAGTACCCGTTATTTGGATCATCCCGATGAAAAGTTGTTAAAACTTATCCCATTTCTGCCGCCATAGATTCATTGGAGGTGGAGTAAGTAAACTCAAGATTTAGTTTATTCAAATCCTTAGAAATAAAGCAGTGTTTGTGGAATTATAAAGGTGCATATTCGTTTTCTTGATCTTTTCATCTCTTTTAACTCGGTGACCTCCAAATTCTTTAATACAATCAATCTCTGATCGCATCGCAGTCCTTTTCGGTCTTGATAACGCCATCGGACAGCCAAATAGAAATGTCATAAAATAATTTGCCCACACCAACAAAGTTCTTTTCCAAGATGAACGTTGCCATAGAATATGGAAAGCAATTTTTCATGGCCAGTGTAGATAAGATAGGAATCAGGCGAAATTTGCGGCTATTGCATATTTAAAATTTACACGGCTAGAAAAGGAAAGAAAGAAGAAAAGATAACAAAAAAACATCAAACTTCTTAAAACTTTTACGAATAAAGACAAAACATGTGAAAGCGCAGATTACATGCAACGAAACAGAATTGCAAATGATTTATTTTCGTAAATAAATGAGAAGTGGCGGAGTTTTCCAATTTTACTCTTATAAAATATTCCCACGCTTTTGTGTAAACGATTTTTCTAAAATATTGAGAGAGTTTGTTCCAAAGTTGTTGTTGTTGTAATCGTATGTTATGTTCCAAAGTTATGCTGTAATCCTATGATATTTGAAAAGCACGTGCTTTTGTTTACATTCGTTTCGCTGTGAAGAGATTAAATGGATGTAACTCATGCAGGCAGGATTCTCTAATATTTTGAGGAA
The DNA here is from genome assembly GCA_963930735.1 of Dioctria linearis. Taxonomy (NCBI): domain Eukaryota; kingdom Metazoa; phylum Arthropoda; class Insecta; order Diptera; family Asilidae; genus Dioctria; species Dioctria linearis. Next base: position 251,659,945 of record OZ005742.1, read on the forward strand.
AAATGAGAATTTTATTTGAGAGGAACTCTACATCTCCATCCAGCACCTTGGCCAAATCTAAATTTATCTTTTCCTTAAAAAATTGAGATAGTGTGACCCGATGTATATTTTTATGTATAGCTTGCAAGGATTTTGTTGGTATTCAAGAAGATTTTAACATTCGCTTCGGGTAATCCTACGTTCTCTTATTTTTTTTTGTTTTTAACTCGTTGTCTCAGTTGCACTGCAATAATGCATAGCCAAGATCTTTTCCCCCATTCATACAAAAGACGAAAGTATTTGACATTGACAAGGAAAATTTCCAATTTTGTTCGGCTGATTCTTATCTTCTTATTAGGGTGTCTTTGGTGTAAACGGGGGGTTAGATCGTCAAAATGGTTTTCCACATTTTTCTTTTATGAGTAATTCATCAGACAGTAAAAGTAAATATAACCAATTTCATAAGTTTTTACATTCGGTACATGTGAAACGCCTGTTAGTGATCACTTTCCCCAGTATAGATTCAAACCTTTCTAGAAGATAGTGTGAAACACAGTATCAACCACATCGCAGGATACAGTTGAACTAGAAAAGCTCTCAGTTGTTCTTCAATGATTTAATGTAGAAAGCTTTCTCAGTAAGTCGAATTGAAAGCATAATAAAAAAAAGAATTGGATTATTTGATACCCAAAACTTTAAATAAATAAGAATTTCTAAATTTACATCAAGAAACGAAACCTGTGACACGTAAATGTCAATATTTATCTTTCTGAAGGTTAAAGGAGCGTAATGAACCGTTAAATATAACATTTCCTCCTCTTTTCAATCTTTCACAGTGAAAAGCACCAGCGCAGCAGCGTTAAATCGATGGAAAACAACGAAAAGCTTTCCTAGCTCAACTGCGGTGCTATACAATTTTCTAAGAACGATAATGTTTGATTCTTATTTTTTCATTTTTTTATTAAGAAGGGTATAATTTTGCTTAGGTAAATATACTACAAACAAAACAAAGTTTACAATGGTATAAATTTAATTTTTCCTTGAATAATTGCTCTAAGTTTAATTGAACTTTTAAGTCAAAATTTTTTCCCTTTTCATAAGAATTACAACAAAAAAGGTATACAAAATAGTAGCGCAGCGCGATCATTGCATATATGCGCAGGGAATTCAAGGTAAGCGATCTCCGGCCTGGAGAATTATCTTAGCTTTTTCATTACCTCCAAAGTAGATACAATGGAAATTAATTAATAATTTAATCTCAATTGACACTTTTGACCAGATTATTTACGCGATTTATTATTAAACAATTTCCAGTTAAATTGATAACGAGTCATTGAATCCTCTACTGTCTACAAAAATACGTGTACGAGTGTATGTTTTCACTATCACTGGCTCTGACTGTCGATAACGCGGCAATGTTTATATCGGAACATTTGTGAATTCTCAACATTGAATGACATTGTGCAGGCTCTCAGTTTCAGGCACTGAGAAGAGCTTTGCGCATGTTTAAGCTTTTATTCAGCTATTTAAAATCAAGTGACTTGCGCAGAATCATTCGACTCTCGTGATCGCATCACCCCACAAACTTTATTTATAGACCAACCACATATACTACATAGTTCAGTAGATTTTTCATGATCGTTCTTCTTGCTTGAGATTTCGCACAAACAACATCGTCTGTCATAAGCCGGCAACAAATTCTAATCGTTTCAGTATTAATTTAACAAGCAAAAATATAAATTTTTTGAAAAAGTAGTTACAAGTCATAGTAAATAGCACAAGATGCCGGGGCCAGATTGGATTCCTGGTGTATCTCAGTTGAAATCCGCTTTTCAATTAGTTACCGGTGATGTTGAAGGTGCCCTGAAAACACAAGAGAATTTCTTGAAAGAAAGTCCTGGATTTTCACAAGCAACTTCTGTAGTGCAACTTATTACTGGAGACCCGGATGGTGCATTGGAGACTCAGAAGCGCTGTTTGAACACCGTAAATAATGTTGCAAATGCAACTCCTATTGTTGGTCATTTAAAAGGTAAGTCATTTGCATTTTTTTCTTTATGAAACCAAAATATTGACGTTGCAATCATAGGCGTTGTTCATCATGCGGTGGGAGATAGTGAAGGGGGAAATCGAGCATTAAATTCTGCAACTCGATCTACAATTATAATGGGAGCAGGAGCTGCGACTGGAGGTAATTTATAGGATATACTAACACACACATATAAATATATAAAGTATAATTGATAAGAATTCACGTTAAGTGATAAGATCAGTGCCTTTCTTTTCTTGAATTGACACTTAAATCTGCAATTGAAATTTAATCTGAAATCGATTAGTCAAAAATAGTGCAAAAATGCCGACTTGATGGAGTCCTATGTGTGAATCTTCGCGTTAATGTGGAATTTATTGAAGAAAATTTGAAATTCTTGTCTGAGGGCAAAGTGAATTTTGTTAATTATGAAGTTTTTAAAATACAGTAAAGTTATTTAATAATAATTAACTAATCGATATTTATAGTGCGTGGGTGTGAATATAAAATGGCGGCCTTCTTCTGTTGCTGAAAATTTATGTAATGAGAATCTCGAGTAGACTTCTTTACTACAATGAATTTATATTGCACTACTTCTATTTGAACCATCGAATTGTCCAACGTTGTATTCCGTAACTTAACCTGGAACAGATTAATAAGTTTTTTTGATTTGAACACTCAGGGTTGAGAGATTGAGTTGTGAACAGGTCCAAATATAATTGAAGTGACTGTTCAACATAACATCCTATTTATGGTATTTTCTGTGATGGTGTTATAAAAGTTTTATAAAAATAAACAAAATAAACTCACTCGAAAGTGTTGTTACTTTGTATATGTAATTATATATACAAACTAACAGAACTTTCGAGTAAAGGGCAAACAAAATAAATCTCAACAGTCAGATGCCGACTCCGGCTACGCCAGCCAAGTGTCATCGAGTCGAGGAATCTAGTCGGCCCAATTTCAACTCGAGCCGTGTATACACGGAGTTGAACCCGAGTTGAGCCATGTTTCAACCCTGCATGTAAACATGGTACGTGCAAATCTTGCCCCAACACAAATATAAGTAAGGTGGCTTCACTAAAGTTACAAACTCATCCTGCTGTTTTCCATCTTACTTTTCTAGGTTAATGATTTGTTTACTTCATTGCGCCTAACCATTGGCCAAACAGAATAATATAAGCCGGCTGAAAAGCAACAAGTGTGTTTGGACTTATTTGTATTTATTGGAAAATGTCACAAATGTAATTAAACATTTTAAGGATCGTACTGATCAAGGAGATTTCAATGAATCTACAATTATCTTCTCTTTTCCTCTTTGTTGGACCACTGAGATTAAAAAGGGATAGAAATAGAATTTAATCAAATATTTGTCACTAATTCCGATTGGTAAATATAGGCCTAGGTATCGACTGTGATGTATTGTTTCAGGGGATGGAAATCATTCACTAAAAACTTCGTGCTACTGAAAATAAACAACGAAACTATATTAAAATTCAAATATTCCCTACAACCAAGGCCGTATATATGGGGTGGGTTTGAGGGGTTCAAACCCCCTCCATCGGTGTAGCCTACACTTTCGTTAATCTGGTAAGCCTAAATTTTTACAAACAAATCTTTATAGTGTAGCGGCTCACAACAATTGGTTTTGTCATTTTATATCTTTTCTCCGTGGATCTTTCAGATAAAGCAACTTTAGGAAAACCGTGTTCTAAATAGAGAAAGAAAATAAGCAGTCCAGTATGTATGTATGCATATACACATCAGTATAGATGGTATCCTGGTAGAAATTGCTCATAGTTTTATCTTAGTTCTTCCCTGGTACACAACGCTCACCAGTTAACAAGATTTTAGTACCGGTGCAGGCGGGGGCTCTTATGTTCACTAACACAACTTATTAGTCAAGTGCGACAAACTGAGTGTATATTATGTGGACGTATGACAGCTAACTTTTTTTACTGAGCACCTCGATGAGGTTCTTCGCCAACTCATCTGTCAACTCATCAATAAATTGGTATGGATGCTGATATGTAAGTCTAATGTACGAGTGCAAAGGAGATAAATGGTGTTGCGCTAAAAATGTCCTTTGCCTTTTGTTATGCACCTTCAGAGTGCGGACTGAATTTTATCTAACTTCTTCTTTCATTTCTGATAAGCTAGGGTGAAATATGATTTAAAGTGAAGTGTAATTGAAGTCGTCCAGTTCCAGTTAAGTTTAAAAATTGTTTATCATTATTATCTAAGTAATTTTTAATATTTTTATGGATAGTATAGAAAAAAAAAATAAAAAAATAACCAATTTGTTGATGCTATTTGTAATGGTCATAAATATTAGCCGCGTTGCAATAATAATATTTCTTTATATGTTTGCGGTTGTGTGTTGTATCCCTGCATGAAAGTACAGCAGTATAGTTGTACTTTCGTCCAGGCAAATGGGCATATTACATGCGTGATAATCCCAAAGCTCTTATTTTCTGAATTTAAAAACAAATATCAAACAATATCATCCCCAAAAATCATGATTAAGCTCAGCGATGTGGTATTTAATTTACTCACCAATGACAATCATGATTACGCTCAGCGATGAGTGATTTGATTAATTCACACAGGAAATCATTTTGCTTATCATATGAATTCGACGTATGTAACTGAGTTTAGTCCCGGAGCTAGAACAAAATTCAGCATTATATTCATCGAACCAATCATCATGAGCTCATCAGTGCGCTCATGATGATTGGGCTACCAGGGTTGTCCCGCAAGTGGCGGTGATTATGTAAACCAATACTAATTTGACTGAAGAGCATCAAGGTGTTTGCAATTCATGAAGAAACATATAGAAAATTAAGTCCCGATGAGCCCTCCGATGAGCGTTCATTAAAACTCATCGAAGAGCTAATTGGATATCATGAAACTGCTCCCTATATAGGTACTAAACCAACAATAAATAAATATTTATTTTTGTCATCATCGTGTTAGTTGACATTTCTACTAGATAAATTTGAATTGAATTTTGTGATTTATCGGATTTTAAAATTAAATTTTTATTATTGATTTTAAATTAATTATTTGATTTGCAATTCCGCGGAAAGACTGTCGCACATATGCTGAATAAGACGATATACCCAAATCCTTACGGTTCAGCGTCTCAGAGTTTGGTTTGCAACCGGAGTTTAAATTTTGAAAAATATATTAAATCAATCTTAAAATCAAATTATCATTTATGAACTCATCATGACACTCATTAACATTCTCATTATAATAAGCTCATCGTGACACTCATTATGTACTCATCGAAGTGCCCATACAATATTGTAAAATGCACAAAAGGGAAACGTTTCTAAATAAGTGAAAGAGATGAAATATCTCATGTACACTATCTGTGAAAAAGTTAATAAATAATTTTTTCCCCAGTTTTGATTCAAACGCGAATAAATTTCATCAGGACGTTTATCTCATTTCTCACGAGGAGCTCATTGATGAGCTCTTCGTGATTTGTCTACCAGGGTACTTTGATATATCGTAGCTTAATCGCAGTGGTATTATAAATTTTGTTCACATTTTAAAGGGAATATTAATTCTAAGTTTAATTTGTTTTCCGTCCTTATTTTCCATGATTTTATTTAAATAGCTTTAAAAAAAATTTGTTTACTTTTTAGGGCATTTTAGATAATTACATAGTCATACTTAAAATGCCCTAAAAAATAAAATTTGCTATCTTATTAATTTTTTTAAATTGCTTTTTTGACCCCGCCAATAAAATCGCTCTACTAAGTGTGTTCATCGACATGTTAAAATTGAAATGAATGAGGAACTTTCTTCCTTTGTAGATGAATAGAATTTTTCGATTCAATTGAAATGTCATTATAAATTAAATTCTTAATAAATTAATATATTAAGTTTACATAAAATGTTCAAGTATTGAGTTCAGATTAATTCTGAGATATTCTTTTGTTTCTAGAGGGTATTAATTACTGGCCTAAGCCCCTCCCATTCGTGATCTATATATACGGCCTTACCTACAACTAGTCCTAACTTTTAACAAAAACAAAAACTAATCACAATTTAATACATATTTTTCACAAATTTATTAAATTTTAGGAATAGCAGCAATTCCGATTGCAATAGGAGTTGGTATCGAGTATGATCTTATCGCATCTCGTGTAACTGGCAAATCTCAGGGAGTTGTTGCAGCTGTTGAAAAAGTCAAGGAAAATCCAACTGATGCTGGCGCAATTTTTGATGCAGGCTTTATTGCATACGGTGATAACAACAAGGGTTGTAAAGGAGACAGCAACTATAGTTCGTGGCAGCCGCAGAATTGATGAGAATTAAATGTATAGCAAAGTGCATTCAGTTAATGTACCAAAAATGAACCAAATATGTTCTCTTCAATTGATAAATTGAAATGTTAAAATATCACTTGCCTTAAGAAATTTAACAATTTATTTTAAGCAGAAATATATTTACTTGCATTAACAAAAACTCAAATTTTTTACTTTTCGAAATCAATAAAAATATTCATAAGAAAATCACAGCACAAAAAAACAAAGCTTAATTCGATCAGTCTAATGCCCGGTTTCACAGTGTCATTTTAAGCTTTCACTCAGTTGAAAGTGGTGTAACCTTAGCAGTACACAGGGGTTCATGCATGGTCCAGTCGAATGATTTACTTGAGCATGTGCCTTAAGATCATCTTCAGTTTTTACTCTTTTCTATATTTTTTTTTTGTAGACTCAAACTGAAAATGCAATTTTTAAAATAGAAAAAACAATGCGGTCGGATTGATATCAAGTTAGTTAAAAAGCCGGCAAGGCATCGCAAGTAATATACAAAAATTATATATAAGTATGGTTTTACAAGTTTTTTCTAATTTAATTGACGAATCGACGACACCCGCATTTATGGAGTCGGAAACAAAAGCACACAAAATTCGCGCAATAAACTTAAGCAATTAATCCGTAAGTAAACATTCTGGCAATCAGATATCCACGCCTGTGGTGAACCGCTCCAGCCAGATAAAAAGTACACAACAGACTTGGCCCTGAGGCTTCAAGTTCCGATTTTGACAAATTTTGTCCTTTGTTAAATAAATGTGCGCCATCCCGTATCGTATGGAAGAGACATGTATTTGCCGGTAAAGTTTTTCTTGGATTTAATTTTTTCTTACCTCTACGGCATAGCGTTGATTTACAAAATTAAATCTAAACTTCCTTTAGAAACAATTTAATTAGTTCCAATTCAGTTAGCACTCAATTGACACTTTTGATAGCATTTTCGATTTATTAAGTAAACAACTGCCAGTGAAATTGATAACGGCTTATATATGCATACTATACCCTCCACACACTATAAGAATATATATATGTATTGCATTATGTATGTATGTTTTTGTTGGCTATAATTGGCTGGCTCCCGGTCTCGATAACCTAAAACCTTGTGGCAATGGCAAAGTTTATTACGATATTCACCAATTCTCTAGCTCAAAATTGATGGAACTATGCAGTCTCTGAGTTTAAGGCACTGATTATATTTTGCCGCACCCAGTTGGTAAATTGCTTGAAGGAACATTTATGCACGAGTTTTGCGCATGTTTAAACTTTTATTCTCACCGGGAAAATAAGCCCGAGATAATGTTTGCGCACATTTAAGTTTATTCAGCTATTTAAAGGAACTTGCGCAAAGAATCCATATTCTCTCTCGACTCGGCATGACCATTTCATAGACCACGAATGCTTAAAAGTAACGCAGCGGATCATTTTTTCTGATCGTTATTCTTGATTGAGACATTGCGCCGAACACTTCGCGTTCCATAAATCTTTAACAAATTTAATTTTTCCCGTAAGATAATTTATTATTAAATCGTTAATAAATCAACAATATTTTCTGTAATTATTTTTCTTTTAAAGAATTTGGTACAAGTCATCCGCACGGAGCACAAAATGGATTGGATTCCCGGTGTATCGCAAATAAAATCTGTTGTTCAAGTAGTTGCCGGTGATGTTGAAGGTGCCAAGAAAACACAGGAAAATTTTTTGAAAGGAATTCCAGGAATCGGACGTCCTGATCCAAATCCAACAATAATTATATGTGGACAAAAAAATACAAGTGGACCCTTTAAAAAGTAAATCAGTTCAATATTTGTTAAATATACAAAAAAAAATGTTTCGATAAAGTTAGTGCAAATAAACTATAATGTGAAATTGGGAAGTGTGATTGATGTTCAGTGCCACATGGTATACAAGATGATTCAGAAAGATTTGATCTTGATTAATGTCCAAAATGCCTCGTTTTTTAGGGATTATTTCTTCTTTATATTTTATGAATCACTTTATTACTTTCGAATGATATAAAACCTATGATACAGATATAAAAATTTTTCCCTTTCCAACGGTGGATAGTTTATTTTATTCCGCTCCTCTGTATCGTTTTGAAGTCATGGCGGCTTAGTCAAGTCAAAAATTCGGAGTTTCAATTTTTTTTTTTTTTCAAAAATACATCATCAAATAAAATTTTTAAATGAGATTTAATAACCTACAAAGCCTTCGATTTCAAATGACCAACCATACTCTATGTACCGAAAATGTAACTCTTTCGTTGTTAGTTTTTGCACTTTTCCCTAAATTTCGGTAAATATCTGACGACAGGTTATTGAGACCATTTTCCGTGTGCATGCTTATAAAAAAGTATAAAATCTTAAAAACGTGAATACAATATATTTTGAATTTACAGCTAAATAATCATTCTGTTTAGGATATTGCAGGTATAAATTAAACGCCGTTAATTAAAAAAAAAAATGTAAATGCTTTGAGTTGACAACCATAAAAGAGTAGGATAAAAAGAATTTGTGTTCCGTTTAAAATAAATGCTTCTAAAATGTATAGATTTTGATAACATAAGCAGTCTATTTACTTACATAAATGTATGCCAATGATCATAACCTTTAAAAATACTTTCTTAATGCATGTCAGTTTTTTTTAACATATCGTTGCTGTTTTTAAGAAACCTCCTATATGTGGAAAAAGTGCAATTTTATATGAGAGACATAAAACAGATTATTTTTGTCAACTATAAGTATTCAAATGTTACATAGGACATTTTGTTTTCTGCTTTATAAGTATCAACAAGAATACTTTTCCAGAAAGGAGGCTATTTCCATTGGGTAAAAAGCAAGTTGATACCAAAACTTGAAAATTGCTTAATGTGACACATAGGAGGTTTCATAAAAACAACTAAAACTACATATGTCTGTTATTCTTAGATTATATTATACTTTTTTTATATATTCCTTATAGATAAGTGATGGAACATGCCCTATGACAACGAAAATACTTATACATAATCCGTATATCTTTCATATTATATTGAATATAAACAAAAATAAATGATGTATAAAAGTAGTTATATGAATGATTTTTATTATACATATATCCACCGATTAAGGAAAATAATACAAATGCGATCACCATTCGGGATTTTCGATCACAGCGCACAAATCAATGATCAGATTTAGTATATTAAATAAAGTCGTATGCGCATGCATAAAAGATTCGCAACGAGTTAAATCTATTAATAGCTCTGTAAGTAAACAATCTGGAATCTGCCAGATAATCATTCCAAAGGCACACTCCAGACAAAGAGTGTACACAAAGTTTTCGCCTTGAGTCTCCCCAAACCAAAAGTCCAATTTTTGTCCTCTGAAAGACTTTAAGTACGCCTTGTAAAATCTCTCACTTTCTCATGTATTTGTGTATGCAATTGGAAGAGATTTATATACACATGTAAAGCTTTTCTTGGAATCAATTTAGATTTTTCTTTACCCTACGGGGCGGCACAATGTTGACTTATAAAATTATGAGCAATCTACACTTTCTTTAGCAAATATTTAATTAGGTCTTTTTTGAGTTATCACTCAATTGACCTTTTCTCAGATTGTTTTTGATTTATTTTTAAACAATTTCCAGTGAAATTAATAGCAGCTTACAATTTACACCCTCTACGGTCTACAAGAATACATACGTATTTTCATATTTTATTTATGTATGTATGTTTTCACTTTGTTGTGTACGGCTCTCGATATCGTGGCAATATATGTAGGTACATCGCAATATAGAAGAAAGCTTGGAATTTCTTATCTCAAAATTTCGCCATTTCAGTGTAAAGTTGCAACTGTGTAGTCTCTCCACGTTTGGCCGCTGTTTATATTAGACAGTATCCGCACCGGCATGGCAGTCAGTAATTTACTATTGCATGAATGACCCTGATTGAGTTTTGCGCAGCTATTTATATTCAAGTGACTCGCGCAGAATTATTTGGCTCTAATGAACGCAATACAATATTTTTTGTACACCAAGCACATACCTATTTAGTAGATCTATTGTGATGGTTTTTTTTTTATTGAAATATCGAACCGAAACCAATATCTTTCACAAGTAGACAAAGAAATTAATCTTTTCGGTAATAATTTCTTTAAAAAATCTTTATAACTAGTAGTTTCAAGGCATCATAGGGCAAGATGCCTGGATTAGATAATATTCCCGGTGTATCACAACCACTGACTACAATAAACTGAGCAATTTGCTTTCATGTAGCACACATTTTGCGTTTGTGTATATCAGGGTTTGAGCACCCATTAAAACGTTTACTATATAAAAAAAAACAAGTAAAACTCAACCAATAAGATGAAATCGAATTAAATTAAAAAAATATCTTTTCTTGTGTCCAAGAGATATTTTAATCGCTTTTAAGAAATTAAACTCATTCCAACTTTAATTTTCAAATACATCCTATGTGCCATCTGTAACTGTTATGTGTTATTAGCTCTTAACCTATTCTCAAAGCTATTCTCAAACCTATTTTCCAAGATAAATTGTTCCCTTAAAGACTGAAAACACGTCATTTAAAAAAATTTTTGTCTAATTTCAGTATGACCTGAATAGGTTATGAGCTAATTACTGTTTAACGGGTACTGTTAGTTCATAGGGTGTAATAGGTCAATAATTAAAGAGGAAAGTCCACAGTTTAGAGTTTTTATAAAAAAAAAAGTGATGTTAATAACCTTTTTGTTCAAGAAAGAATTTTTTGGGATTCTCCGGTATATAGCAAAAGCTAAAAAATGTTCTAATTTGTTATTTCATCACACAACTCATTAATTTTTGGTGACAAGTTTCAAGTCTTGGTTTGACTCATCAACAGGTCCCAAATAGCGAAATTGGGTGATTTGAAAAACAAATGAAAAAATGAAAAAAAGAAGAAAGAAATGAAAATTTTGAGAAAAATAGAAAAACCATTTTTTTATTTATTAAAAAAATGTAAAACAGAAAAGTTTAACCCGGTAAAAAATCAAAAAGAGATATCTTTTTATTTATTTTTCCTCCTTGTATAGGAGTGTTTTTTCCTCATATAATTCACACCCAGAATTTATTCTGAGTTTATATAAGAAGAGATGAGTTTGATCTATTGTCAAGCGTCTGCAGCAGGCAGAAAACCAAGCTGCACCGATGAGTGGAAGGTTTTCTGCTGACACGAAACGCTTCTTCTTCTTCCTTTTCTTCTTTATTTTTCAGCACACTACGTGGCATATACAGGTTCGATTCGCTTCGAATGAATCTGCTTCTTTAAACAATTTTTTTACATTTATTTAATAAATAAAAAAAATGGTTTTTCTATTTTTCTCAAAGTTTTCATTTCTTTCTTCTCTTTTTTTCATTTTTTCATTTGTTTTTCAAATCACCCAATTTCGCTATTTGGGACCTGTTGATGAGTCAAACCAAGACTTGAAACTTGTCACCAAAAATTAATGAGTTATGTGATGAAATAACAAATAAAAAAATTTGTAGCTTTTGCTATATACCGGAGAATCCCAAAAAATTCTTTCTTGAACAAAATTAAGTTTAACCCGGAAAAATAAAAAAGAGAAATCTTTTTATTTAATAACGTTTTTGAAAAAAAAAATACAGATCAAAAAGAAAGGTAAGAAAATCCGAAATTTTTAGTTTAGACCACAATATCTTTTGAGGTGAGAGGAGTACCGGATTGGTTTAGAAGTCGTTGGGAAGACCATGAAGTTCTGCATACAAATGTGACCGTACGCCCTGTACTTTGAACGATACAGGGTGTTTTGTAAAGACTAGCTTGTTTTCTTAATCACACTGTAACTCCTAAACCGTTGATATGCCCCGCCCCTCGTGCCATACAATTTTTTGTTTGCCTACTATCACCTCCTGCTCTATTGACCTCCTAGGCACAAACCCACTGTATATTAGGACAATGCCTGCGCCAAGGCGTCAATGTAGAGCGCTAAAATTGTGTACACGGTGTTTCCATAAAAATGTACTAAATCGGGCAACCCGTTCTTGGTGTTGCCATATAAAAATTTCGGATATTTAAGTATACTATGAAAACGATCAGGCCTACACGTTTTGATTATACTGAAAAGTTCTTCATAATATAAAAACGTATGAAATTGGTTATATTCATTTTTACTGCCCGACGAACCGTTCTAGAAATATATGTTCAAAAACCAAACCTGCACAGATGTGTACCATACGAAATTTCAGACGGGCATGCATCTATAATATAATAAGAATTGAATTGGAAAAGCCCAAATGCTACGATTTAAAATGGCCTATCATAATGTACCCAAACTGTAACCCATACTGCGTTTTTTGGACTTTTCTTAAGCGCATATCTAGCGAAAATGGGTAAAAGGCTCATTCCCAAAAAATAATTGCCTATCTTCTGGCATTTATTGAAGACAATTGGAAAGGTAGGTCCAACGATTTCCAATCTAACAAATTCGAATCCATCATCATAGGGTGTAACGTTCAGAAGTTAAAGGGTGATCTATAAAAATATACCCAACTATCTTCAAATCCCGTTATCTCGGAAGCCATTAGAGCTTTTGAAATGTCTGAAGTGGAACTTAAGTTAAAGTTTAATTAGACAAGTAAAAAAGCTAGAATTAGTCTTAAGATTCTAGATAAAAGCGCGTTTGTAATTTCGTTTGGTCACCCATCTGTACAAGTTTGATTTTTGAAGGGTTTTTTCGCATATATTTCTATAACGGTTCGTCGGACAGAAGAAATGATTATAATCAAATTTTATAGGATTTCATATTGTGAAGAATTTTTCAGCACATTAAAACCATCTAGGACTGATCGTTTTCACAGGATACGTAAAAATCTTAAATTTTTATATGGCAACACGAAGAAGGGATTGCCGGATTTAGTCTAGTTTTGAAATTATATTTAATATTTTTATGAAAACTCTGTGCACAAAATTTCAGCTCTCTAAGTTGACGCGTTCTCAGGTAGTATCCAAAAATATGTAAAACGAAATTTTTATATGACAACACTACGAACGTAATGGTCATGGTCCAGGCCAATTTGGTAGATAAGACTGGGTGTCCGGCAGTACGTTGAGCCACAGTAGCAGTGTTGCCACTTTGGCTACTTTAGGCAACATTTGGCTACAAGGGTACCGCCCTAATATTTTATCTATATGCTAGAGAATTTTTGAATACGTGAACAAGGTATTTCCAACAATTTTTGTTTATTTCAATTATCACCACTGTAGCAGTGCAAGTGTAGTAGTATCATTAGTTATGCTGACTGAACCCACCGATAGTGATTTGAAATTCCTTACATTTATGGGCTCACAAGAAAATAAGACCCCAACTTTTTCAGTTTATTTCAGCTATCGCTTTTTGGCGTTATTTCGTCGGGCGTTATTTCCCGTGCGACTGTACCAAGGATCTTCTACGACAAACTGAGTTCAGAACTTTAACCAGTTTTTGTCGCATATGAAGCGAAAGCAAGCTAAAATTCACCCACAACTGCCGTAGACATCTATTATACATAAATGTCATTGACACTTGATGTAACTCAGCACTTCACGAAAAGTTTAGCCACTTCATGAAATTGTAGGCAGATAGTGTAACAGCAGTTTGGGCTTCATGAAATATTACAAGCCTTTACGCCAAGAGTGTAATACCAACCGATATACTCGTATGCTAGAAGAGGGGCAATAAACGGTGAAAGGGGAGGCCGCACCCAGACCTTCGAGACAGGTTTAATTATTAAGCTCAAAACTCAGTCTCATTGTAGAATCCACATAGGGAAGTCCGGTATTATTTATATACCGATGGCAAATTATCGGCTTCAATGCCTTTCCTATAGATCGCCAGGAAATTTAATTTGACAGGATTTAGCTCTAAGGTGTTATGTCCAGACCAATCATTCAATCGACATACGCAATCCTTCGTTAACCCTAGTTGAGATTATGCTGATTGACCAGCGCTGATGCAAAAGTTAAACTCTTTTGACTTACTCGCTGCTGGTAAAATCCGCACGTGTGAAGTGCTGATACTATCAGCATTGGTGTTGACACTTTGCTTATGGTCACCTGAACTAGGCTTTAAGCCAATTACTGAGATACATCTGTACGTCGCGTCACCGGCATAAAGATGAATTACAGCGTCATGGATTACGTCTTCTGTCAAGTTGTTTATATAGAAACTGAACAAAAGGGGACCAAGTATTGATTCCTGAGGGACACCAAAATGTAGAATCGCCAGGTACGAGAGTGTGTTCTGTACTTGGATACGTCCGCTTATGAAGTTCTTGAAAAGTTCTACAATTCTACAATGAAACGATTAAAAAGTCCAAAACATATCCAGAACTTTTACAGAATCAGTCGAGAAAGCTTTGACGTTCTTCTTTATCTAGTTTGAGACAAATTAAAGAAAATTATATAAATTTTGGGGAGGCAGTAGAAGTACTGTGCTCAGTGAACTTTTTTGTAACTAATTAAATTTGTTGGAAAAGTGGGCATGCGCAGATCGACCATTTCCCTTCGAGTAGAGTCTACGTCATTTGCGTCATGAACGTTTTTCAACAGCTTCAATTCGTATCAGTTGGAAAATATCAGAGATCAATTCCAGAGTATGGACGCTGCTATTTAATAATAAAGCAATACGATGTCGGAATAAGATTGGAATCAAACCTGACGCTTCAGTGTGGCACATGCCCTAGTGTGAGAGATCAATTTAAAGTAAAGAACGGCGGGTTGCCACGAAATAACGCTAATGGATATATGGCATAATGCCAGAATCACTTGAAACATGTCTGAATTTTATAAATTGCTTTAACAAAATTTCTATCAGTATTATTACCTCAAAATAAGATTTTGATCTTGGCCTTGATATTTTCCATCATATCATAGCTAGCTAAATTCTTTCAGTACACTCTCTACCTTGTCGGTCTGTCATGATGTATATATTGTACAGCAAATCTCTAAAAATAGCATCACATTCTATACCTGAAAATTTGCAAGAACAAAAGATTTTATATCTCACCCAGAAATAACTCGAATAAAAATATTGTTGAACTCTGTTAAACTTTTCTTTTGTTGCCAAATTTTATTGATGATATTTTCCAGTGAATCTTGACGTAAATTGTTCGCGATATTTTAATTTGAAAATTAAAAAATTTCAGCTAATTGTCAATTTGTAATAAAGTTGGGCACATATACTTTCGCTTACTCTGGACGATATTTAATTTAAACTAAATTTAAAAATTTATATACATTTGTATGCCACAATCCCCTTCGCCTATATGTCAACTGCTTGAAAGTATATCTCCAGAATCAAATCCGTTAAAAAAAATTTAAAATCTGTTCTTCTTCTTACTTTTGTAAGTTACGTCTTTGTAAACTTTGTTGCATGTAACAATATTCTCGTTGGACATATAACATAACATTTATTAGAGGCGATAGTATACAAGATTACAATATTTTATTATACCTAAAAATAATTGGACTAAAACGTGGAGGAAGTATTTAAAAGAATATCAAAAGCTATAAACAATTCAGAAGTAACTTATGATTATAATAATTAATATTGCGCTTAAAATGACAAATTAAAAACTGAGTAACAAAAACAAGTTATAATGAACTACAAAAACAGATCTAGTACTAGAATAAGATACTAACAAATTCCATAGAACAAAAAAAAAAGAGCTACAATAATTCACGATAGTACTCTGCTGTGAGAAGTGATCCTGACAAGATAATCAAGTAAAATTACGGGTGTCTAATTAAGAAATGTGCATCAACGAGGCTCTTAAAGAAATTGACAGTACGTGCATGCTGGATACTAGATGGGAGAGCATTCCAAGAGCGCGCAGTCTGGACAAGATAAGAGCCCTCCAAGGCAAGCCTAGTAAAACGAGGAAAAATAATGTTCCTGTATCTATGTGAAGTAGTGAAATTAATCATTTCTCTAAGGTAGTATGGTTCATTTTTGCAGGTTAAAAAAGAACACTAAAGCTCTTTTCTTGAGATATGTAGTAAGCGGGCAGCTCACCAGCTGATCGCGGTAAAGTGAGACATGGTCATATCTGCGAAGTCCGAAGATGAAACGTAAGCAATCGTTGAACGTGACCTACATTTTACGGGTACAAACACTATCAAGTCGAGGGAAAATTAAACTTCCGCATGTAAAGTAAGGCAGAATTAGTGTCTTAACCAGATTTAAATGAGTTGCTTGTGGCAAAATACTGGCTGAGAGCCAGAGCCTTCGAAGTCCGGAGTAAATTTTACTAATTTTTGATTTTGTATTGTCACAGCAGCTCACATTTTGGTTCAACACAACACCCAAATTTTTCACTTTGCTAGCACGAGATAATGTTTTACCGTCCAGAATTACGAGTGGGATATCAGACAAAAGGAGTGGACTGTTGTGAAAAATAATATATTGAGACTTAGAGGGATTCAATCTCAATGCATTAATCTTGGACCATGCATCGATTCTGCTCAAATCGTCATTAATACGCGCGATGTCATCTTCAAACAGACAAATAGGTCTGTTTAGATAAAGTTGCACATCATCTGCGTATAAGTGAATCCTGACATCACGTCCAACTAGAGGAAGGTCATTAATAAATAAACTAAATAGCAACGGCCCCAAGAATGAACCCTGAGGTACACCAGTCGGCAGAGGAAGTGAATCCGACAACCTATCATCCACCTTCACTCGTTGATGGCGTTCTGACAAGAAACTCCCGATCAGAGCAGAAGCGGAAGCAGTAAATCTAAGAAAATTAGATAGATAGATAGCTTATGCTATGCTGTAACAAGCTGTGATTTACACTATCGAAAGCCTTTGAGAAATCAAGCAGAACTAAAATTGTAGCGTTATCCTGGTCTAAGGCTTCTCTTATATCACTAGTCACTTAAGGTATAGCAGTCTCGCAGCTGTGTGAACGCCGGAAACCGGACTGCCAACATGACAAGAGCTTGTTACTTTCCAAGTGACCAATAATCTGGAAGCTAATTAGCTTTTCCAAAACTTTAGACATGAAACTTAATTTACTGATTGGCCTAAAATCACCAGGAGATTCCGTAGAAGGCAATTGGGAATACTTGGCAAGGCTTAGGAAAACAAGAGGACATTAAACAAGAGTTCAGGATATGAAGAATGTATGTGTCGAACATTGGAAGCAGAATCTTAATAAAACGCGGAGAGATACCATCAGGTCCAACAGCATGAGATTAAATAGCATATATGGAAGTAATCAATTCACTTCGATCTACACCGCGAAAAGAAAAAGATGGGGTAATGCAACCGGCGTCACTTACAGTAGAATCAATATAGCTCGAGTTAGAAGTCTTAGCATGCTCATCGTTTAATTGAGTAGTAAAAAATCTATTTAGATTATTGGGATCCTGCTCGCAGTTAGTTTTATCTTTCCCGTAAACTCGTGCTTTTCTTATGTTCTGCCACAAAATTCTTGGTTGCAAGTCACTGTGAAATTTGGTGCTAAAGTATCGTCGTTTAGCTATGCGGACAGCCATAGTTGCCCTATTTCGTGCTGCACGGTACATGTTTAAAGCTTCACCCGTTTTAAATCGCCTGTACCTCTGGTACAAGAACTCCCTCTCATCAATAAGAGCTTGAACACTCCGCGAGAACCAAGCACAGCGATTCTCACGCATAAATTTAGTTTTAATATATGCCGGAATTTAAATTTGCCTACAAGGGATACAATTGGCATTATACTTACCGCTTTTTCATGGACAAGCGTAAATGGGTCTTATGAAATATAATTATGTATTGGATTTGTTGCAAAACCCCTGGGAGATTTTTACCAAACTATGAAGTAGAAATGTACAAATTCGTTCGTGTCAATATTCCTAACTTTGGCAACACCGCTTATTGTTTGTTAGAATACGTCCACCTTTCCCAATAATCAGAGCAACGGTATTACGCGTAGGACAAACTCCCGTAATACTATTATACATATGTATATTTGTAAGATCATCTGTTTCAAGGTTTGAAAGGATCTCTCGAGGTTTTTGGATGTTGCCAACTTTACAATTCGCATGACAACTAATATCCAATGTTCCACAAGAGGTTTTACATATAGTAGAACGAAGAAGAACTTAAACTCATACATGCATACAGAGCTGGGCAAGTACCAAAGAAAAAGTACTTAAGTACAAGTACCGAAGGCCTGAGTACTTCAACGGAAGTGCAAGTACCGCATGTATAAAAAGTACTTGTAACTAAGTACTAAGTCTATAAAAAGTACTGAGTACTTTTTGAAGTACTTTTTAAAGTACTTTTTTAGAATCTTTGTACGTTGGCAGTAATATAATGAAATTTGTCGAGTTCAGTTAATAGATATTAATAAATAAATACCTTTGGTAAACTATAATATGTATAGTAACCAGTGGCTACTATTATAGTTTTCGGCGCTGCAGGTAGAGTAAAACTTACACTTCTGATTGCTACACTCATAAAAACTATTAGAGGTCCGCCCAAGCACCCATTGTCGCCTCCAATAATGCATACAGAGCTGGGCAAGTACCAAAGAAAAAGTACTTAAGTACAAGTACCGAAGGCCTGAGTACTTCAACGGAAGTGCAAGTACCGCATGTATAAAAAGTACTTGTAACTAAGTACTAAGTCTATAAAAAGTACTGAGTACTTTTTGAAGTACTTTTTAAAGTACTTTTTTAGAATCTTTGTACGTTGGCAGTAATATAATGAAATTTGTCGAGTTCAGTTAATAGATATTAATAAATAAATACCTTTGGTAAACTATAATATGTATAGTAACCAGTGGCTACTATTATAGTTTTCGGCGCTGCAGGTAGAGTAAAACTTACACTTCTGATTGCTACACTCATAAAAACTATTAGAGGTCCGCCCAAGCACCCATTGTCGCCTCCAATAATGCATAACAATTCTAAGGAAAAAATGTCCAGTAAATTTCTAAGAAAACATTGAGGCCTTTCCAACATCAGGTCAAGACATCGTTGATTTTATATTGGAGCGAGGCATTGCTTGCTTACCCTTGGTTATGTCCACTGACTGACGTATATAATATGGACTGCTTACTTTTCTATTTCACGTGGGCACAATTGCTTGTGTCAAAAAGGGTTCTTACGTCGGTGCCAACATTAAAAAAAATCATTGGCGGGAAGTTGAAAAAGTGAGCACGTAGCTCGAAAAGTGATTTTCATAAAACATTTAGAATTTCTTCTGTGTCTAGTCTAATGAATATATTGTCTTTGGTAAAACAGTTTTTATCATATAATAACCCTTAATAATTAATTAAAGAACATTTATTTCGACGAAGCCACTTATTTATTTGTTGTTTACAGTTCTCTCTCAGTTGGTATTTGGCGCTTAGACCGAAAGTCAGCAATATAGAAGTGAGCCCACTTTCTGCAGTGTATTTCTATGAACGCAGTCAATCCATATTATACATGTCAGTGGATGTCATCAAGTCGAGGCGTCGTCGATTTTATATTCGAGCGAGACGTTACTGGTTTTTGTTCTACTTGCCCAGTCTTGTATGTATGTTATTAGTTTGTTTAATGGCAGAAACACATCCAAGCATCGAGGCTTCCTCGATGTGTTGTCAAAATTTCCAACACGGGTTTTTAAATGATGCAACACAAAACCAAGCCAGCAGCTAGCCTCAAGGCCTAGCCGCAAAGCGCGCTTTGCTCAATGTTGGATATTTTTCTCTCTCAGGCCTACTTTTGTCAACAGATGTACTTTAAAAAAAATTACAATGACAGCACCGAGCCCGGTGGTATCACTTTGTTTTCATTTCTCTGAGGCAAGCCTTGAGGCGAGGAAGCCTGAGAGAGGCCAGGCCTGAGGCTTGCTTGGATGTGTTTCTGCCTTAAGGTTCTGTCTCGACGCGTGAGTTCGGCACATGCTTTTGCAGTTCTTTGCGTACTTTAAAACTCAACAAAAAAGGAGTTGCACTAGAGATTGTATTTTCTTTTCTACCAAGAGTTAGATATTTGTAGGTACTTAATAGACTCAGAAATACTTAAGTAAAAATCTCGCTACTTAAGTACAAAACTAAATCTTAAGTACAAGTAAATAGACGCTAGTACTTATGTTCAACTACTAAGTAGAGGTATTTCAAAAGTATATTGAGTTATAAGTCTTGAGCAACAAAAATGTACTTTAAGTAGTACTTAAGTCTTTTTTTACTGAAGTATTGCCCAGCTCTGCATACATATTATTAGAAATTACCTAAAATAACATTTTCAGTGAGCAATAATGGTAAATAACGCATTTCAAGGATTACTGAATAGTATGCATGGTTTAAGCGATGTAATTAATAGGATTTTCGTCTTTGAAGATTATCTTGAACGCATCAGATCTTCATATGATGCAGAGAGTAGCACAGAAGCGTTACAGAGATTTGTAGAAGCTCGAAGGCAGTTAGATAATGATACCTACATTGGTTTGTATTTATTCTTAGTTTATCCTGATTGTGTTTGATTTTATTGGAATTTTTAACTGTAATTGATGCTCAAATGGACTTGCATACATTTATTCAAAATAATGTCACTTATGCAAATTATCTTGGAGAGGGAGCCAATTTCAATGGTAAAGAACAAGTTTATTTTAAAGTGAAGGATAAGCATGGAAACGTTCGTGTCATGGTTGTTTGCGTATCAGATCAATTGTTTCCATCTGATGATGGTTTCCCAGATAACCGCCCGATTAAAATAATAACAACAGTTTTCTTTATATCATGGCAAGACTATCTACGCCAGCTTGTACTGAAGAAGTTTTAAATATATACAATAATATTCTATGATTGAAGGATATTTGCTGCGTTATCATATCCGAACGTACACAGTACTTTATCATTTTTTCTGTTTTTTTGTATTATTACCTATACTATCTGCACTTGTACTCTGTATTGGATACTACAAATGTATATATGTTCAACTTAATAAAATGAATTTCTAAGCTTTATCAATAAATGAATCTTATGATAATATTGATTTAGATTTAATTGTTTCGCGGAGTGTTGTTTGCATTGCTTTCAATGGTTTATTTTGCACAGATTCTCCTTATATATAGTTTTTCCAGTAGTCCTATACTCTTCCGAGGAAGAGCAGTATCCGTTTTAAGGAAAATAAGAATATAAACGTCATGCATGCCCGGGTAATTCGTAAAGATGTGTTCCAACATTTGCCAATCGATTCCTTACAGTGTTGTGATCAGCCTTCACAATGAACTATTTTTTTCGTAAAACCCCTCCTTCACCCCCTTTTTAACAGCTGAAATATTTTCGCGTTCGCTCATATAAAACGTAATAACTTCTGTTCGAAACACAATAGGACGACAAGTAAGGTTTTGAAAAAATATTAACAACTTTTGACGGAATAAAGATAATGACACGGTTTTGCTTTTTGTTTTTTAAGCCATATCCTTATTGAGGAAATTTGTGAGGACGAACGTAAATAAGGTTTTAACTAAAATCGTGAAAAATTTTAAGTTTTAACGTTCATATCTGCCACATTTGCCAACGGATTGAGACATGTGAGGTAATGTTAAAAAGCTCATAATGTCTAGTACTGCGTTTCGAACATTTCAAAAATTCCTCATCGTGAAAGCTAATCACAACACTGTAAGGAATCGATTGGCATATGTTGGAACACATCTTTACGAATCACCCTATATATGTGCATACACATATACACAACAGTGGTAAAATACATGTAGATCAAATGTTTTTATTCGAGACTCGGTTACACCAAGAACGCATACAAAGGAAACATTTGCTTGCACATCTGGATGTTATCCTTATTAATTTTTCGCATAAAGTTTTTATTGATCTCGTCTTTCTTATGCCCTCCCTTAATACTGTTTGTAGTAAGATAAACTTTTCCTTAGCTAGTTTTCGTTTCTATGTTCCCGAACTAGTCAATCTGACTTTCT
Organism: Dioctria linearis; assembly: GCA_963930735.1. Taxonomy (NCBI): domain Eukaryota; kingdom Metazoa; phylum Arthropoda; class Insecta; order Diptera; family Asilidae; genus Dioctria; species Dioctria linearis. Next base: position 251,682,216 of record OZ005742.1, read on the forward strand.
AAATTACATTGAATGTACAAATCACTCTTGTCAATGTCAATGACTGAGAGATGTCAAAAAGGGTTCAAAATGGTCACCGTTTGGAAATGGGCCATTTTACATTCAAAGCGTTAGGAATCATTACATAAAACACGTTTGAAAAGAATCATTTTGATTGTATATAATAAAACTGAAATGGGCTTGCATTTATACGATTCAGTATTTAAATTGGCTGGCTGATCTCCCCTATTTCATATGGCAACAATTTTGATTTCAAAAAGTATGCTCTCACTGTCAATGCTACCCCAACTGTTGTAAACTGACGCCATATTTAAATTTTTTGGGGTTTTTAAATATTAATTGTGAATCGAAGGAAGTATTTTCTTACAAGGCTGTTTTGGTAGGATAGGTTTGATTACCTTAAACAATTTGTATATTTCTAGGAACTAGAGGAACACAGGAAACAACACTTCTCTTTGAAGCTCCCAATTTGTACATGCAATTAGAAAATGTTTTTACTTTTGTGAAGTTTTCTCGGAAACACTTCAAAACTTTCTCTGTAATAATACGCGGAAAACTTAGAAAACTATAAAAAATTTGTTGAGTTATCGCTCAATTGATACTTTAAGCAGATTATTTGATTTGTGTAATTGATAACGCTCAAGCTATCAACTTCTACAAACGTACACCTTGTGCCTTTATTCGAAACCGGTGTTGCTTGCCAATTTGCAAAGCTCTCTACATTGTAAGGTAAGAAGGGTGCAGTCACTTAGTTTCTACTACTGCACTTAATCAAGGATACATGGTGCTTGAAGAAATTTTTGCTAGAGTTTTGCGCATGTTTAAGCTTATTCAGCTAATTAAATTTAATGCATTTACGCTGAAATATTCCAAAACTTCACAAGTTAAATTCTGATAACGATACGATTAAAATCATTTACCAACAATTAAATAGTGCAACAAATCTATTTTGATCGTTTGTCTTGATTGAAACATCGCACCGAACAGATCACGTTCGACAGAATTGTTACAAAATAGTTAGCCTTTTTCCGTAATACTTTTTTTTTAGTCGTTAATTAATATCAAAAATATTTGTATAAATTCAATTTTCTTTTAAGAACTGCATAGTTAAAAATCATCGTATAACAAAATGCCTGGATTTAATTGTATTCCCGGTGTATCACAGCTGAAATCTACTTTTCAAATTGCTAAAGGTGACTTTGAAGGTGCCGCGGAAACACAGAAAAATTTCGCCAGAGAATGTCCAGGAGTTTCACAGGTGACTTCTGTGGGGCAGCTTCTTGTTGGAGATACGGAAGGTACATTGGAAACTCAAAAGCGCTGTTTGAACGCCATAAATAATACTGCAAATGCAATTCCTCTTGTTGGCCACGTAAAAGGTAAGTCATTGGAATTTTTTCTTTATGAAACAAAAATATTGACGTTGCAATCGTAGGCATTGGTCAGCATATTGTGAGAGATAGTGAAGGGGGAAATCGAGGATTAAGACCTGCAAAACGAACTACTTTTGTGATTGGAAGTGGAACTGCCATATCAACTGGAGGTAAGTAATTTAATTGTGATACCTGACATACAATAAGTACATACCATACATGCAGTAATAATTGGAAAGAAAAAGGAAAACTTCTTTCATATTCAATTTATCTTCGTTCCTACTTTTTATTGAATGATGAATGTATCACCACCACTTGAGTTTAATCTGAGTTTGTCATGTAAAAGCTTAAACTTTTTCACCAGCCAGTGAAAATAAACAAAACAAAAAAGTTTACATATTATACGGTAATATGAAAACGTCTCTACCTTTTACTTCTGCCATAGTTTTGAAAGAGGGATCACCATTTTCAAATATTGTTCATGCTGGTCATGCAAAAGCTATATCGTCTAAAGTAGTTTTATTAAGCATTGTATACACATGAAGACATTTCGAAAAAGAAAATATTTTCTTCTTGAATACGGTGACTTCAAAAATTTTCTCAAATTTTCTTATTTATTATTTTTTCTTCAGTCACTGACATAAAATGGGAGGAAACACATTGAATTCAAAAAGAGAATTAATTTTTTTTTTCAGGCTGAAATTCTCTTTATAACCCACAGTATTCAAGAAGAAGACAAACAAGTTATTTTAATTTAGTATGACATCAACATTTATCGTGTAAATGTTTAAATTACTTTTCAACTTTTGAGCAGCTGTTGAGTTAGAGTTGACTCAAGTGGAATATGAAGTGTTATATCTACTCTATAACAAAACTATTGATAAGATTAAAAGGAAATGAAAGTTTACAATTTAGTGATACTTAAATAATTTCCATGTAAAATTAAAAAAAAAACTTTTTTGAAAAAGTATTGTAAGAGTATTTAAAAAAATATATATATATATATATGTATATAACCACAAATGAAGCACACATGGAGTATTTTTCTGATATTTCAAAAAAGTCCAAATAACTCATAAACGATCAGGTTTTTTAATAAGGTCAAGTTTTGATATTCTATAGTATGATTCACTATTTACGGAATAATCTGTAGGTATATGTAAAATAATATTTACAGAATATAAAATTTTGTAACACAAAATAATAATATGATCTCATGTATCTGTCTAAATTTATGAAAACAATGATGTGCACCTACAGCATGCATAGGTATTAAAACATAGCTAGTTTCAGTGCGAATACAAAAAAAAATGTATACATTTCTTTTCTATATAAAATGCTTTTGATTTGCTAACTATTTCACTAAATAGTAAAATAGCCAATTACATGGACATAATTAACCTAAAGATACGGCTCCAATTACTACTTATAAGGTCACTCTAACACTAAGAAGGACTATTATTTTGCATAAAACATTATGAAACATTTTGTTTATTAAGATCTAAATTAAAACAATTAATTTGGTGTTTACTAGAATAGACTGAAGAATGAAATTAATTCTTTCCTTTTTAGTCTCAAGTTTTCAAGTATTGTTCTAAAAATGGTATTCAGCTTCTAATGAGCTTTTTCAAATATACTAGGGTCCTGATCACACTATTGTTTTGAACACCCCCCCCCCCCCATATTAAAATACTCCTTCCAATCAAATTTACATTTAAAAATATTTCGTTTTTCACTTAAATGCTCATAAGTCCTGTCAAAGACAACGTTTCATCTTTTTTAACGATATCCAACATTTGATGGTTTAAAATTTGTGAGTCTTGCAAGACGGGGTGGGGGAGATTACGTAGAACACTTACTGTGCTCTAGAAATAACACTTTTCATTTTCGGCATAACTTAAATATTAATAACTTTTGAACGGAAACAGATATTAAGGTAGTTCTCCTTTTGTTAAAAAGCAATTTTAAGGAGTCACAATTTAGAAGAAAAAAAAACAATTGTGTCCTCTTGCCGCAACAATTTTAAAGAATCCAGGATGACACAACAAATTTGTATGAAATCTTTTTCAAGAATTCAAATTTAAAATTTGATAACTGAAGCATTTGACCATAAATTATAGCATCGTTAAAAAGGAATAAAAGTCCTTGTTTTCAAACGTAAATTTGAGGGGGAAAAAATGATTTTAGGGCGGAGATCTAGAGCAAAAGCGTAATTAGAACTTTACAAGAAATCCATTGACATACTCTATCCCACTTATTTACCGCATATCCTATACCGAAAAGTTATCTAAAGATTCATATTAATGGCCCACAATTAGATAAGTGCAACAGCTCATAAGAAATTTAAATTAATCAGATTTTCACCTGAAAAATTTCCTTCCGATGATATCTGCTTCAAGAAAACAAGATCAATGAGAAGGTAACAATTCAATGGCGTTATGCATTTATAATTTTTTTTTTTTTAATAAACATCTGTTGTGAAAAATATTTTAAAACCAAAAAACATTTATATGGCACAAATTGCGTTCCAATTTTTTATATCTTCAAATGTCCACCAAACTCAGATGGAATATAGTAAAAAAGGAAGCTTAATTTGTGATTAATTTTAGTTAAATTTTCAATATTTAAATATGAAATTTAAATCTCTTTTTTTCCATCATGCCCACGTCTACTAAATCTTAATTCAATGAATGCAATTAAAAGGAAATGGCAATACCATTTCTACGCCCCCCCCCCCCTCCCATGGTCTCCAAAAATGAAAATTTTATAAAATCGCAGTTGGACGATTTCGTATGCTTTTCAAAATATCAAATAATGTTTTCGGGGTTTTTTTTTGTCCTTGAAAAGCATGTAATAAGAAAAGGTTTTTTGTTTAGAAATCATGTTCCCAATATTGGCAGAGAACTGAACTTTTGAAAAGGTTAAGCTCATCGATTTCTATATTTAATAAAATTTCCCTAATTTAAAGTATATTTTACATATTTCACTAATTTATTCAATTTTAGGACTTGGAGCTATTCCAGTTGGAATGGCAACTGGTGCTAGTTATGATACTGCAGAGACTGTTGTAACTGATAAACCTCAAGGATATGTTGCAGCGATTGGGAATGCAATCGAAAATCCATCTGCCGGCACAATATTCGATGCAGCCGCTATTCCAGTCGGTGATGGATTTTGGACGACAAATGAAGATTGTTGCAAGCAAGGCGACAGTTTATGGCAATGACGATGAAGAATAAATGGTCAAAATCAACTATTTTGCAACTATCTTAATGAATGAAATAAATATGTTCCTTAATTACTTATTAACTATGTAATAACTTAATTTGTCGACAAATAAAATAGCTATATTTAATTAGTTTTAATTGGCAATAAGAATTTAATGGTTGGATATTGCTTAACTATCTCATGGTTAACTGTAGCTATTTATTTGTTGAATTTAATAAATAAATAGTTAATAATTTGTGATATAGTAAAGCTCAAAAAATTATTTCTTATTTGTTTTTATTTAAATGTTTATACATATTTAATAATAGTTGGGTATGTATAATGTATAATTTTACAAACTATTATTAAAGCCTGAGTTTCAATGTGACGCTGATTGGCGTAACTAGGTAGAGGCCAGAGTGCCCCCCCCTCTAAAGTACAGACTGCGCCACCCTAGGAAATTATGAAAATTTCAAAAAAACAATCATCAATTCGTACAATCTTATACTTAATTAAATTGAATCCGTTCGGGTCGGAATCGAAAAGGCTTTAAAAAGTTTTCTTTGAGAAAATCTATTGAATTTAAAATTATTAAAAACTGCTCTAAGATTGCTCTGATTCTACTAAATTTTTGACAATACAAATGAAATTTTGAAAATTTCGTAAAACTTTGTTTAATTTTCCGGAAAAAAAGATTTTTTATGTTTTGTCGATTTCGATGCCAACGGATTCGATAATAAGACTGATTATCTTTTTAAGAAAAAAAATTTTAGTGCGCCATTAAAAATTCAATAATATTCTTATTACGTTACATTATGAAATAAAACTATATTAGCAACTCTAGACAAGATACTTCGGGAAATAAAATAAAACGCTATAAGTAACGAAACAAAACTTAGGTCCTCATTCCATTTAAGATGCTCAAGAAATCGAGGAAGGTGAGTAAGCTTGCTTTATTATAGGTCTTTTCAGCGACGTACCTAGAGCTTTTCCCCAATTTACCGCCTATTCTAAGTCATTCAAAATCAAGAGTGGCTATTAATAATTACTGAACATAAATTAATAAATAAAAAAATAAAAAAAAATATTTCATTTGTTTAAACAGATTGTAAATACATAAATTGATAAAATGTAAGCGTCTTTATATATACATTTTTCTTGCTTTTTTATTCGAAAAGTCTTGAATGGCGTTGCAAAAAAAAATTTTCTTCGGAAACTACCACTAGATTTAACAATCTTAAGTCACTCATTGTGAGACGAAGATAATTTTTAATTAATTTTAATTTGGAAAAGCTTCATTCACAACTAGCCACACTAATGGCTATTATTAAATACTATTGCTTAACAATATTACTATGTTGGGAACAGAGTTTTTCAACTTATATTTTTCAATAAATTTTCGATTTCAAGAGGACCTTGCGCGTTTTTCCAACGTTTTTCTTGTTCTTGTAGAGCAGGTACAGATATAAAATTCTGGATATTCTTCCTTTTAATATGGAACTATGCTACGTTATCTCTCAATATTTCAATAAAAACGCGCTTTCACAAAAGCGCGGCAATATTATATGAGAGTAAAATCTAAAAATTCTCCTCGTCATTTATTTTCGATAGCAACTCTTTTTGTTGAATGTATTCTGTGGTTTCACATTTTTTGTCGTTATTCGTGAAATTCTCAAAGAGAGTTTGATTTTTTTTTCCGTTTCTACCTGTTAACATTTAAATGAAAAACAGGCGGAAATCTCTTCTTGTTTCCTAACTTGCTTCAACAGCTATAAGGTAACAAGTGCGTTCCTCTTCTCTATTGGCGATGTCCATGACCGATGGGGACGCTGTTTGCAATAACAACAATGGCGGTAAAAAAAGTATTAGCAGCTGATTTTTGTTTATTAACGTGTTTAGACCGACATTTGTGTTTAGTGTAAAAACGAGTTTTCTAAAGTTGTAAATGATAAAAGTTATTAAAAATTACGGAGATATAACTACTTTTAAATGGCAAACAAAAATATATATAAGTATACAGTTTGTATTAGGTATTACGTCTTATTTCGACATTGCAATAATTCTCTTGAAACAAGCGGCCCTTTAAGGTAAACTTAGATTGGCATATTCCACGCAGGGCTAGCGCTCTATAACATTTATATATGTTTGTACTTTTCCATATTAATATCAATACAGAACATTTTAGACTCCCAACGCACACATACAGCCTTCTCATTCATGGCTTGGGAAGTAAGCCTGAGTTACAATGTGACGCTGTCGCGAGAAGCGGTCGCGAATGATTTTGCTGATGCTGACGCGGAGGACGCAGTGTTATGGTAGTAGCATACTGCATGCAGCAATATGCTACACTGAGACGAGTTGCACGTATACGGCCAGCCCATAGCCACATGAACGGCGAAGAAAGACGCGCTGAAGACCGACGAACAAAAAAGAAGAAGAAGAGGGTAGACATCTATCTTGTGCTTTTTTTAAAAAAAGTTACGCTCGTGAAAAGACGTAGAAATCGGATAGTGTGTAAAATCTTGAATTTTCTTTTGGCATAGTTCTCGTAATTCGATATATTCAGCAATTGGGAAGAAAACCTGACAAGCAGAAAAAGGTGAAGAGTCAAGTCAGCGTAAGACGCGGGAGAACAAGAAAAACCCATTTAATCCACTTCTTCCGTGGAAAAAGGAAGACCATTTTATAACGTTAGTAATTAGGCGAAACCAGGTGATAACTCCTTGGTCCTATCAAGGTAAAAGATTAGTCTAGAATCGGGAAGAAAAAGGGGAAGCATCCTGTAACATAATTCCTCAATTTTGGTTGTACGCATTAGTCCACTCAAGACTCGAGACCGCAAACCCATACCCCATACCCCCCGCTGTCCTACGTCAAACTTTAGTGGATCTCAAAGTCAAAGTTTTCGAAACGACGCACAGTACACAATGATCGGGGTCGCTGTTGACGAATTCGATGTCAAAATGTAGAAAAACAAAATGGCCGATCCAATATGGCGGAAAATTTCTTCAAAAACGTATTCAATTCGAGTGAAAGTCTGTACGCGGGAATATATTATGATTGTGAATAAATGAAATAGAAAATGTAATGACAGTTGACATTTGAATATTTGGGAAGAAGACGATGGGAATACAGTAATTAATCATTATTACAATGACAATGAATATTTATAATATATTTCTTTCAGTATTTTGTTTTTAATCGATATAATTTGAGCACTTCTTACAATTAATCGCTGTATTGCGAACTGTCATCATCATGGTCCGATGTATCGCTCGTGTTATTTCAAAAAAATCTGACTTGATTCTGGAGCTGAAGGTGGAATCAATAGTTCAACCGCATATGTAGATAACGATTTTAGTTTCTTCGGGGGAAGTTTTCGCAAACTGGGTATTATTGGATCTGTAGTTACTAAAAGTCTGCAAAAAAATTCTTCCATGTTTTTGATGCGGTCACATTTTCATGAAAATTCTTCTCGGAATCTTTTAATATAGGTACTTGTTACATGATTTCTGAGCTTATTCAGATATTTGTCCGATAGGAAATGACGAAGATTCTATGATTCCGTGACCGTGAATAAGAATTTTGTGTACTGTTGTTGACATGAAGTACCACGAATATAGTTCAACAAATTTTCGTGCAGTATCTTCAGTGTATTTGCGACATTTGGGTATATTGATTTCCAAATCACAACAAATTAATTCCAATACAATATGGAATCGCTTTATCAATTCTTCATCAATTCCCGTTATCGAAGCGGAAATTTCAGAATTTTCGAAAAAACTCCTAGCTGTATATCCGTCCTTATAACTTCCATGGCCTGGTTTTGGTTGATCATTTTCTTTATCCTCCTTACACCCTTGCCACATTTTAATTTCTAATTTGTAAGCTAAATTTAAGCAACATTCAAAAAACCGTATCCAAGCATGCAGCGACGATATTCCGAATACTAAGTGATCTTTATTAATCGGTCTTTGCAACATCTTGTCAATATTATTAAATTCTTTAGACGTAGCACCACAAAGGTAACAACGCACACTTGAAAAAACGACATATCCTAAACAAGGACCACCCTAGTGCACACATCATCGCAAAGCCGAAGTCGCAGCCAGATGTAGACAATTTTTAGATATGTTTTGAAGAAATGTCTAAGCAACAGTTTTCATTTAGTTTCAGAGCAGGATTTGATGAGGGTTGTAACTTATTGCTTTTTCTAACACGACTTTTCAGAACATAACCAAGAAAAATACCACTACTTTTATTAATGACTTACTACTTCATACATTGTTAACAATAATTTCGAGCAACACATTCAAATTGTACTTACTTTCCGGAGAAGAATCCATTTTGGAGAATCAAAATCGAAATGTTTTAAATTTGTCTTATTTTCAACGCGCAACGAGTAAACGATGCAGCTGCTCTAACGCTCACGAACGGAATGCGTTCCCAAGCCACGTAGGGACGCTTCGCCTTTCTTAACGGTCATAATACATACTAGGGGTACCAGTACAACTATTCCAACCATTGAAAGTCAATAGAAAAAAAAATTTCGACTTTTGGCCAGCTTTTCGGGGTTTGGGACCACGGGTAAAAAAAAAAACAGTTAAATTTCATGTTGAATATCAAAAATCAGATTTATAGAACCGGATAACAATGTAGGTATATACAAAATTCGCCCTATTAATAGCTCCGAAAAGTAAATATTCTGGGAGCTAGAGGCACGCAGGTAACAATACTTCTCTTTGAAGCTCCAAATTAAAATATTGGAAACCTTTGCCCTCTAATAAATTGTTCAAGGTCACACGTGCACTCTTGCATTCGTAAATTCAATTAGAAATATTGTTTACGTGTGTGAAATTTTTCTCGGAAACACTTCAAAACTTTCTCTGTAATAATACGCGGAAAACTTAGAAAACTATAAAAAAAATTTGTTGAGTTATCGCTCAATTGATACTTTAAGCAGATTATTCGATTTGTGTAATTGATAACGCTCAAGCTATCAACTTCTACAAACGTACACCTTGTTCCTTCATACGAAACCGGTGTTGCTTGCCAATTTGCAAAGCTATCTACATTGTAAACTAAGAAGGGTGCAGTCACTTAGTTTCTACTACTGCACTTAATCAAGGATACATGGTGCTTGAAGAAATTTTTGCTAGAGTTTTGCGCATGTTTAAGCTTATTCAGCGATTTTGAAATTTAATGCACTTACGCTGAAATATTCCAAAACTTCCCGACTATAATTGCGATAACGACACGACGAAAGTCATTTACCGCAGGAGTCAAATAGTGCAGCAGATCTATTTTGATCGTTTGTCTTGATTGAATCACCGCACTGGACAGATCACGTTCGACAGAGTAGTTTGCCGTAATACTTTTCCTAAGTCGTTAATTTATATCAAAAGTATTTTTATAAATTCAATTTTCTTTTAAGAACTGCGCATAGTTAAAAATCATCGTAGAACAAAATGCCTGGAATAGATTGGATTCCTGGTGTATCACAGTTGAAATCTACTTTGCAATTTGTTACCGGTGATTTTGAAGGTGCCGCAAGAACACAAGAGAATTTCGTGAAAGAATGTCCGGTAGTTTCACAGGTGACTTCTACAGTGCAGCTCATTGCTGGAGATGCGGAAGGTGCACTGGAGACTCAAATGCGCTGTTTGAGCACCGTAAATAATGTTGCAAATGGAATTCCTGTTGTTGGTCATGTTAAAGGTAAGTCGATCGATTTTGTTTTTATAAACCAAAAATATTGACGTAAACATTACAATCATATAGGCGTTGTTCATCATATTGTGGGAGATCATGAAGGTGGAAATCAAGCATTAAATGCTGCAACTCGATCTACAGTTGTTATTGGTAGTGGAGCTGCAGCGGCAGTAGCAACTGGAGGTAAGTGACTTAAATGTGATACCTAATATACAATAAGTACATAACATACAGTGATTGAGGATTATTAAATTTGTAAAATTTAATAATTAAGGAAAAACGTTTTTCATATTCAATTTATATTCGTTCCTACTTTTTATTGAATAATGAATGAATTAATTAATTTAATCTGAGTTTGTCATGAAAAACCTTAAAACGTTGATCTTTTTCACCAGCCAGTGAAAATTAAAAACAAAATTTACATATTATACGATAACATATGTTTGTTTAATTTACTCCTTCAACAGTTTTTAACAGAGAGACGTGTCATGGTATACCGCCATTTTCAAATTTTTTTCATGCTGGTCATGCAAAAACTATTTCGTATAAAGTAGTTTTATTAAGCACAGTATGCATATGAAGACAATTCGAAAAAAAAAATATTTTCTTCTTGAATATTCTCCTTCATATTCACAAATTTTCTCAATTTTTTTTTTATTTACTGCTTTTTGCTTTAATGTGAGGAAAGACTTTGTATTGAAAGAGAATTGATTTTTTTTTTTCAAGCTGAAATTCTCTGTGTAACCCACAGTATTCAAAAAGAAGACACAAAAGTTATTTTAATTCAGTATGACATCAACATTTATCGTGTAAATGTCTAAAGTATACTCTTCAACTTTTGAGTAGCTGTTAAATTATCTTAGAATTGACTCAAGTGGAAAATGAAGTGCTGCCTAGTCTATAACAAAACTATTGATAAGATCAAAAGGAAATGAAAGCTTACAGATTCTCTGCACTTTTATCGTGGGTAAATCGTTGTCAATTTAATGATACTGAAATAATTTCCATTTTGTAATACAATAGGGGTATATCACGCAATGTTGTATCAAAGAGTGTATCGTTGTAAAAGATATATTTGATTACAACCCAGTAAAATAATACAAGGCCTATGCATATAAAATACAATACAAGGGTCTTGTATTTTTACATTCACAAATTGGCAGTGTAAACCGACTTGTATAGTTGTACTTAGGAGGTCAGATTGAACGTCAAATGTCAGGGTGTGCAGAGGGGGAAGGGAGTGTCCTAGGAAAATTTCCAGTGTGCCAAATGAAAGATCCTTTTGACGACTATCGACTGGTGCACTTATATTTTTTCTAGGTGGTACTTGGTTGATTTAGCAGGGTGTTCAATTTACATCTACTCGCGTCACGGTTTTCCCCCACAAAAAAAGGTATTGCAAATTTGTGAACCCAAAACATAAGTAATGGCGCATGAAACAGCATGAAACTTTCTGGAAAACTTAATAAAATATCACCGAAAATCAAATTGGTGTGATCGATTTACTTTTTCGCCCCTAAATTACTTAATAATAGTATTTGAAGTTCAGAAATTTGCTTTAATTATTTTCAATATTCAAACCTGTTTTGCGGAGAGAGGGAGGGGCGGATCAAAAAACCAACTTTGGATTCGTCTTTAGTTCGATGAAGGGATTAAAGTTATGAAAAAAAAAGTTGTGGTGGGGGGTTGTTACCCCACCCCCTCAAGCCAAATATGGCATGTGGGGTGTCTAATTAAAGCCCCCGCCGAGCTCTATCGAATGGCATTTTTAAATTTTCAATCCGGTATACTTCGTAGTGTATTTTTTCCACCCTCTTACATTTTACCTGAAAGCAGCTTTTTACTTTGTCGGACCCTGCATCATAACGGATGCCCCTAGTTCTCTACATTCAAATTAAAGGTAAGAAAATTCTCTATCTACTAGAATGTTTTTGTTTTCAATTCGACACATTTTCTCACTGAGCTTTTCCTCCCGAAGTTCAAAGTTCTTCTCCATCTGGGTCCCATATACCCCATTGCTACATATGAGTTATTTTTCAATTTTTTTTTTTGCGATCATAGGCATAAGTGTTCGATTATAAAACTTTTTTCATCTTTTCAAAAAAATTCCTCAGAAGCACCGTTATTCCGTAAAGAGAAATTGTAAATTTTTACATCATCTCACGGCAAAAAGCTGCAAAAATCCGTCGTAAAAGGATGTTGTTATACTCTTATTAAGTTTTCTCCTAAACTATCAGCCCGAGCGGAAAACTAATTGGAAATAAATGTTCCAAACAAAACAGGCTTCATTTTATCCGCTGACATTATACTGAAAAATTGTATAATTAAGTAGTAATAGTAGAAATAAAAACTTTGAACACGACCAAAACGGTCAGAAAACGCCATGAAAAACCGGCATTTCCTTAATTTAAGCCGTTCTGTTGAGATGCTTTTGTTTTTATCTCAGCTATTTTAACCGGATCTTCATAATTCTTTTTTTCTATAATAACTATGACTCCTGGGAATCTTGAGGATTTTTTCAATTTTTTTCGGGCCCGGGGAGAGCTCATACGGGGCCATTATATCACCCTGTTACATTTCGAAGTAAGCTAAAGGGTGTGTTAACTCTTTTTTGTAAATTCTCTCTCTCTAAAAATCGTATTGAGCTTCTAATGACCTTTTTCAAATTTACTGCATATACCTTTCAAACCAACATGCAGGGTGTTCAGTGAATAAGTACGGTCCTAATCACGCTATTCTTCTGGACGCCCCCCCCCCCCATATTAAAATACTCCATCTAATCAAATTTACATTTAAAAATATTTCGTTTTACAAACGAATTGTAGCCACTTAAAAGCTCATAATTCCTGTCAAAGACAACCTTCACCTTTTTTTAACGATATCCAACATGTTACGGTTTAAAAGTTGTGAAACTGGGTGAGGGAGAGCACGTAGAACACTTACTGTGCTCTGGAAAAAATACTTTTTAATTTTTAGCATAACTAAATATTAATAACTTTTGAACGGAAGCAGATATCAAGGTAATTTACCTTTTGTTATAAAGGAATTTTAAGGAATCTCAATTTAAAAGAAAAAAACAATTGTGTGCTTGGCGCAAAAATTTTATGGGATCAAGGATGACCCAACAAATATAACTATATGAAATCTTTTTCAAGAATTGAAATTTAAAACTCGATAACTCGATAACTGAAGCAAACGTAATTTAAGGGAAAAGATGTGATTATAGGGAGACGGGGGGGGGGGCGATCTAGAACAACAGCATCATTAGAACTCTCCAAGAAATCCATTGAAATACTCCATCGTACTTACCGAACACCTTGCAATATAACGAAAAGTTACCTAGGCATTCATATTGATAGCACACAATTGAATAAGTGCAGCAGCCCATGAGAAATTGAAATATTAAATCTTCACCGCAAATATCTTCAAATTATTTAACAAATTCCTGAAAAATGTCCTTGCGATGACATCTGCTTCCACAAGAAAAGACCACTGACATGTATATAAATGGACTGCTTGTTGAACCAAAAATGCATGAAAGCAAATGGCACCACTTTCATATTCCTGTCTCTTTCCGTGAGAACATACTTTCCCACTGAACTGTAACGATTAGGAAAGAGAAATTGCTTGTAAAAATCCTTGTAAAAAAATACTTTCTTCGACTCATAATTAAAATTTAACGATACAAATAGTCCCAATACTTTTGTGGTAAATTCGGTGAATCCCACGGACATCCATATAAGTAAATTCGCAAATAATTTAAATATATCGCCAATTTACGACAGTTGGTAGCATTGACAGTGAGAGCATATTTTCTGAAATCAAAATTGGTGCCACATGAAACAGGAGATCAAGCAGTCCATTTATATATAATGTCAGTGGACAAGACCTATGAGAAGGTAACAATTCAATGGCGCTATGCATTTATAATTTTTTTTTTTTTAATAAACATTTGTTGTGCAAAATATTTTAAAAGAAAAAACATTTATATGGCACAAATTTCCTTCCAATTTTTAATATTTTCAAAAGGATGAGAGAAAATGTCTACCAAACTCAGATGGAATACAGTAAAATAGGAAGCTTAATTTGTTATTAACTTTTGTAAAATTTGCAATATTTAGGGCCGTATTCACCAAGCAAAATTAAATAAATTTTCAATTAAAGCTATTCACCAACCACACACTTACCGAGTCGATTTAAAGCAAATTTAATTTTAATTTAATTTTAAGTGAGCCCTTACCCTGTCTTGAATAAATTTAATTTCGTTATCATCTGATTGAAATGTCATGCAGTCAAGTGTCATATTTTGATAGCGCTGTTAAAAGATTGAAGAAGCGAAAATTTAACTATTTAGATATAAGAGAATAATTAGGAAAAGGCCAAACATGTTCGTGATTAGGAGAAGAATATATTCGTATGCGTGAAACCGAGGAAGAATTAAAAATGCTCAAAGATAAATTTTTATTTGAAAATGTTTTTTTTTTTTTGTAAAGACACGTCAACAAAGAATAAATAGTAGACCTCAAATAAGTTGCTTTAAATTTTTAAATAATATTTAAATTTCATCAACTGTCACTTGCCAAATTCGCAAATCTCGCAGCTGATAGCTCGAAATTGTGGAAATTGTGGAAATTGTTTATTTTATTAATGTTGGTGAATAGCTACAAAAATTTAATTGCAGTCTCTCAATAATAATTAAATTAAAATTAAATTTGTATTAAATGGCTTGGTGAATACACGGCCCTTAAATATGAAATTTAAATTTCTTTTTTTCCATCATATCCGTCTAAGTCTACTAGATCTTAATTAAATGCATGCAATTAAAAGGAAATGGCGATACAATTCTTACGCCCGCCTCCTATAGTCTCCAAAAATGAAAATTTTACAAAATCGCGGCTGGACGATTTCGTATGATTTTTGAAATATGAAATAATGTTTTCGGGGTTGGTTCTCCTCGAAAAGCTTGAAATAATAAAGGTTTCTGTTGAGAAATCCTGTTCCCAATGTTCGTAGAGAACGTATCGTGAACTTTTGAAAAGTTTAAGCTTATTGATTTCTATATTTAATAAAATTGCCCTAATTTAAGCATATTTTACATATTTAACTAATTTATTCAATTTTAGGACTTGGAGCTATTCCAGCTGGAATGGCAGCTGGTGCTAGTTATGATATTGCAGCGACTGTTGTAACTGATAAACCTCAAGGATATGTTGCAGCGATTGGGAATGCAATCGAAAATCCATCTGCCGGCGCAATATTCAATGCAGCCGCCATTCCAGTCAGTGATGGATTTGCTGGCTATTCTGGAGGACAAATGACAGCACAAACACCCGAAATCGGTACTATAGCAAGTAGTAATGGTACACGACAAATGAACATTGTTACAAGGGGGGCGACAGTTTATGACAGTGACGATGAAGAATAAATAGTCAAAATCAACTATTTTTGCAACTATCTTAATGAATGAACTAGAGACTACTACGTTCGTTAATTACTTATTAACTATTTAATACTTAATCTGTCGACAAATAAAATAGCTATATTTAATTAGTTTTAATTCGCAATAAGAATTTAATGGTTGGATATTGCTTAACTATCTCATGGTTAACTGTAGCTATTTATTTGTTGAATTTAATAAATAAATAGTTAATAATTTGTGATATAGTAAAGCTCAAAAAATTATTTCTTATTTGTTTTTATTTAAATGTTTATACATATTTAATAATAGTTGGGTATGTATAATGTATAATTTTACAAACTATTATTAAAGCCTGAGTTTCAATGTGACGCTGATTGGCGTAACTAGGTAGAGGCCAGAGTGCCCCCCCCCCCCTCTAGAGTACAGACTGGGCCACCCTAGGAAATTATGAAAATTCCAAAAAAACAATAATCTTATACCTAATTAAATTGAATCCGTTGGGGTCGGAATCGAAAAGGCTTTAAAAAGTTTTCTTTGAGAAAATCTATTGAATTTAAAATTATTAAAAACTGCTCTAAGATTGCTCTGATTCTACTAAATTTTTGACAATACAAATGAAATTTTGAAAATTTCGTAAAACTTTGTTTAATTTTCCGGAAAAAAAGATTTTTTATGTTTTGTCGATTTCGATGCCAACGGATTCGATAATAAGACTGATTATCTTTTTAAGAAAAAAAAATTTTAGTGCGCCATTAAAAATTCAATAATATTCTTATTACGTTACATTATGAAATAAAACTATATTAGCAACTCTAGACAATTGATACTTCGGGAAATAAAGTAAAACGCTTTAAGTAAATACGCGCATTCAACGAAACAAAGCTTAGGTCCTCATTACATTTAAGATGCTCAAGGAATCGAAGAAAGTGAGTGAGCTTGCTTTATTATAGGTCTTTTCAGCGACGTACCTACAGTTTTTTCCCCAATTTACCGCCTATTCTAATACCGATTTCCATTGATCACGTTTTCTAGCAGAAGTGTTACACTTTTCTTGTAGTGTTACACCAAAATTGTTCCATTGACCTGCACTGCTAGAAATGGTGTCCGTCAAAACGCCTGTGGTGCTACACTCGAATAATCGGCGGTGTTACACCGGAATACGCACACATCTATCTGAGAAATGTCACAACTGAATGTCATTGGGCATCACATATAAATCTACAACTACTGCTCTACCAAATTCATCCGCAATCACGCCAAAAACTTTTAAATTACAATTTTCATAATTTTTACGTTATTCGTGATATTATTGTTCCCAGAAAATTGCATTCTGACAAATTACACGGATATGAGCTACTATTACATTCTCATCGCGTCAAAAGTTGTTCCATTGAACTTGTTTTTCATTGATTGACGTGCACTTTTCTTAAAATATCAATGGAAATCGACATAAGTCATTCAAAATCAGGAGTGGCTATTAATAATTACTGCATGTAGCAATATGCTACACTGAGACGAGTTGCACGTATACGGCCAGCCCATAGCCACATGAACGGCGAAGAAAGACGTGCTGAAGAACAAAAAAGAAGAAGAAGAGGGTAGACATCTGTCTTGTGCTTGTTTAAAAAAAAAAAATTACGCTCGTGAAAAGACGTAGAAATCGGATAGTGTGTAAAATCTTAAATTTTCTTTTGGCATCGTTCTCGTAATTTGATATATTCAGCAATTGGGAAGAAAACCTGATAGGCAGAAAAAGGTGAAGAGTCAAGTCAGCGTACGACGCTGGAGAACAAGAAAAACTGCTTTAATCCACTTCTTCCGGGGAAAAAGGAAGACCATTTTATAACGTTAGTAATTAGGCGAGACCAGGTGATAACTCCTTGGTCCTATCAAAGTAATAGATTAGTCTAGAATCGGGAAGAAAAAGAGGAAGCATCCTGTAACATAATTCCTCAATTTTGGTTGTACGCATTAGTCCACTCAAGACTCGAGACCGCAGGGTGTAGGTATCTTCGGCAGGGACTAGTCAGTGCAACAGGTGGAATCTAGCAAACCATTACAAAAGAGGAAACCAACAGCTGAGTAAGCGACTACGAATAATGACAAGGAATAGTAATTCCGCAGATGACCTAAGGCCAAATCGGCTATAGTCAGGCCGTCCGATTTTCTCCCCTTCGACCTACGCGATGGAAATACACCAGCACGGCTCTTGATACAGAGAAATCTTCCGAATTTTGATTACACGGATTACGATGAAATGTAACACATCCAAATGAAGTAAATGAAGCACCCCAGATAAACTGAGATAGATCGGTTTCATGTGGAATGACTACACCTACATGCATATATTACCAATTTCTCTTATTTTATGAATATTAGATGTGATAAGAACTTTTAAAGAGCCAAAATTTTGTGGGCAGTAATCCGAGTTTTGTCACATCACCACAATGAGATTGAAGGCTCTATTTTGGACAATATCTAATGAAGCTAAGGCTGTGCGACCAGCCCCGGCCCATATATGGGAATTGTATTCGATTCTAGGTCTATTGTAGACTTGTAGAGGAGCGCCAGATTCGATGGGCTGAAATATGTGGTTAAGTGATGATCTTGTTTTAAATAGATGAGACAGCTTTGGGTCTTAGATGCATTGAATTCGTTTGGCAACAAATACTACAACCGAAATTTATCACTAATTTATTAAATTTTAGGTATTACAGTAATTTCAATTGGAGTAGCAATTGGTATAGAATATGATCTTGCCGCATCTCATATAACTGGAAAACCTCAGGGAGTTGTTGTAGCTTTTTATAAAGTAAAGAAAAATTCATCTGATGCTGGTGCAGTTTTCGATGCAGGCTTTTTGCATACAATGCGATAGCAATAAGGATTATACTGGAACCAAAAACTATAGTTCATTGGGAGCCGACGAGCTCTGAGAATTAAATGTACCAAAATGCCTTCTCGGCCAGAGTATTTCATATTAAAATGTACAAATATCAACTATATTCTTCAATTGATAAATTCGAATGTTAAAATAGCACTTGCCCAAGAAATATAAAAAAAATCTATTTTCAACAAAAATATTTACTTGCATTAACAAAAACTCAACTTTTTTTTACATTCGAAAATCAACAAAAATATTCATAAGAAAATCACATCACAAGAAAACCAAGCTTAATTCAATCAGTCTCAGTGCCGGCTTAAGCTCTCGCTTAGTTGAACCTGTACAGTAAGTTGAAGCTGTAGCCCTTAAATCAAAACCGTTTCACAGTTTGTTTTTATGTTCACCTCAGTTGAACTAAGTTCAAGGAGTTGAATTTAAGGATATTTGAAAAGAATAAATACTGAAAACAATCAAGTCCAAAATGAAATGCACTTATTGAGGCCATTCCCTTTAACTCGTACACGAATTTGTATGTCTATATATTTCTTTTTTACTATTTTCGACACTCTCGTAGACCCACTTTTCGTCATCACAGCGAGCTGAAATTTGGCACACAGGTTCATGTCGCATGACAATTGAATCTGTCAAAATTTAAACCGGAAATTTCCATGGAAAACCCGGAAAATCGGGAAAAATCATTTGAAAATTTGGTACAAATTTGATTAGTGATAAATCCGTTTCAGGAAAAAACCGAGTTTTCCGATTTTTCCGAAAAAAATTTCCGGAATTTTCCGACTTTTCCGGAAAATTTTCCGGTAAAAAAGTTTTCTAAATTATGCAGGATCAAGTTCCCTATCAACTGGCATCATTACTTTCTCTCCGACAATGGTGAAAATTTGCAGAAAAAATCGAGGAAATTTCATGTAAAACGCTTTTCCGGAGTTTTTCAGACCAAGGAAGCGTTTGAGCGTTTTGCAACCTAAGACAAAGTTGTAGAGCAGAATGAGTTGCATAAAGTTGCTTTTGTGGAAAACTCCGTGGAAAACACGGAAAAGTGGGAAAATCATCGGACAAATTTTCATCGATATGATTAGTGATAAATCTGTTTCAGGAAAAATGCAGAATTTTCCAATTTTTCTGGAAATTTTTCCGAAAATTTCTGGAATTTCCCGACTTTTCCGAAAAATTTTCCGACAAAAAAGTTTTATAAGCTATGCGGAATCATTTTTTTCCGTGCTACTGGCATCAATACTTTCTCTTCAACAATCATGAAAACTTGTATGAAAAATCAAAGAAAATTCATGTAAATTTTTAAAAAAAAATCATAGTAATAGGAAAAGTCTGTGGAAAACATGGAAAATCGGGAAAATTCATGTTATATGGGATCAAGTTGGAATACAGCCAAAAAGTGCTGCTTAAAACATAATTTGAATTTGAGAAAACCGTTGCAGTTCTTCAACGATTTGATACTCGAAATTTTTTTGAAAAACTGGTAAATCCGTATCTTTTCAGCCGTCATAACATTGTTTTAAAATATCTCCATGCAGCACGTAATAACAATTTAGTTAACGTGAAAAAGGCAGAAAATAAAATAAGTAAAAAACGAGTTTTCAAACAAAACTGAGGCCAAGCCGCATGAAAAAGTAGAAAATAAACTTTTCTTCACATACAGAGGTGGACTCAGATTTCATTCGCTGACAATCACCGATATATTTATTTATATGATCAATCAGAGGTAAAAAGTGATTTGATTCATGAAGAGAAAGAATATTCAAAAGAAATGTCCCAATCAAAAAATCTGAGTCCACCTCTGTGTTTGAAGAAAAGTTTATTTTCTACTTTTTCATGCGGCTTGGCCTCCGTTTTGTTTGAAAACTCGTTTTTTACTTATTTTATCTTTTATTTCATTAATTTCAAAATATGACGTCGTCTTTATATTTTGATAACAAACAAAATTCGGAGACATGCATAGTGGGCATGAACGCAAAAGAATTGAAGCAAATTGAAGTGGAATTTAATGCAAAATCGGAAGCATTATTTTGATCGGTGGATGTGCTCCGAAAAAATACAAAAATATTAAAAAGAAAACAAAATAAAACGAATATTATTGTTATATGGAAGTGGTGGAGGATCCCGGAAAGACTATGTAGATGAACGGATCAACGCGACGGTCTGAATAAATGTATTAAATAAAAAGATTGAATTGCTTGTCTCTTTTTGATGCGTTTATTTTCAAATCCTAAAAAAACTTAATAATATTCTTCACCACTTTCATCATTCCCATTATGTAAAATTTCTCCCATTATTCCACAAAAATTAGTGTTATTAATTTTTGCAATTTAAACAAAATATTATAGCAATCAATAAACACACGTTGGCTGCTACTGGTCCAAGAAGACTGACATTTCTCTGAGCTTTGGCTTAAGAGAGCTCAGAAAATATTTTGTTAAAATTGAAACACAAAATTGAATTTTCCTTGCGGAAGTATTTTAAATTAATTGCGTATGACCGTGAAAATAAAATATGGATCGTTTTTCAAATAGAAAAACTTTGAGAACTTTGATAAGAATAAGAACATAATATAATTGCACAAATTTGCTTATACATACTTGCATAGTTACAATGACTAAAACTGTGATTAAGGATGAGAGATTGTATTTAATAGTTGATATGCAGTAGCGCTGATCACTTTACTCTTAATTTGCGAAATTAGAGGTTCTCTATCAATAAAAGTTTTTAAAAGTTACGTGAACTTTTCCTATTGGTGTATTTCTTATACGTTTTGGTACCTATTACCCAGGCGAAATTTGTGGGTATTTGCATAATACCAAAGAACATCTAACAGAAAGAATACGCATCTCATATATTGAAATGTTTTATATTGCGGGTCGTTCCATTACGACCCGCTCTCACAAATTGTATAGAACTCTCTGCTTGCTAACGATCCGCCACTGACCCGCGGTGTTATTACGACCCGTTTTCACAAATTTTACGAAAACTCTGCTTTAAATGACGGCCCGCCGGCAGTCACCAGTGGTAAGTGGCGGCTGGCGGGTCGTCATCGTCAAAGCACCAGCACAGCACCATAGCTAGAGGGCAGAGTGCATTCCGCATCATGCCCATGCATTACATTGCGTGTTCTCTTTGCTTCTTTTACCTCTTCTCTAAGTTAAGTTATATGTTCTTTGATAATACCTAATAAAGAAAAAACAAACTTGCGGTCGTGCAAAATCTGGATATATCAACTTAGTTGAAAAGTCAAAGCATCCCAAATAATATACAAAATTCATATTTAGGTAAGCTTTTACAAGTTTCTTCTAATGGACGAATGAACGACCATACATTTATGGAGTCGGAACAAATGCACACAAGGTTCGCACAATAAGCTGAATCAATTAGTAATCGGTAAGTATTCTGGAATGCATTCATGCCAATATAGTTAAATTGAACGCTGCACGTAGAGAGGGCACACTTGGCCTTGAGAATCTAAATTCAAATATTTTTCCCTCTGAACAATATAAATTCGCGCTATTATCTCACACTTGACTAAACAATCAGTAGAGGTGATGTTTGTACCTATATTTGTGTAAAGCTTTTCTTGAAATGAATTTAGATCTTCTTTTATCTCACGGCACAGTGCTGACTTACAAAATTATAATCTCAACTTTCTTCCAGTGATGGAATTGATACCGGTTTTTTGGCAAATTCTCTAAATTGAATGTGCAGTTTCTCAGTTTCTGAAATTGATTGAGTGTTGGGAGGTTGTTGTGACTAAAATTCCCACGAAACTGGGAATTACTGGGAGCTTTTCCTACAGATTATTATGAAAATTTCCACATTTTTTCCCTTGAACATTGGTACCTACTCCAAAAGGAAAAGTTCACATAAGCTTTGAAAACTAATTAGTTTTTATTGATAGAGGATCTCTCTGTAAAAGTGAATTCCTAAACTAAGAGTGAACTGATCAATGCTACTACGGGCGTGTATCTTTATTCCGCTCAGAGAATTCCGAATGTTCTGAACACTGATTTCTTGTAACTTCATTTGCTTTCAGAGTAGATACTCTAAGCGCTCTGAAATACTTTTTAAGTATACACAGTAAAAAATATCTTGGAAATCTCTATTCTCAAAGAAGTAAAATTTTACCTACAACAAAAGTAAATTTACAAACATAATAATACAAATACTTGTGTGTAATTTTCCTAAATGTGTAATTTCACCCATTTAATTGCTACAATTCAAAGGAAGGCGTAAAAACACAAACAATTTCTGGAAATTTAAGGTCGATGCAGCAAAATTGCTATTCCAATCATAAATTTTCGTCGGTATAAGTAAAAGTATACATGATTTCTCTAAAATCGCTTCTTTATGCAGTAAAATCAAAACAGGCTTGCTCTTGAAAGTCATTTCTGGTACGGACGTGGAAAGTGTTAGTTGATTAGCTTAGTGGTTCCAAATAGTTTCAGCTTATTCCTAGTTTCATGTTATTCCTAGTTTCAGGTTATATTCGCGGCATGAATTTCGAGTAAATTAAAATATGCATATCCATCTCATCATCAGCATAAGTGCCGTAAAAGCATAAAAATAATAAATTAGGTGTAAGAGAGTTCCGCTTTATTTAGGAATTCTACATACAAATATGTATATGAATTACGTCTGCATGTAATTTTACGTTCAACTATTTACACCTATTACAACTTTTGCATAATCTTACAATCGTATAGTAAAATATTTCCTCTAAAATGTGTAAACTTCAATCAGGTGTTTACATATATTTGGAGCTAGTAAAATTACTACACTTAGAGTAGGCAACCTATTGCCTACTCTATGACTAGTAAAAATTGTTTACTTTGTAGGTACCATAGTTTCTTCCTTTCCTTCACCCTTTATTTATTTTTATAATTTTATTATTATTTATTTATTTTTATAAAGAATATTGTAGGTATTATCAATTCATGTTTTTTTTCCCAAATCACAAGTGTTGCCCATATAAAAAAAAACAAACTACCAGAACACTCTGACCACAGTGGATTTGTATCTTTTTTCCAGAGTGCTCTGAAAAATCTGTTCTATCTTTAGAGCGGGAAAAAAAATACACGCCCTACATATCTACTATCAGTTATTAAATAAAAACTATCATCCCTAATTACAGTTCTAGTACCGATTTATGCATAAGCAAATTTGTGTTATTTTCTTATTGTCGCCAAAGTTCTCAATATTTGAGTTTCATGGACATGTGCAATTAAATTCACACACTTGCCCAGAAAAATTTATTTTTTGTGTCAATTTTAAGAAAAATTTTTTTTGAATGATTTTTCCCATAATTTCGTACGGGAAGACGGAATTATTTCCTTCTCGCTTTTCAAATTTTTTCAGGCCAGAAATTCCCATAATGGGAGAATTCCCATGATCTCCCAACACTGCGAACCGCACCCAATCAGTAAATTAAATTGCGTGCGTAAAGGAACCTTTCGCATGTTAAAACTGTTATTCAGCTATTCAAATTGACTTGCGCAGAATCATCCAGCTCTCATAAATACAACCACGACATTATTATTTCTGTGTATAACACGCAGCAAGCACACAGTTTAGCAGATCTCTTGTGCGATCGTTCTTCTTAGGGATGGTCAATAGTTGGAAGAATATCGATACACCGATATTTCTAATATTTTTTTCAAAATATCGATACACAAATATATTGCTCTTAAAATATCGATATCCTTAGTATTAAATTTTACCTTAGGTTTTGCCAACGGTTTATTAAAAAAGCTAAAAAAAACTTTATTTTCTGACTTCTGTGCATAAATATGAAGAAAAAGAAAACTATTTCAGATAGAAATTAGAAATACACCGATATTTAAAGTACATAAATATCGATACGAATTACCCGCGTTGTAAAGGATAAATATCGATATATCGAATATCATATCGGTATCGGCCATCCCTCCTCTAGCTCTTCTAGATTGAGTTGTGAATTCACGCCGAAAGCATCGTTTTTCATAAGCGGACAACAAATTTAATATTTTCTGTGTAAGATTTTTTTTTAACAATTGAAAACGGTCGTAAAAATTAATTTAAATTTCTTGAAGAAATAGTTAAAAAAGTCATCGTATATAGCACAAGATGCCTGGACCAGATTGGATTCCCTGTGTATCACATTTGAAGGCCACTCTTCAATTAATTACAGGTGATTTTGACGGTTTCGCGACAACAATGCAAAATTTCGTGAAAGAATGTCCAGGAGTTTCCCAGCTGACTTCTGTATTTCAACTTGTTGCTGGAGAGCCGCAAGGTGCATTAGAAACTCAGAAGCGGTGTTTGAGCACCGTAAGTAATTTTATAAATATAATGCCGTTTGTTGGTCATGTAAAAGGTAAGTCAATCGTTTTTTTTTTTGTATATAAAACAAAAATATTGACATAAATATTGCCGGCATAGGTATTTTTCAAATTATTGTGGGAGATCGTCAAGGAGGAGGTCGAGCATTGAATGCTTCAACTCGATCTACAGTTATATGGTTGATAACAATTGATAATGGTAATTTATATGATATAGCTACACACACATACATATATAAAATAATGATGAGAATTCGTTGATAAGTGATAACGTAGTACAAAGATAACATACCTTTTGGCCGATTTGAAAGAAACGGTACCATTGGCACCTAATGTGTTTTGGTTTTTTCGTTTTATATTGACTGAAAGACGTTTTGAATTATTGTGCAGTGGTAAGTTGTAAAAACAACACCCGGTTAAGTATTTAAAGTATGTGTAACGGAAAAAGTGATTAAGCTGGTGGGAAAGCAAAGAAATTTCCATTTAGAAAATCTTTTTGCACTTTTGTAAAAACGATTAAGATTAAAACAGAGAAATTTGTCACCATGGGACATAAGCGCCCAATTGATAGTTCGAATCAGCCATACCTTGCTAACTTTGTACCATGAGTGTTAAGATCGTTACCTTTATTTTCTTGAATTGACAGTTAAATGTGCACTTGAATTTCATTAATATGTAAATATGTATAAAAAAACAAAAATAGTAGTGCCATACATAAATAAATTTTCCAAACCAATAGGAAGTAAAATTCTGGAGATTTTCACAACAAAAGTGAATTTTCAGTCAAAATATCGAAGCTGAACAAACAGAGGATTGCGGATAAGTTAAATTAAGTGAAGCCGGACCACTATTTGAGTTGAGCTCAAGTTTTCTATTACGGAAGTGCATTGAATTGTGCGTAAGCAGTTAGCAGACTTCATGAAGGAGCAGTAAGTTGTTTTGTTTTTTGTGCTTGCATCTCATTTGCTCACTATTTTCCTTCCTTTGTTATCGCTTAACCCTTCGCGATAATTTTAGGAGTTTTTGGCTTCACGCAAGTATAGGAATTTTCGATAACCATATTCCTGTTTTTGTTATATGTTCTAAGCTTAATTCACACTGACATGTAAAACATGAACTGCTTCATTTGCTATATTTCATATGGAACAAGTTTTGTTGGCAGGAGTATGAAAATTATCTTAATTTCAAGTTTCATTTTCGGTTTAATATTTATATTAAAAGTTCAACAAATTCCAAATACATTCGAAATTATTCATTTTATGGATAGCCTTTCTCTTATATTAAAATTAAGCAATTTTTGTCTCTCCATCCCTAAAAGTAGGTATGGGGGACAAAGAAAACATTACAAATGTTGTATTGTTATCTATTTCTGTTCTATATATCATATGGACTGAAACTGAATTATGGTGGAATTCGTGTAGAACTTATTATTTGAAGTTCAGCGGAATACAGTCCTTAACCAGAAAGAGCAAACTATAGAAAAGCGACCACATGTTAATGTAAACAATTTCAGAAGTTTCAGCGGTCCATGCTACATGTTAGTGGCTTAATCATTGACCTTTTGATTTTCGAGTCATTTTAACCCGCAATTAAAATCAATGTTAATCTCGTTCAAAGACACGAATGTAACTTTATAGTACATTTTACGATCCCTTTCCTCGAAGTTTTAGTTCACTATTAGCATCAGCAAATCCTTCATCCTTCGTGATTTATATTTCTAAATGGTGTTTATCTGGTAGTAGTAGTAGTAGGTCAGAAAATACTAATTTCAGCAATAGCGTAACTCATGGTTCAAGGAAATGGGCTATTTGTGCGAATTACTTTTTATTCTGTTTTACGTCGATTAGGATTGCTTTTGTACATAATAAAACGACACCACGAGTAGTGAATTTGTAGAGTTTAACCTTAGTACAAGTGAAGCAAGTATGTTATCCAAAAAGTGCCCGCCTCATTTACAATTAATATTTGACTTATAGTCCATCTTTCCTTAGGCATTTACGCCGGAGATACTCAAAGCTCTTAGCCATCAAAATTTTGTGATAATATTAATAAATTTATAAGCCAACAAACTTTCGAAGGAGGGCAACCATTTCACCAGAAAGCTTTCAATTAATTTGGGTATCTACCATCAACTGTACCACGATGTGAGTCCAATAGTAGCAAAATAACAAACACAAAAAAATGAAATCATCCACCTACAGATAAGACCTGTGCGCGGACGCAGTGGGTTTAAATTTTACATTTCCGTAAGACATTAAACTAAGGAACTCGATAAAGAGGTGCGCGGGTGTCGGTTGTGATTGCTTTCAGTACTTACCTATATATTTTAGGAGCGGCAACATTTCTTCTGAAAAAAGTGAATTATTTAAGAGAGGCTCGATCAGATTTTTCCCGTAGTCAGATTTATTTAAAATTTTCGAGTTAAAAAGATCTGGATTATGGAAACCTTTCAATTTGGTATGTAGATTTCTGAGGTGATGAAAAAAAGCGATAATCTCCCCATATAGAAATCGTAAGCAAATAAATCAAGTTGAGTTTTAAGTGCATATTTAATAGAAGTTAAGTAAAGAAAATCTTTTAAAATGGTCATTTGTGCAGTAAAACGTTGCAAAAAATGAAGAAAAAAAATGTTTTCCTTGTCAATTTGTTTACTACTGACGTCACAGCTCAGATGGAACATACTGTTATACCCTAGACATACAGCACGATCTAATGAATCATTAGTACTAACTAACTATTCATTAAAATGCCGTGTGTCACATAGTATACGTCATTATAGCTCGAAAATCAGATGATAATGAAGTACACTAATGAAGTGTTTTCCTCCATCATTATAGCTATAATGAGGAAAAATGTGCTAGATTTGGAATATAATGTAAATCTGGAGCTCCGCTGTGCATCTGTTGATTTGAAAAATAAGAAGAAGAAATGCAAAGAAATGCAAATAACAAATTATATTATCAATATTTCTTTTTAATATAATGTTTTTCTCATTTGCAAATTGTTAAATTGAAAATAAAATAAATGAAAACAAAGCTTATCGCGTTAATTCGATCTATATTGCTTGTTTAATGTGATAAGTTTATCAAAACCAGTTTGACAGAACAACTTAATTAGACAAATGGCTCTGTGGCTGCAGTTTATAATGAATCATTATAGACTAATGAGTCATTACTTATTTCTTCATTAAGAGTGCCATTATTCTTTATACCATAGATATCAACATAGAAAAACTAATGCATACAAACACTGGGCAAGTAAAACAAAATCCAGTAACGCCTCGCTCGATTATATAAATCACAAATAACTAAATATACAGATAACGAATCGAATGGGAAAATTGAAAACCAGAAGTCAGATACATGTTGCGAGCCAATTAAAAGAATTTGCAACGTCTCGCTTGAATATAAAATCAACGATTTCTCAACCGACCTAATGTAGGAAGGCCTCAATTTTTTCTTAGAAATTTAGTGGAAATTTGTTCTTTAGAAGTTTTTGCATTATTGGAGGATGACAACGGCATACGAAATGAATGCTTATTGGCATTTGGAGGCCGACAAAGGCACAAATGAAAGTATTGTATCTGAAAATAACTCCAATCAGCCACCAAGGTGAATAAAAAATCTACCGAAACATTTCTGTAAATTCCTAAAAAAAAAAAATCTTATTTCATATTTACGCATCTGCGCTCATAAAACTTGTTGTCGGCCTACAGAAATGCGTATAGATTTTAAGAAAAATGTTCAGTTAATTTCTAAGAAAAATTTGAGGGCTTCCCTTCCCAAGGGCCGAGGCATCGTTGATTTTATATTGGAGCGAGGCATTGCTGTCGGCCTCGACCAATGCATAAAAATTCGAAGGAAGAAATTTTCAGTTAATTTCCAAAAAAAATTATGGTCTTCCGTTCAACGGGTCGAAGCATTTCTGCCTTGCTCTGGTAAAAGATAGAAATTTGGGTATAGGCCGCCTGAACATAAGAAACATTTTCTGTTAAAGCCTCGTTTCCACTTATACAAATTGTGCCAACTTGTTCGGCAACATGTTGTGTACTTGTTGAGAGCCGACATGTTAGTTTAAACTTACAAGTGTTTCCATTTAAATAAATTCTCGCGAACTTGTTGGCTTAACTTCTTACATTCTACTCCATTGCCTTCCACTAGTTTAGCCAACCCAACAAAGGAGCGTTTCCACTTAAATGAATAAATCCACCCAACAAATTCTGCGAGTTTTTACAGCCGACATCGAGCAAATTGCCAACATGTGTCTGAATTTTCATATAGCGTTTCCACTTAGACAGAATGTTGCCAACTTGTTTCAAAACTTGTCGGGTAAGAAAATTTGTATAAGTGGAAACGAGGCTTAATAACAACATTTCTTTGCTACAATTTTCGTCGTAGTTAACTAACTTGGTTACCAGACGTGTTGATAAGGTTTTCATTTTTCTGATATACGTTCTTCATCTGTATATTTACTTATTTGTGATAATATCCTCGATGCCTCGAGTCGACTTGATGTCGTAACCAAAGAGTAAGCCAGCAATGCCTCACTACAAATTGCAATAGTTAAAAATAAAAATAGCGTGTAGAACAAATTTATGGAAATTATTGCGTTTAAAAAAAATACAAACGACTTTTATATTAAAAACTCCTGCAGTAATTCAAGGCAAGCAGACTGTGGATGTCGCTAACCGGCCAGCTGCTTTCTATTTTAGACTTACTTCATGGCTTGTATATTCCGGGGGTTACGGCACAGTTGAAACTATTGCATTTGCATTTCTATCGGCCACCAAGAGTGAACATAAATATGCCAAAACATTTTCTGTAATTTCCTAAAAAGAAATGGATGCTTATTGCTTATTGTTAGCGGCCTAAGCATCCGTTGTCACCACAGACTTATAACAATGGACTGAGCGTAGTATTGTCATTTTCCTATAGGAAAGAGTGGCGCAAGTTTTACAGTTTTCTCTTTCGCCCTATGGCAGAGTAGGAGCTACCAACTCTGAACTACCAGCTACTGAACGTTTTCTTATGCCATTTGATGTTTTTATGTTGGCTGCAGAGATGTAATCACCGCAGAAAGAATAAGGTAAAGATAGTGTTTACCATGCTCAGGTAAAAATAACTTTTAAAAATTAAAGTCGAAATGAGTTTAATACTTTATAAGCGATTAAAATATCCTTTGGACACAAGGAAATATATTTTTTTTAATTTAATTCGACTTTCAGGTGTTAAATTTCATCTGATGATTGATTGAGTTTTACATGTTTTTTATGTAATAAACGTTTTAAAGGGAGCTCTAACAGTAATATACAGAAACACAATATGTATCACATGAAATAGCAAATCGCTCAGTCTATTGTTATAAGTCAGTGGTTGTTACTAAGAAAATCCCCACTACTGAAAAACTATGAGATTAACAACTAAGTACTTGGCCCTAACTTTTAACTACAAAAAGCTACAACCGCAATTTAACACATATTTATCTATCACTAATTTATTGAATTCTAGCAAAAACACCCATGGGATTTTTTATATATGGATCAATAGCTGGTGTGGGTTATGATATTGCCGCAACCCTTTTAACTCGGAGAACTCAGGGAAGTGTTGCAGTAATTTGGAATGCAATCGAAAATCCATCTGCCGGCGCAATTTTCGATGCAGCCTTTACTCCAGCTGTTTATGGTTTCATCAGTTCGCTTCTGTGGATTGAAAGTCTCCCGAAAAATGACTAAAATCGTGTAAACAGACTTTAAAAATCGGCAAATTCCAAATGACAAAAAGAAGTGAATTGCCCTGTAAATTTGGTTGAAATAATATTAAAAACAAAAGTTTATAAATTTATTTTACATTGAAACTAACAATTTCCTAACACACACATAAAATCAATCAATTTAAGAAAGTTATGACATAAAAATAAAATATTATTCAAACAAAACAAACTTTGTGAATTGAGCTCTTATTCGCACCTATTTTAAAATTTAGATATTTACAATTTTTTAATACCTAAAATGAAATTATTTTCTTACATTAACTAAATAACGCAAAAATATTGTTGGTATGAAAAAAAAAATGTGGTTCTAATGTGCATGTATGTATGTGCATACAGTTATAAATTGTCTCAATCGAACATAATCACTTCGCATGATTTCGAACGCCTTGAATTCAGCGTTAAATACTATTTTATATGCGTACTTCAGCCATAGAGAGACTTACATCAATCTTATGGCAACATATTTCCAAAAGCTTCAATCCCGCTCTGACTGTTATAATTGCGTTAGGAATTTTTGTTTGCAACCAATTTCTATTTATTTTTAACAAAATTCATGACGCTGAATCCTACTCAATTTTAGCATATGATAACTGCTAAAACTAAAAGCGACCATGCGAATTCTGCAGGCTCTGTATAAGGATTATTACCTTTTGTGTCTTGAAATTACATTACAATTAATATGAATGGGAATGAAAATAATAATACCGTTACGTGCAATAGAAAGAGACAACTGGTGACATCTACTGGCAATGGAGAGTAAACGACTTCAGGTTCGGAGAATCGATTATGGAATCTACGGGAAGGTTCAGGAATGGAATGAATAGAATACTCAAGAAGCTTCTGGAATAGAACTCTCTAGAATAATCCGGAGAGTTTCTAGAGTAGAAATATAACAGTTGTCACCGTCAGAAAAAGAGTCTTGTCTTAGACGTTGTAGTGTTAACAAGCGAAGGTAATAAACGGGCGAAAGTGTTGTAATTGGATTGCGATAATTGAAAGTACAGTATTAGAGATAAATAAAGTTGAATTGATTAATAGAAGGTTTATGAATTTTATATGATTAGAGTGAAATAAAGAACTTGTATATTATATATTTAATATTGTGTTTTAAATAACGAACCAAAGGCCACGCTCGCAACAATACAATACTATACAATAGAAAATACAATACACAAATGTTTTATTGAAAGACCCTGCGATTAAACTGGCGCATAAATACCAACCATACAGTTGCTGTTCTTTCGATTTGCGACGCAAGAACTTTCTGATCTGATGCTTAAATCGGAAGAATAGTTTGCGTATTAACAATCCCGATTTAAAATCAGCTGTAGCAATATCAAATGCTGCTAAAAATCCGCTGCCGCGGCTATGTTAATTTTTTTTTCGGCTATCTAATTTGGAAATCAGCCAAATTGGCCGATTGACAACACTGATTAGATTTCTACTAGTTTGTTGTTGCTTAGCTTATATGTATTTTTAAAAAAGTTATCCAATATTGCCAATTTTATTTTTTATTTTCATTCATATATGTATAGCTGCCGCGAGAAACTACGCATCCTGAGAAAGGCTGTCACTTTTATACAAGTGTATTAAATTTGGAACATTTCAAAAGTATACTTTAAAAATGATGATAATTTCTGGATGGAGCAGGTCTTTGAAGATAGTTATTTCACTTTGCTCTTTTCCGCACTGTACAGTATCTACATTAAAATTTAATAAAGACGAAATTAAGAAATAGCCTTAATGTGACTACTGCAGAAAATTTAATCTTCTCCAAAAAATAAAATAAATGCTAGAAATTTATAAATTCGGAAGAACTTGTAAAATTTGTTCGAAAGTTTCAATTTATTGACGGAACTTACAAAATTAAATAATAATTTATGTAAAACTTTACAAAGTTTTTAACCTAAGTGCATTGCTATAAATATGGTGAATATAGAAGTACGACAAATTTGAGGTGAACTGTCAAAATATGTGACAAAAATATACGCCTAAGCTACGACAAAGAGATCAGAATCACCCCCCTGGGCACTGATATGGTAATGTACTGATGTGCTGCTATATACTGATTATCAGCAGCACACTAA
Source organism: Dioctria linearis (assembly GCA_963930735.1). Taxonomy (NCBI): domain Eukaryota; kingdom Metazoa; phylum Arthropoda; class Insecta; order Diptera; family Asilidae; genus Dioctria; species Dioctria linearis. Next base: position 251,715,005 of record OZ005742.1, read on the forward strand.
TATCTTAATGAGGCATGCCACATTGTAAGAGGTATTGATGTACTGATGTGATACTGATCTGCTAAATCAGCAAGTGACCTGCATGTTGCTGACTTTTACTTACATCAGTCGATATTTTATTTTCAAACTAATTAAGTCAGATTAGTTTGAAATATTAAAAATGAGTGAACGAAATTTTCTTTCAAAATTAGTGCAAAGTGTTGAAAAACGAGAGTACTTGTTCCTCTCAATGCCTACAAAAGGGATAAATCGAATGATTCTTTTGACATCTTATACATTTGCTTAAATTTGACTGGTGTTTCATTTAATTCTTTTGACACAACTGCTGCCCTATACTTTTTTGTAATATATGAATGGATCCAATATTTGAGTTTATTTTGCTTTTTTCTTCCATTTTTATACTCTACATAGATGGTGAAATCATAAGGTATGCTAAGTTTGTCATTCCGTTTGTAACGCACAGAAATAATGCTAGTAGACAAAATTGGCTGGACACTCACGAATAATGTAAAAATAATTATAATCAATTTCATGGCTTTTTACCCTCTGAAGAACGCTTCAGTACATTCGAAACGTCTGTTACTGACCACTTTCCTCAGTATAGGTTCAAACATTATCCTTTCTAGAAAATAGTGTAGCACACAGCACCATACCGCAACATTATATCTAAGATAGGAATACTCTTAGTTGTTCGCCATTGAGCAAGGTTAAATGAAGCGTAAGAAAATGTTAAATGTAACATTTGAAGAGCACCAGCGCAACAGCGTTAAATCGATGGAGAACAACCAAAAGTTTTCCTAGCTCAACTTCATCATGCGCGTAATGTTTGAATTTTTTTTTTGTTTTTTTTTTAAAGAAAACGCTCTCCGAAACATAAACATTTCACAGTGTCATCTGTACATGGGTAAACCTTTTCTCCTCAGAATTTTTTTTACTTCCAAAGTACAACGGAAACTTTCTTAGACAAATACTATATTGTGTTAGTTAGCTCTACTTAATTTAATCTCAGTGTCAATTGAGACACTTTTAACCAGATTTTTTGCCAATTCTCAAAATTGAATGACACTGTGTAGCCTCTCAGTTTTAGACACCGTTACTTATTTTATTTTACCGCAGTTAGTAAATTGTATGAAGGAACATATACAAGAGTTTTGCGCATGCTTAAGCTTTTATTCAGCTATTTAAATTCAAGTGACTTGCGCAGAATCATTTGGCTCTCACGATCACATCACCACACGAAGTTTATTTTTAGACTAAGCACATATAGTTCAGCAGACCTTTCATGATCACTCTTCTTGATTGAGACTACGCTTCGAAAACATCATCTCTCATAAGGCGACAACAAATTTAATCGTTTTAGTAGTAATTTATTTAACAAGCAAAAAAATAAATTTCTTTAAGAAGCAGTTACAAGTCATCGTAGATAGCACAAGATGCCAGGACCAGATTGGATTCTTTTTATATCACAGTTGAAATCTACTTTTCAATTCGTTTGCGGTGATATTAAAGGTGCCGAGAGAACACAAGAGAATTTCTTGAAAGAATGTCCAGGAGTTTCCCAGATGACTTCTGTAGTACAACTTATTGCTGGAGATCCGGAAGGTGCATTTGAGACTCAGAAGTGCTGATTGAACACAGTAAATAATGTTGTAAATGCAACAACTCCTATTGTTGGTCATGTAAAAGGTAAGTCAGTCAAATTGTTTTTTAAACAAATCAAAAATATCGACGTAAATGTTGCAATCGTAGGCGTTGTTCATCATATAGTGGCAGATAGTGAAGGAGGAAATCGAGCATTAAATGCTGCAACTCGAACTGCAGCAGTAAGGAGCTGGAGCTGCAGCTGGAGTTGTAAGTGGAGGTAATTTATAAACTACACAAATATACATAATTATATAAATTAATTTATGTGAATTCACGTTAAGTGATAAGATCGTTACCATTCTTTTTTTGAATTGACATTTAAATCTGTATTTGAATTTAATCTGAAACCGATCCTCTGATGGTTTTTATCGTAAAAAAAAAGCAAAAAATATTGCCGGCTGAAAAGCAACAAGAGTGCTTGAATTTATATTTTGATTGGGAAATGTCAAATAAATGATTAAAATTGTTAAGGGAGTGCTGATGAGTACCAAGGAGATTTTGCTGAATCTTGAATTTTCTTCTCTTTATTTGGCCACTGAGATTACAAAGGGATAGAAATAGAATTTAATGAAATATTTGTCGCAATTATGATTGGTAAATATAGGCCTAAGTATGTAAACCACTCACTAAAAAACACCACTACTGAAAATAAACAACAAAATTATATTAAAATTCAAAATTTCCCTACAACTCGTCCTAACATCACTAATTTATTAAATATTAAATTTTAGGATTAGCAGCAGTTCCAGCTGCAATAGGAGTTGGTATCGATTATGATCTTGCCGCATCTCATATAACTGGCAAACCTCAGGGATTTGTTGCGGCTATTGAAAAAATCAAGGAAAATACATCCGATGTTGGCAAAATTTTCGATGCAGGCTTTATTGTATACTGTGATAACAACAAGGATTGTAAAGGAAGCAGCATCCATAGCTCGTGGCAGCTGCAGAATAGATGAGAATGAAATGTACCAAAATCTCTTCGGTTAATGCCAGGGTATTTCTTATTAAAATGTACCAATATCAAATATACTCTTCAAGTGATAAATTCAAATGTTCAAATAGCGCTTGCTTTAAGAAATGTAACAATTTATTTTCAACAGAAATATATTTAATTGCATTAATAAAACCTCAACTTTTTTACTTTCCGAAATCAATAAAAATATTCACAAAGCCTCGTTTCCACTAATAATAATTGTGCCAGCTTGTTCGGCAACATTCTGTGAACTTGTTCGGAGCCAAATTGTTAGCCAAACTTAATACGTGTTTTCATTTAAATGCTCAAAAACTTGTTGGCTTAACTTTTTACATTCATTACTTGAGAATCGAATCGCAATGGATAAGCAGCTGTTATAAGCGTTTTATTTTGCTTTTGTTATTTACACCGGAAGTTATTTGAGTTTAAGGAAAATGATAAAAGTGCAATGCGGACCGTGTCGTGCAACATTTGGATAGATATCAAAGCCAAAGCATCGCGAATAATATACAAAAATCATATTTCGGTAGACTTTTACAAGTTCTTTCTAATTTGATGGACGAACGGACGACACATGCAGTTATGGAGTCGGAAACAAATGTTCCTACTCAAAATCACCAATAAGCATAATCAATTAATCCGGAAGTAAATATTCTGGATATCAGATATCCACGCCTTTGGTGGAACGCTCAAGCCAGAGCTGGAAAACTGGTCAATATTTTATCCATTCCAGATTGATCCCAAAAGAAGCTTATTGGAAGGTGCAACATATGTTTTCAAGCTCGTTCTTGTTTTGTTTGTGAAACCAAGTGCACGTGCACGTGCACGCAGTTGTGTTTTTGCTTGCACAGAGTAAATTTAATTGTGAATTGTTGTGACTTTTACTAAAGTACAACACTACACAAGAAATAATATGAAAGAAAAAATGTTCTAAATAGTTCCTACATGCAAAAATGGAACATCTTTTAAAAATGGGTGGATGTCTAATCCATTTTGCTTCGATTTTCGTTCCAAGGAAGCTGCGGGTCACGTGTCCCTAAGCAATCAAACAAAAAAAAACTATCGAATGAACCGAAATAAAACTGTTGAAAATACTAAAAATACAAATCTTTATTATCGCAAAACTGACCTAACTTATCAATTCACCAAGTACTCCGAACCGAACGGAAACTTGACATGACTCTACAAAAAGATAAGACTCGACTCCGCCAGACAAGTCATTTGGTTTTAATGACCCACACACGGAAGTAAACATTACTCGCGCATATGTAAACAAAAGAAAACAACCTTATCGTTTGTTCTACCTGTTGAAGCACCTAAGGCAATAAATAGTAAGCAATCGCATTACATAACAATTACTATGCGAGGTAATTATTAACGTAATTATCGATTACTCAAGCGCTGTTAGAACCCAGCCCTGGGTTTATCAAGAAAATAAATTGTTCAGCAATCGCTGATTATTTTGTCAAAATGCGACCTTGGCTGTTGTAAGAATCTTCCTTATATTTTGGGCCACCACACCATTCCTTCCTCCCAAGGACATGTCCATACAAATATCCCATAGTGTCCAATGTATTCGTTCCTAGAACTGCTTTCTCCCAATATAGAGGCATGCATAATATCTTCCAAAGAAGGCATGATGGTATAATTCCATTTCCCGCTGGGGATAAAGAGTATACACAACAAACTTAGCCTTGATGCTCTAAATTCTAATATTGACAAATTATAATTTCATCTACTGGGGTTATCACTCAAATCACACTTTTGACAGATTATTTTCGATTTATTATTAAACAATTTCTAGTGAAATTGATAGCAGCTTATAGATAACACTCTCTACGGTCTACAAGAATACACACCTATTTTATTTATGTAGGTATGTCTTCACTTTGTTGTCTAAAGCTCTCGATATCATGGCAATGTATAAATATCACAATATATGTATAAGGAATCATTCTTATCAAATGTTCGCCAATTCAGTGTAATTGTTTTGTCTCTCGGCTGTTGGACACTTATTATATTTGACAGTACCCGCACCCGCAGTCAGTGATTTACTATTGCATGAATGGCCGGTTCATTCAGACTTGAGTTTTGCACATATTTAAGCTTTTATTGAAATTCAAGTGACTTTCGCAGAGTGATAAGGCTCTCACCAAGCACATATAACACCCTTATTACAGTTGTCGACTCACTAAAGTGACAAGCTTTGCAGTCACTCTCACTGCAGTTCACTTTTCATATTGTCGTTGTCGAACGGTGTGACGTGACATTTTTCTTCGAAGCCTTATTATAGTTATCACTTAAAGTGACAGATAGAATCAGGGCATGCGTCAGGGAATGAATTATTTTTGTAGACAAAAGTGAGGTTTGTCTTATTTCGTGGTATTGTTGTTACTTTTGAAAGTGTTTAAAAGAAAAAAAAATATAAACGCAATGTATTTCAGCCCTTTAGCTATAACAGGATGCTTCACCATAAATTCTATCATGACTTCAAATTGTTTTTTTGTTGTAATTTTTACACTAAAATTGCAAAAAAAAAATAATTTAATTTATAAAAAACTATTGAATTTTATGTTTTAATGAACAACTTAGAAAGCCATTATAAAATTTATCTTTTTCCGCTTGTATTTTCCTTTTCCTTACACACATCTAACATCTGTCACTTATAAAAACCATGTGAGTAAAATTGTCACTTAATTATCACTTACATCGACATTTGTCTACTTAATACGACAACTCACTTTAAATGACAACCATAATACCATTTTAGTGTCGTAACGCCATTTCTCACTTAAAGTGACAACAATAATAAGGGTGATAGTCAATGGCGGATTTACCAGCAGGCTGAGTAGGCTGGAGCCTAGAGCGGCAGATTTTTGGAACGGCAAATTCGAGGACCGAATTTTTTTTCTTTTTTTTTTGCTACCTCAGAAATCAAAAAGATGCGCGTCATAAATCCAGCATCCTTAGTCTGAAAGCTAGAAGTGTAGTTGATGGTCGAATCGACAATTTACTGCATTTGCAAATTGATGAAGAAATTGCTTATTGCAGAAACGTCCTGAAAAGGGTTGTTGCTGTAGTGAAGAGGCTGTGTTCAAAAGGTCTCTCTTTTAGAGGAAAAAGTGAAAAGTTTGGTGATCCACACAACGGAAATTATTTTATGATTCTGGAACTGTTAGCTGAGTTCGATCCTTTCTTAGCCAGTCATATTGAACGGTTTGGGAATCAAGGATCCGGAAGTATCAGTTACTTATCGAAGACCGTTTGTGATGAGTTTATACTCTTGATGGGCCATAAAGTCTTGAAGCAAATTGGAGACGAGATAAGAAGGGCAAAATACTTTTCTTTAATCAACAATTCGACACCGAATATAGCACATGTGGACCAGCTCACCTTCGTGATTCGATATGCTTTAGAAACAGGAGAGCCCTGTGAAAGATTCCTCAAGTTTTTGCCCTCAGTTTGACATAAAGCTGAAGAAATGTTTGCTGCCATTACTTCTGAACTAAAAACCTTGGGTTTGAATATTGAAGACTGCCGTGGACAATCGTATGACAATGCCGCAAATATGTCTGGCATATATTAATGGCTTACAGACTAAAATTCAAAGTCAAGCACCGTTTGCTTTTTTCGTTCCTTGCTCTGCCCACTCTTTAAATTTAGTGGCAACTGCGACTGCTGAACCTTGCACAGAAGCTAGTCGTTTCTTCATGTTGCTCCAAGAAATATACGTTTTTTTTTCAAGTTCACAACAACGCTGGAAGATATTGATGACTAAAGTCGGAGAAGGCAAAACAGTGAAGAAAGTAAACCTCACACGTTGGTCAGCTAGAGAGGATGCTTGCAGAAGTTTGAGAGATTCGTGGCACGAAGTCCTTAAAGCTTTGGAAACAATCAGGAATGATTGCACCGAAAAGCCTCTCACACGAAACGAAGCAACGGGAATTCTTTCAAAATTAAAAAAAAACTGGCGTTAATGGTTGTTGTGTGGAATGTTCTTTTGGAAAGAATAAACAAAGTGAATGTTCAAATTCAGGCTTCTACAGTAGATTTGATCACTGTAACCGATCTTTATGAATCTCTTGGCAAGTTTTTCGTAGATCAACGAGAAAACTTCAAGTATTTCGATAAAATGGCAATGGAATTAACTGCGTCGAAGCAGTACACAAAAGACCTGGGAAAAAACAACCGAAAAGATAAAAATTTGCTGATAAAACACCCGATGAAGAAATGAGTATGACAGCGAGTGATACTTTCACGGTTAATACATTTATCGTCATCATTGATAGACTCGTATCCGAATTAGAAAATGTGCAATATTGTGTAAGTAGCATACATTACCCCGCCTTTATTAATCGTACATGATTGATTATTTTACGTGCAATTTCAACGAAATTTTTGGATTGTAAAAATAATCTAGGACAGGACAATTGTAGAGGCAAGGGCGGCAAAAACTTTACAACCTATACCTACCTTGAAAATTTGTAAATCCGCCTCTGGTGATAGTTCAGCAGACCTTGAAATGACCATTCTTCTTGATTGAGACTTTACACTGAAGCACAAATTTAATCTTTTCCGTAAAATTTCTTTAAAAACAAAAATATTCTTAAAAATATAAATTTCCTGAAGAAGTAGTTATAAGTCATCGTATATAGCATAAGTGGCCTGGACCCTTGTATCACAATCCGAATCCACTTTTAACTACTTTTACCGGTAAACACCGTAAATAATGTTGTAAATGCAACTCTTATTGTTGCTCGTTTAAAAGGCAAGTCAATCGATTTTTTTTTTAACAAAATTTTTTAATTTATGTTCATCATATTGTGGGAGATCATAAAAGAGGAAATTGTAATGGTAGCTGGAGCTGCAGATGGATTTGCAACTGGAGGTAGCTTATATAGGATATAACCCATATACTGCTTCCGCGTGTGGCACTAAATTTGAGCTTTGTGTGAATACTCACGCTACTACTATATAGGTAAATTTGAAAGCTCGGAATCGAGAGCATTATTTTCTGCCCTTCATCCTTAAATCTAATGTTCAAAATTGTACTTACCAGTGATATTAAAGGTGTGGCACAAATACAGGAAAATTTCACAAAATAATGTCCATGAAAAACGCACTTTATGATAAAAATCCAAAACGATCTTTAAGGACTTCCTGTAAAAGGTAAGTCAATTGAATATTAAAAATACAAAAACAATTTTTTTTATAAAGTAGGTGTAAATGTATAATGTGAAATTAGTGATTGATCATTCAGGGTGACCCAAGATGGTTTTTTGAGGATAGAGGACGTTAAAGATTTTTTTTTTATATTTTATGAATTAAGTACTTTATTATGACCAAGATTTGAAATTTGTTGCATTTTTAAGAAACTCAAAGTTTTAATTTGCAGGTAGATCGATTTGTTATTAAAACTTCCGATGAAATTGATAACGACTAGTATAAACACAAGAATGCATACCTACATATATATATTTTATGTATGTATTTATGTCTCCGCTCAGTCTGGCTCGCGATCGCGATAACCTGGTGGCAACGTTTATTACAATTTTTTAGCTCTTCACTGAGTGGAACTGTGCGTACTTTCTCTAAGTTTCAACCACTGATTATACCTATTTTACCGCACCCACTCAGTAAATTGCATGAAGGAACATATACCGGAGTTTTGCGCATGTTTAAGCTTTTATTCTCATCGGATAAAGTAAATAAAAAGATCTTGTCAGCGTTTATTCAGCTATTTAAATTCAAGAGGCATGCGCAGAAGTAAAAGCACGTACAAGGGAACTTTTTCTAAGACCCGGCCCGGCTCAACAGAATTTTCTAAACGTCGCAACGAACACGTCGCATTCTTTAAGCATAGGACAACAGACTTAATATTTTCGGTTTAATTAATAGCCTTTATCCTTCATTCATACAACATTTTTATTACCACATCGTAGCACAAATTGGATTGGATTCCCGGTGCATTCCACATAAAATCAACTCCTACTACTATTCAAAAAACTTTTTGGTGATGTTGTATGGCGGGAGACCACAGTAAAATTGTGCGGCGAAAGGAGTGAGCGGCACTAATGTGCGCGTATACAGGGGAGGGTCACGGGGGTCATGACCCAAAGCGCCACCTCATCTTCGCGATGAATTGAATGTAGTGCTGAGCTGTAGAGTGAATTTTAAAAGTTTAACAGGACGATTTTCGTATGGTGCAAACACAATGTGTAGTTGTCGCCAGCGATTAATGCTGGTGCTGTAACGCACTTTTCAAATCTACGGCGACAGCTAGCGCTGGGTTGGGCGTTTGTTTTTCTTCTTTTGAATAGTATAATAGTGGACTCTAGAGTGGGTATAATAGTCATTTGGTCGTAGCTCTTCGTCTTTGAAACGTGTACGAGTTTTTTTTAGAATTTTCCTGTGTTTTATGTAGTGTCGAAAAGTCAATAATCACACCTATCACAGGATGATAAGTAATTTTGGAATACTACATATTTATTTTAGTATAGACTTGTTTAGAAAAAGACACGCAATGCTCAGCAGCCCGATTAATATGATGCTTTTATATTTTTGTTGCACCGATTACTCCTATATGAAAAGAACACAATTTCGAGATTTGAAAGTCATATTGATTCTAAGAAATTGGTCAGCGATCATACCTATCTGATTTTCCGACATAAAATCGATAGCAGGAGGAGGTGGGGAGCTCGCAACAGAAGCATAAAAACTGACTTAACGACTTTTGAATTAGGGTTCTACCATTAGAACCCTAGTTTCATGCAATCACTGCACTGCACTGATTCAAGCCTGAGTTGTTCAAACTATTTACGTTCGTACGGAAGCATTAAAGTTTTCTTAGAAATATACTTGCAAATTGTTCCTAAGTGCTTTAATGAATAACTATTCACCGACAACAGTCCAAACGATTTGGTGGATTGATTCTGGTGGTTCACTCTTTCGGACAAGGGCACAAGCATTCAGTTTTCTTAGAAAGATTTGACATTTTTTCTTTAGATCTTTCATGCATTACTGGGGCCGTATTCTGCAATTCTGAGAGTTTGGGATATGGGAATTTTCGTTTTTCCGATTAAAACTCCCTAGCTCTCCATTCGCGATTCTCTAACATACTTGCGTAGGTGGGGAAAACGTGGGAAGTATCGCAATATTGAAGGATGGCTAACTCTGTGCGGGAGGGTCGCAGAGCATTGGGGATTTTTCCTTCAGATTTAAGGTCTGGAGTACAAAACTATAGATGACAAATTTTTTGGGGAGCGGCTTTTGGGAATGGGAAGTTGTCCAAAATATGTCATGTTTGGTATCAAATTAAAGATGGAGAAGCGAATAATATATAGTGGTGTAGTTTATTATTATTTTTTTTTTTGGTAATTTTAACTTCATATCTAACTTTTTACCGCCGAAAGACGGATTTTTTGAACTTGGGTCATATACACCCAAGTTCCTATATTTTGCATATATTACTTCCCTTCACATCTATTAGTACTCTGTTCACTGGTGTAAACATTTAAACATGTAAATATAGCCAGGATATGCAGTGAGTCCATAATTTAATTTGAAAATCCTAGATACCTAGGTACCTTCACAATACACAACAAAAGCAGCGAATACTGTCAGTTGAGAAATATTCTTTCTACTTCTCCACAACTAACACAGCCGAGAGTTTTGTCGAGTTGAAAAGAGAATTTGGTACTTCTCAATACAAATTCCCGTGGTTTACAGAATTCCGAGTGGAGAGTTAAGTGTCAAAAGAACTCTCATCTTCACAACTCCACAACTCTCCGTATTAGTGAATCCGGGCCCGGGTGGCCGACCATGGTTCCAAAAAGTTATATTGATTCAGGTGTCTTGGCTGGTCTTGGTCGCGAAAGCTATTTATGAGCGTTGGCTATCATACATTTTGGAAATTTACTTGAAAATTTTTCTTTAGAATTTTTATACAGAATTTTTACGGCAAAACTATAAAAATAAAATCCATTCGCTATCCTCTGCTGTAGTTGGCGTTGCTTTGCTCGTACTTTCGTATTAATTCAAGTAGTGTTCTTTAATTTAATTTCACAAATTAAAAGTAAACAATTTGTAGGAGAAGGATGGATGTAGAAAAAGTAGAAAAAGTAGAAAAAGTAGAAAAAGTAAAGCCGAAGACTTATATAAGACCATTGACAACTTTTTTCAGAAGAAAGCAAGATCAATTAAGTTCCCATCAGAAGATATTGTCAGTGACATATAATGCACTCCTACTCCCATTCCTTTAACTGTGACTTAAGGAGCAAGCTCAGGCTCTCAGTCAATTACTTCACTCGTGACAGAATCGCTTGTGTCAGCAGCTATTTCTACAATCTCTGCACGAGAAGGCGTATCTGGTTATGAGTTCTTAATGTCCACTCTGAGGTCTACATTGATGTGGATAATATTATTGATAGGTTTTACAAATCAAACTGAAAATTGGATTTTGTGATATAACGTAAATATGATTAAAAAAAATTTAAAAGCCACTTCTTCCGACTTTTTCCTCACCCTCGAACATTTTAGTTGTGACGCCCCTAGGCTGCAGGTCTGGATATGCGCTTGCTAATGTAGTGATAGTTGTTCCACTTGGAGCCGCAAAAAACAGTAAGTAATTGTAATATGTAACTGTTCAGAACAGAAGATCTTTTTAAATTCATAGCGAAATCATTTCGTCTTACAAAAAATATTCATTTTCATAACAAAATAATTTCATCATATAAAAATTATCTACGCAAACAAGTCACCAAATCCGCACATATTTTTCCAGCAGGCAACAAATTCAAGCTTTGCATTTTATATAAGTTATTAACCTCAGAGTGTCAATAATAATATACGAATTTGCCATGTTAACATTAAATTAGTATCTAGCATGAACCAATATCCAATAATTGTAAATAAATGTTATGTTAGCAATACTTTAGTATGAACATGAATAAATGCTTTTATACGCAGAGCGTTTTATTTCTTTAGACTAAAATTAAGTTTGAGTTTAAAAAAGCTAGAATTGGTCTAAAACCAATTCCTTTGATACCCTAGATAAATGCCCATATGAAATTTGAGCAATTTTGATTTTTGCAGAAAAAATTATTATAACCAATTTTATAGGATTTCATATTCTGAAGAAGTTTTTAGTACAATTAAAATGTCTAAGACTGATCATTTTCACAGTATCCATAAAAAGCCAAAATTTTTATATGGCAACAGCAAGAAGAGGTTGCTTGATTTATTCCCTTCGTGCACGAAGGAGTTGCCCGTTTTGTCTCATTTTCGAACTTAATTTTACTTTTTTTTTAAAGTCCGCGTACAAAATTTCAGCTCTCTAAGTACACGCGTTCTCGAATTATCGTGCGAACGGACAGACGGACATGCAAAAATCAAAATAACTTTTAATATTTTGCTCTACCATCATTATATCTGTGCATTACCAACAGAATGACAACCTTAGTATACCCTATAGATTTCATCTAGGGTATAATAAAACCAAGGTGGATGCATGCAGTGGGATTGATAAGCGTGACTAACTCTTGTCGATCGTCCACGTGGCCATTTGCACTTGTATTTGTCAATGAATATGGTCATTTTCCACTATTATTAGGGTACGTGCACAACGAGGCTAAGCGAGGCTAGGCGAGACGACGCTGTATCAAGAGTTGAAGAAATAAAATGATTACGCGCTGTACTATGAGAGTGTTCATAACAACGCTGTGTCAGCGCGCGATATCGCGAGACACCTCGAGGTATCTCGATCGAGAATAAAAATTTTCATTTTTTCGCGGGTTGCAGCGCACTAATTTAGAAAGCTGACATATTCTTATAGGTTTTTTCTTTGATATAATCGAAGAGCTCTTTACTCATTCTCATATATTGGAAGAATCTATCAGGATCAGTACATAGATCGTCATATAGATGATAAAATTTACCAAATTCCCGACGTTTCCTATTTATCGGGTGTCAAGTCAAGTAGAACAATGGAAAGTACACTTATGTGAAAAATGCAATATAAATAGTTGCATTACTTGACAAACACAAAATTTCTTCTTCAGAATCTGATAACATAACTAATGCTCTTACTTCGCGATTTACCAAGAAACTGAACGCCTTGTTATGAACACTACACCTCGAGGTGTATCTTCATCTCGCCTCTCTCCTCGCCGCGTTGTGTATGTACCCTTAATCAATTTTTTTTTTCCATTCCTTACAGAAAGTTCTAAGAAAGACCCCGCGGCCCTTCCGAATCCATATAAATAAAAATATTAGATAAATGTAAATAAAAAAATATATATATAAACATACACAAGAGCCGTTTTTTTTCAAATCCATCACACATATTTTTTACTACCGCTTTATTCGTAAATTTCTCGAATCAAGCAAAAGTAAGGTTGACGTCAAAAGCATTACTGCGTCGTACATAGCACAAAGTGGATTGGAATTGCGGTGTACCACAGGTGAACTCTGTTGTTCAATTAGCTGTTTGTGAAGTTGAAGGTGCCAAAAAACACAGGAAAATTTCCTAAAAGGAATTCCAGGAATCGTACGTCCTAATACAAATTCACCAATAATTACATGTAGAGAAAAAAAATATAAGTGAACTTTTGTTAAAAATACAAAAAAAAATTGTTTTTATAATTTGATAAAGTTAGTGTAGGTACTATAATGTGAAATTATAATGTGCGGTGTCGCATGGTATACAAGATTATTCGGAAAAATTTGATCTTAATTAACCACTAAAATGCCTCGTTTTGGAGGGTAGGATGGGTTAAAGATTTTTTATTCTTTATATTTTATGAATCACTTTATTATTTTCGAACGATGCAAAACCTCCGAAAAATTTTTAAGATTGGTAGAATTAGTTTCCGTTTCCAACTGTTCAGAGTTTTTGCCACTCATTTCCATCGTTTTTGAAGTTATGGCGGCTTTGTCAAGTCAAGATTTCGGAATTTCAACACATTTTCGTTTAATAGAATGTAACTAATAAGTTTTTTTATTTCAAAAATACATCATCAAATAAATTTTTATATGAGATTTAAGAAGCCACAAAGTCTTTGATTTAACCCTACCGCAATCATACAACAGTCTGTACCGAAAATTTAACTCTTTCTGTTATTCTGTTGTTCTTTTTTTTTACTTTTCCTTAAATTTCGGTTATTGACAATTTTAGCCATTTTCCCTGTACATTCTTATCAAAAAATATAAACACGTAGAAACGTTGTCATTGTGAATACAAAAGACTTTAAACTGTCGGCTAAATAATAATTCTGTTTAGGATATTGCAGGTATAAATTCAAATTCGAGATCTGAAAACCAAAGAAAAATTATTAAAATGTCAACGCCAATAAATTGAAAAAAAAATTGCGATTGCTTTCAGTAGACAGTTATGAAAGGGCCAATCAAAGAGCAGAACAGAAAGAGTTTGTGTTTCGTTTCAAATAAATGTTTCTAAAATGCATAGATTTTGTCAACATAAGCAGTCTATTTACTTACTTATATGTATGTCAATGGTCATAACCGTTAAAAACACTTTCTTAATGCATGTCAGTTTGTTTTAACATATCGTTGCTGTTTTTAAGAAACCTCCTATATGTGGAAAATGTATAATTTTACATGTATGAGAGACAAAAACAAAATACAGATCAATTTTGTCAATTATATGTATTCAAATGTTACATAGGACATTTTGTTTTCTGCTTTATTATTATCAACAAGAATATATTTCCAGAAAGGAGTCTTTTTCCATGGGTAAAAAACAAAACGACGGTTGAGTTGGTAGGTATCAAAATCTGAAAATAGCTTAATGTGACACAAAGGAGGTTTCATAAAAACAACTAGAACTATGTCAACAACTAAAACTATTTCATAAAAACAACTAAACGTATGTCGGTCACTGTTATTCACAACTTTTTTTTATATATTCCTTACAGATAAGTGATGGGACATGCCCTAGGACAATGAAAATACATATACATTATGTACATCTATTTCATATTATATAATAGGTATGCTTGAATATAAACAAAAATAAATGATGTATCCTACCTATTCCTAAAAAACCATCTCCAGAATATCCATCTGATTTTCGGCCAATAAGCATATTATGTTATTTTGTCGAAGGTACTATAGAAGCTTATCTACAGGCAAATACTTGAGCACGGAGAAACCACTAATCTTCTGACATGTTGGCAATCTGGTTTTCGTGCGTCCCACAGCTGCGGGTCCGCAGTATTAAAAGTAACCTCGGACATCAGAACCGTCATGGATAGGCATAATTTTGTTGTTCTGGCTCTACTAGATTTCTCGAATGCTTTTGAGAGCGTAGACCATTACATCCTCCTCCACAAACTTTGAAATTCTTTTAGTTTCAGCGCATCTGCAATTGCGATGATTGATAGCTTTTTGAAGGGGCGCCGTCAGTGTGTGAGGACCAAAAGTTTAGTATCTAATAGTCTACCCTTACTGTGTGGAGTACCACAAGGATCTATCTTATGTCCGTTGCTCTTTAGTTTATACATTAACGACTTGCCGAATGTTACGCAAGATGTGAGCATCCACATATACCCAGATGATGTGCAACTGTACATATGTCGGCCTATTGGATTTATTGAGGACTGCGTAGCTCGCTTAAACGATGACTTAGAAAGAATTCACTCTTGGGCCTTAAACAACAGACTGCTATTGTATCTTCAAAAATCGCAATGCATCACTTTCTATGACAATAGCGCAGTATTATCCGAAGTCCCTCCCGTGGTCTTAAATGGGTACTCGTTACCTATTTTAAGCAAAGTAACAAACCTAGGAATTGTATTAAACCAGGATATGAAGTGCTGCAATTATGTCAGTTTTATTCTTAGCAAGATATATGCAGGATTGCAGCGACTATGGCTTTCTCTTTTTTTGGTTTTGGATTTATCTTAGATATATTTTTAATGTTAACTTAGAATACTTAGCTCCATCTACCTAATTGTACTCTAAAAGATTATACAATTTTGTGTACGCAATACCGAAATATATATTTATTTATTATTTTATTTAGTTATATGAATGAGTTTTATTATACCATTTCAAATATTATACCTCGCAACCAATTTTTCAAAATTCCACCCAATTCTCACCCTCTACTCTATCCATATTTTTTAAGAAAAATAATATAGATTCGACCACCATTCGGCATTTTCGATCACAGAGCGCGCATAGTACAAATCAGTGATCAGATTTATATTAAATAAAGTCGTATGCGCATGCATAAAAGATTCGCAACGAGTTAAATCTATTAATAGCTCTGTAAGTAAACAATCTAGAATCTGCCAGATAATCATTCCAAAGGCACACTTCAGGCAAAGAGTCTGCACACATTTTTCGCTTTGGATTTCAATTTCAATTTTGCCCTCTCAAAGATTTTAAAAAGTGCGCCTTGAAAATCTCTCGCTATCTCGCGTATTTGTGTATGTAATTAGAAGAGATGTACATATGTATCCATGCAAAGCTTTTCTTGGGACTTTTCTTTATCTCTACGTGACGACACAACGTTGATTTATAAAATTATAATCTAGGCTTTCTTTAGAAAATATTTAATTAGTTCCACTTGAATTATCACTCAATTGACACTTTTGACAGATTATTCTCCATTTATTATTAAACAATTTCCAGTGAAATTGATAACGGCTTATATATGTATGTATATGTATGGTGTCAGTACACCCTACAAGAATATATATATATGAATGCATGTATTTCTTCGCTCATTGTCTGGCTCTCGTCCTGGTGGCAAAAACACAATATTCGCCAATTCTGTAGCAGCTCTACATTACTCTCTCATTACTGATTATATTCAACCGCTCCCAGTCAGTAAATATCATGAAGGAACATATAATGCGCAAGAGTTCTGCGCATGTATAAACTTTTATTCAGCTATTTAAATTCAAGTGACTTGCGCAAAATCATTCGACTCTCCCCAAGCTGATGTAGTTCAACAGATCTTTCGTGATCGTTCTTCTTGTTTGAGACTTCGCACCGAAAACACATTTTATCTTTCCGTAATAATTTTCTTTAAGAAACAAAAATATTTTGAATTTAGTTTAAATTTCTTAAAGAAATATACGGTCACAAATCATCATAGTAGAACAAAATGCCTGGAGTAGATTGGATTCCCGGTATATCACAGCTGAAAGCCACATTTCAATTGGTTACCGGTGATCTTGAAGGTGCCGCACAAACACAGGAAAATTTCTTAAAAGAATGTCCAGGAGTTTCACAGGTGACTTCTACAGTGCAGCTCATTGCTGGAGATGCGGATGGTGCACTGGAGACTCAAATGCGCTGTTTGAGCACCGTAAATAATGTTGCAAATGGAATTCCTGTTGTTGGTCATGTTAAAGGTAAGTCGATCGATTTTGTTTTTATAAAACAAAAATATTGACGTAAATATTACAATCATAGGCGTTGTTCATCATATTGTGGGAGATCATGAAGGAGGAAATCAAGCATTAAATGCTGCAACTCGATCTACAGTTGTTATTGGTAGTGGAGCTGCAGCGGCAGTAGCAACTGGAGGTAAGTGACTTACATACGTACAATAGAATACAGTAATTGAGGAGAATTTAATTTATATAAAATTTATCACCTCTATATTATATTTACAAGTATTCCGAAGTAAAAATTTGTAGTAACTATCTTAGATTCGATTTGTTGTTCGAAGATACACGAAAATATGAAGATTTACAATAATTTATCGCGAAAAAGTTTACACTTTCTTAAACTTTGTACGACTAAAATCTGTTGCGTGATTTTAGATTTAATTCAGGGAATATTTAAATTGTTTTATAACAAATTTGAACACGATCATTATCTGTGTTGATGTTTTTTTTATCGTGGGTAGTAATTCATGGCATTTTTAAAGTCCATTAGAGAAATCGGACCGTAGTGAAACTTCAACATACGAGAAGTAAAAAATTAACGTCGCAAATAAAGAATCCGAAAATGTCACTGATCTTTTTGTGCTCTGCCGTGTTTATGCATTGTTCTATAGTGAGAATATTTTGAAAGTCCGACCATATTTCACCCCCCCCCCTGCCAGCATAAATTTTGAATAGCGAAATAATTTTGTGTTGGTCATTATTTCTCTCCAAAGAATTTTGAGGTGTTTTTATTTTTCTGTTTGTTGTTTTAATGATTTAAGACAAATTTTGAAATATCTGTTGTGCCACCCAAATTAAAGCTTCATTAAAAAAAAAAAAGGAAAATGTACATTCGCATAATTGAGAAATTATAAATTTATTGAAGTATATGATTTAGCTTATTTCGAAGTAAGAAAAATATAGAAAATTTTAACAATAAACAAGAGAATAAAATGAAAAACACAATCGTTCCCCTAAACACCAATTCTCTCATTGTCTTTAAATAGGTCTGTTTGATGAAAACCCCGGGTAAAACTAGGGTTACACCGGGCAAGACTATCTTGTTTTTTGAAAAACCTGGGCTACCCCGAGCTTACACTAAAAATTTCTTGGGGTGGTAATGGTTTGACATTTGTCGCTTGAGAAATGTGACTTGCAATTTGTTGCCGATTGGGGCATATAAATTTCTTCTTGAGCAAAAATAAGCAAAAATTAGAAGAAAAGAAATAGATAAATAGCTAGAGCACATTTTATTTGCATTCACCCATTTTATAAATCACTTTTTGCAATTAATTGCTGCGTTCCTTTTCTAGTTCTGAATCAATCTGTATGAATCGACAGAACGATGTCATAATTTAGTTCTGTGCTCATATTTCAAGTGTTTAAGATTTCTTTCATTTGATAAAGGCAAGTAACATTTCGTGAAAATTGTTGTTTATGAAAAATAAAACCATTTTCCAACAAAGGTCACTTGAACTCAACTATTATCACCTCGCCCAAATTGTAAACAACACTTTCACGAATACAAATTAAAACCGTTCTGCTTAAATCCGAGAAAAACTCAGGTGCAATCAGAACCATTCGGAGTCCGAAAAAAGCGATGACAGATTGAAATTAAATCGTTCGGTCCAGAAAAAGAACGACATGGATTGAAAAAATTCATTCTGAACGAGAAAAGGAACGCAGCAAATAATACTCAGGAGAAATGTCAGAGAAATGTCATTACAATAGTATACTTGGTGTTTTACAAACTTGTTCGTTCGATGAACGCAAAACCCTGGGTAAATATTGGAGGGGAAAATTTACACGGTGTTTTCATCGAACAAACCTAATGAATAAACTCTAGCAGAGTTTGCAGTACCTACGGAAAGTAGGAGGTTAATAGGAATATAAGATCAATACAATACCAATATCGAAATTGCAGTATGTATTGCTTTTTTTTTTTTTTTTGAGTGCTGCGAAAACGTGACGGATGTGTCTGTGGAAAATCAAAATTAGATCAGTTGCAGTGTTTGGACGCAATGCGATGTCGGAATCAGCAGGGTATCAGACCTGACACTCCAATGTGGCAGTACATAGTGGTTGTTAAAAATGGGCCGTGTGTGGTATAAAATTAAAGAGGGAATCGAGTGTGATCGACTGGCCATTTTTTTCACTCAAAAAACGGCAAAACGGTTTCCTTTCTTTTAGAGTCATTTCCAAAACTATTTTTTCGGATTTAAGGGGTAACGCCACTGTAACGGCTAAAAAAAAAGGTTTTTCACGAATTTTTTTCTCGCGAAATTAAAGGTGTTTGAAAAAACCTTTTAAGGGTATTATCGGGCATACATTGAACTTTATTTATAAATTTTTTGACAGCGAAAATTAACAAAATGGCGGCTCCACAGCCATCTTCCCGGGACATGTTTTGCTTGCAGGGCTCCGCGGCACGCAGCACCACTGGTGCACATTTGAATCTAGACCAAAACAAAAAACAAACGTTAATCTAGTGGCTTATAGCTAGAGAATGCCGTACGGATTTTGAAAAATATTAATTTTTGTAGATTTGGCAGGTTTTTTTTTTTAATAAAAAATCAACAAATAAAGTTATTAAAAATTCCGTAAGGCATTCTCTAGATAATGTTAATGTTCACATCTGGTCAAAATTTCAAGTCGAAAATATGAAAATTGTTCGAATTATGCTGCGTGCGATTTTTAAATACCGTGTTTCGAGAAAAACGCGTTTAAAGTTTTGAGAATAGTTTTTTATTGGAAAAAATAAAATAAATGAAGGTAAAAAATAAAACTTTTCCGATAAACAAGTTAAAGTTGCAAATGTCAAAAAGGTCAGTTGTGTTCAATTTGGCTTTTTCAGTCAGCTTTAGAAGAAAGCTGGCGATAAAGCTGGCTGAAAAGCTCCAATTGTGTTTCAGGCTTCAGGTAGTCGTTTAGGAGCAAGTTTTGCCCGCTCGGTGGCTCGGAAAAAAAATTGCTCTGGCACGGGACCTTTTTTTTCTAATTCTAAAGAGTTTAAACTATTTTTAAGCCAATAAAAACAAAATCAAAAAATTCAAAAAATTTACAGTGGCGTTACCCCTTAAAAACTAATGAGATATTTTATTAGGGGGCAAAGTGTAGAGTGATTTCAATCTACAAACAAGCTTTAATATTTATATTTAAAAACACCTCAAATTATCTTGATACAAAAAAATGGATATTTCGATGTTAATGTTCAATGGACTTCAATTCTGACTGCCCTAGCGGGGTTTGGGATGTGATAGGGGGAAACAAAAAAATATCGGTATTCCCGGTATTGGTATTCCCTACAAACTGCGAAAATTTTATCCAAATTAGAGATGTTCGGGTGCGATAGTACTGCGTCGCCAGATGAAGCGTAGCATTAATTTGAGCGCCGTCTCACAGTGAAAAACATGAATATCGGCGCCAGCGCAGCGGCGTGAACATGTTAAACGAAATTTCTATCAGTAAATTACCTCAAAATGAGATTTTTGATCTTGACCTTGATACTTTCCACTATACCATTGCCAGCTAGCCGAATCTCTTAATGAAATGTAATGGAGAAAGAAATCTAGAATAAACAATAATTTCACCCAAATTCGTTTGAGTATTTAATAGCGGTTTTGCTATTTATAACGCTGGAAATATTTACAAATTCTTTCAGTACACTCTGCACCTTGTCAGTTTTTCGGATGGTGTAAACACAGTAGCATCAAATCTCCACAAATAGCATCACAATTATTTTGCTCTGTATCTTATACATGAAAGTTTGCAAAAACAAAAGATTTTATAAATCACCCAGAAATAACTCTAATAAAAATATTATTGAATTCTGTTAAACTTTTCTTTTTGTTGTCGTAATTTATTGGTGGATTTTCCAGTGAATCTTTTGTTGAATGTAGCCAGTATATAAGCCGGCTGAAAAGTAACGACGCGACGGTTTTTGGATTTAATTATTAATTGGTAAATGTCGAATAAATGATAAAAATTGTGTAAGGAGACTTAGTAAGAAACAAACTACAATCTTTAATTTAAACCATATTTTTCCTATTTCACTGATTCATTAAATTTTAGGACTTGGAGCTATTCCAGCTGGAATAGCAGCTGGTGCTAGTTATGATGCTGTAGCGACTGTTGTAACTGATAAACCTCAAGGATATATTGCAGCGATTGGGAATGCAATCGAAAATCCATCTGCCGGCGCAATATTCGATGCAGCTGCAATTCCAGTTGGTGATGGGTTGGCTGGCTATTCTGGAGGACAAATTGCACAACAAGTGACTTCTCAAATAAAACTTAATAATTTAGAAGCCGTTAGAGCAGCTAAAACAGATCAATTGAATGCTGCGCTGTTTGATGAGGCAGGTGGTGGTGCCGCTGGCGGTACCGGTGGCGGAATGACATCCGGGCAATTACAGTCATTAGGAAATAGCATAAATTCTTTAACAGCAGAAATTAATACCATGAGACATGGTACACCACAATATTGGTTTGATCCAAAATCTGGTCAAATTACTGTTGATGCACCTACAAGTAGTACGGCAGTTCCAATTGTTGGATATGTTGAAGATAATGACAATGAGAATGCACCACCTGTATGTCGTCGAGAAATTATTGAAATGTTAGTCAACGTTTGTAACCCATCCAGACACACTTTTATTCTCCTCATCTTGTAGTAATCGTTTCAATCGAAATGTTTACGACAGAATTAGGAAAATGAGTACGAGTAACTTTTTTAAATATTAATTTAGTTTTTTTTTAAGGCAAGAAAATGCAATATTCGCTGACTCTTATGTGGATGCGACAACTACTAGTAGTAATAAAGAGAACAAAAAAAAAATATTGCAACAACGTAAGGAGCAAAAACCGAGCAGTACAACTCTTAGAGGAGCATATCCAAGAGTGCCAGTTTCTACGAGAGAAGAGCTGGAAAAGTTAAGACAAGAATTCCGAAAAAATGAACCTAACAAGAAATTGAAAGCCGTACTTAGCGGTTATTCATGGTTATATGTCCGCATGCCCAGTGAATTTAACTACACGGTAAGTGGGTACCATTTAATTTATTTTCTTTGAATCTCTCGTTGGACAGAGGTCACAAGTAAAGTTTGGTAACCACAGATAGAATTGGCAATATTTTTAACGCCTTTTCATCGGCAATCGTAAATGTGTCTTATTTATAGAAATCACATAAAACTGCATTGGAATGTTGCAAACACCCTGGGAGATATTTACCAAACCAATGTTTAAATTTACCAAATATAATGTACACATTGGGCCCTGCTAATAGTCCTAACTTCAGCAACACCGCTTATTGTTTCTTAGAATACGTCCTCGTATATAATATAGGACTGACTATCTTTGAATATTTGTGAGATCATCTATTTCCTGACTTGGAATGATCTCCCGGGGATTTTGGATGTTGCCAATTCAGATAACACCTAATGTCCTATGTCCCACAAAAGGTTTTAGATAGGTGAAAGAAGAAGAACTCAAACTCATACATACATATTATTAGAAATTATCTAAAATCACGTTTTCAGGGAGCAATAATGGTAAATAACGCATTTCAAGGATTATTGCATAGTTTCGTCCGTCATAGTGGTGACTGGCTAAATTATATTCCTGGTTTAAGCGATATACTCAATAGGATTTCCGTACTTGAAGATTATCTTAGACGCATCAGATCTGCATATGATGCAGAGAGTAACACAGAAGCTTTACAGAGATTTGTAGAAGCTCGAAGGCAATTAGATAATGATACGTACATTGGTGAGTATTATTTATTCCTTGTTTATCCTGATTGTGTTTGATTTTATTTCATTTTTTAGCTGTACAAAGTGCTTTAATTGATGCTCAAATGGATTTGCATACATTTATTCAAAATAATGTCACTTATGAGAATTATCTTGGAGAAGGAGCCAATTTGAATGGTAAAGAACAAGTTTATTTTAAAGTGAAGGATAAGGATGGAAACGTTCGTGTCATGGTTGTTTGCGTATCAGATCAATTGTTTCCATCTGATAATGATTTCCCAGATAACCGCCCGATTAAAACAATAACAACAGTTTTCTTTATAACATGGCAAGCCTATCTACGCCAGCTTGTACTGAAGAAGTTTTAAATATTTACAATAATATTCTATGATTGAAGGATATTTGCATTGCGTTATCATATCCGAACGTACACAGTACTTTATCATTTTTTTCTGTTTTTTTTTATTATTACCTATACTATGTATCTGCACCTATACTCTGTATTGAATACTATATATGTAGATGTTCAACTGTTCAACTTAATAAAATGAATTTCTAAGCATTCTCAATAAATGAATTTTATGATAATATTGATTTAGATTTAATTGGTTAGCGGAGTGATCTTTGCATTGCATTTATTGGTTTATTTTGCAGATTCTCCTTATAGTTCTTCCAGTAGTCCTATATTCTTCCGAGGAAGAGCAGTATCTGTTTGAATGAAAAAAAAAGGAATATAAACATCATACATGGACATATGCACAACATTGATAAGATACGTGCAGGTCAAAATTTTTTATCGAGACTCCATTATACCAAGAAAGCGTACAAACATTTGCTTGCACACCTGGATGTTATCCTTATTAATTTTTCGCATAAAGTAATTATTGATTGAACGCCTTTCTTATGCCCTCCCTTAATACTATTTGTAGTAAGATAAAACGAACAACTTTTCCTTAGCTAGGTTTCGTTTTTATTTTCCGGTTTTTTTCCTAGACCTTTCGCCTACAAAGCTTACTTCAAGCATTATTTCTTCATCCGACACTTCTCTCTAACTAATTTAATAAAATTTTATTTACCAGAAATACCATAAACAAGTAAAAAAGCTAGAATTCTCATGATACCATAGATTCGGGTTTCCCAAACTATGTTCAGCGGAGCACAAGGGTTACGCTGAATTTGAATAGATGTTCCGCGACAAGTTTGAAAGATTTTATACACTGCAGCAATGAAAGGCGAATCATGATCAATCTCCATTATAGTGATGTGGAAATTTTAAGCGTATAATCGAATAATTCGATTATTTATAGAAAAAAAGCCACGACTGAAAAAACATGCAATTTTTTAAGAGATAACTTGACTTACTAGAAAAGTCCAAACTTCAAAAAATTAATTACAATGGCTAAATATAAGCTATCTACTTATAAAACAGTTCCTCCCAAATTATACGGTTTGCCAAAAATTCACAAAGCGGGCTATCCAATTAGACCAATCGTTTCTTCAATCGATTCTCCAGTATACCAACTATCTAAATATCTGGCATCCATATTGAAAAATTTCACTACTAGCTCTGCATTTAACGTATACGATTCCATCGCATTTAAAGACAAAGTGGATAATTTAAAAATTGAAACAACAGAAAAAATGGTTTCCTTTGACGTTATTTCCTTATTCACGAACATTCCCGTCAACTTAGTTCTCAAAATTATTGAAAATAAGTGGAGTTTTATTAGTACTCACACAAAAATACCACGTAAAAAGTTTTTGGAAATGCTTAGCTTCTGCTTAACCGAAGCAAATTATTTCGTTTTTAATAAAAATATTTACAAATAAACGTTCGGTGTACCAATGGGAAGTCTTCTATCTCCAATACTGGCGGACATTGTAATGGAAGATTTATTAACTATCTCTATTGATAAAATGGAAAACAAGCCACGGATAGTTATCAAATATGTTGACGATCTTTTTTCCATATTGTTAAGAGTTATTAAGGAAAAAAAACCTAATAATAACTGACTGGTACCAAAAACCGACATCTTCGGGTAGGCTTTTACATTACAGGTCTTTGCATCCTGAACATCAGAAACTAAACACATCCAAAAATTTTATCTCCAGAGTTTTAAAGCTTAGCCACGAAAAATTCCATAGAGCTAATATAAGAAAAATTAAGAACATATTGAGCGAGAATGGCTTCCCCAAATCAATAACAGGAGGGCTGTTGTTTCAGCATAGCACACATAATGTTGAAAGTGTTAATGAGGGTGGACCCGAAAGTTTTTTGAGATTTAAAGGTGCAACTTATATCCCTGGGTATTCGGAAAGGTTTCAAAAAATCCGTAAACCCCAGGATCACCAAATCAAACTATGCCTCAAGCCATGCAAAACAATAAGTAATTGTTTCACTAAGCTAAAGGATCCGACACCCAAAGAACCTTTGTTTTTTAATTTATTTATTTTTTTTATTTTTTTATTTTTATATCAAGCAATAATTACATTGATGTTTTAATTAGACTGTGTCCTTGAGAACGGTTCGAGACATCGGCCGAAACGTCGGAGAACAAATAAAATTCTCACAAACTAAAGAGGTGTTTTTCCTCCTGACCGTCCAGCCCGGAAATTCCAATACACGGAAATTTAAAGAAAACGGTCATTATACTCATATTTAATTTAAAACTGAAAATGCAACAGAGGCATGTTTTGCGTGAGTTATCGCACTGACCTAAATGGTGAAGCTCATACAATTGAAGAGACACTCATTATCTATGTATGTATATCTAATATTTTTGAATGTTTTCCTCCCTTACATGAAAGTTTGAGTGAATTAAATTTTAAAGTAGATGAAGAAGTTTCCAAATCATTTTTAGAACAGCTACATAACTTGAAACCAACTATTTTGCCTCATGGGCTCATGCAATTCATATGTTTATCTTTTTAGTTAGATTTAAATTAGTTTTTTATCTTTTTTGTTCTATGTCGCATTGTATGTCATTTCATCCGGTGTTTGGTCTATGTTTAGTGTAACAAACTATACTAACACCGACTAAGTGATGAAAGACGTTGCCCGTTTATTTATTAAACACGTCCATGCAGTGAGCTTGTGTTAAGCTGGTTCTGATAGTCAATTAATACTATATTATAGCTTTATATTTAAAAATAATAACTAAATAAATAATGTGTTTTAACCAAATTTTTGATATTTACTTTGTGCTAATAGGAATTACCCAACCTAAAAAATAAACTGTGTTCCATTCAAATTAGAGCTTAAAGAATTCGGATAATTTACTATCCGGATTATCCGAGATGATTAGGATCCGATTCCTCAAATTCGGGTATCCGGATAATCCGGATCCGAGTATTCAGATCCCAACTATCCGGATCCGGATCCAAGCTATCCGGATTCGGATCCGAACTATCCGGATCCAAACTAAGGAAAAAAAGGTCAAAATTTCCCTCAGATTGCATTGTTTCATTGGGAAAATAAAAATTTCATGATATTCTCATTTTCTCAATGAAACAACACAATTTTGAAGCTTTTTTGCTTAGTCCGGATCCGATATAGTTCGAATCTGGATCCGGATAGTTCGGATCTGGATCTGGATAGTTCGGATCCGGATCTCAGGAATCGGATATTTCGCAGATCCGGGTATCCGGATATCCGGATATTAACAAATCCGGATCCAATTTTCAGCTCTTGTTCAAATTTTCGAGTTTGCGAAGTATTCCATTGCAGAAAAGGTTTGGGAAACCCTGGCCTAGATGAATGTCCGTACGTAATTTCGTATGGTCAAACCTCTGTGCAAGTTTGATTGTTGAAGTGGTTTTTCGTATATATTTCTAGAACGGTTCGTCGGACAGTAAAAATGATTAACCAATTTCATAAGATTTCATATTCTGAAGAACTTTTCAATGCAATTAAGACGTCTAGGACTGATTGTTTTCACAGCATAAGTAAAAAACCAAAATTTTTATATGAGCACACCAAAAAGAGGTTGTCCGATTTATACTAATTTTAGCACTATTTTTACTGCGGTTGTATGTGTACCTATTTCGACCAAAAGCTGTCTTTTGACACCATCAAAATAAAAAATCCCACGAATTTATTCCGGCCAAATCGAGAATATTGTGAAATAGAAATTGGAATGAAATATTCACAGAAATCGAATATAACGGGGATTTTCCCTTTTTTCCAATTGGAATGGGGTTTTCTCGAATTATGAATTATAATGAAATGGTGCTGCCATATGGTGTTGATAGTTATCTGTAAAGTGATTTAAGAATACATAATCTTTAAGGTGTCTAAAGACACTTCATGGTAGAAATGGGTATACCATATGTGTATTTTAGACAGGGATGGGGGGGGGGTGGAAAATATACCGCTATATTAATTTAATAATCATTATAGGAAAAGTAAACAAAACCATTTCAGGAAAAATGATTTAACTTAGAAAATAATATTAAACTAACAATTTTAAAGGTGTCTTTTGACACAGCGAGCGTTAAAATTATATTTACCATTTTTATGAAAACGCCTTGTACAAAATTTCAGCTGTCTACGTTAACGCGTTCTCAGACAGTGTCCATATATAAATAGTGAAACACGAAATTTTTATATGGGAACCCCATGAAAGAGTTACCCGATTACATGCGTTCTCAAGTTATCGTGAGAAAGGACGGACAGAAATCCAAAAAAACAAAATAACTTTGAATATTATGCATGGATTTCCAATCCACTTTGCTCTACCATCATTATTTCTATACGTTACAAACAGAATGACAAACTTAGTATCTATACCCTATGATTTCATCTAGGGTATAAAAATAAATTTTATCTTTCTTATGTGGAGACCAAGTCATCTGGCCTTAAAAATTAGACTGAATGTTCAAATCACTTTTGTCAGTATCAGTGACAGATGTCAAAAAGTTCAAAATGGTCACGGTTTGAAAATTCAAACAATCGTGTTGATTGTACATAATCAAGGTGCAATGGTTTGGCATCTATACGATTCAGATATATGTAGAGCTACAGTTGTTAAGAAATTCATATGAATCGGCACACTCTGTCAAAAGAATCAAGCTATACATAAATAATGGAATTTGGTATAGATGAATGGTATAGCGAATGGATGTCTAAAAAGTGGGCAAAAGACAGTAAAGCAGTTTGGTTGGAGTCATTTTCACGCAACTTTGTCTTCTGCACACATGCGATGTTTCCAGATTGTCCATTTTTCGATTTTCGATTCCATCTATTCTACTCATATTATACAGATATCTCTTATATATATATCGCTTAGATCCGTAACAAGAACTTTGGTAGTTGCCTTGACTAGTAATAGCATTTTGTCGTTTTTTATTGCATATGTGTAATAAGGTTTTTGCTAAATAGCGTTTCCCAATTTTATAAATTTTAATTCTTCTAAAATATAAAATTACGCTATTCGGCTGTCCTACGTAAACTTTTAGTTGATCTCAAATTCAATGTTTTCGAAGCGACGTTTAAAAGAAAACAGTTAAATTTCATGTTGGAAATCAAAAATCAGATTTATAGAACCGGATAACAGTGTAGGTAAGGTATACACAAAATTCGCCACAAGCTTAATCTATTAATAGCTCCGAAAAGTAAATATTCTGGAAACTAGAGGCACGCAGGTAACGACCACTCCGCTTCGAAGTTCCCAATTCAAATATTGGCATTCTTTGCCCTCTAATAGATTGTACAAGGTCAAAATGTGCACGCTCGCATTCGTACATGCAATTAGAAAATGTGTTTACTTATATGAAGCTTTCTCGGAAACACTTTAGATCTTTCTCTATAATATAATATAAACGGAAACTTGGAAAATATAATCCATACTATCTTGAGTAATTATTTAATCAGCTCACGTTGAGTTATCGCTCAATTGATACTTTAAGCAGTTTATTCGATTTGTGTAATTGATAACGCTTAAGCCATCAACTTCTACAAACGTACACCTTCTTCCTTCATTCGAAACCGATATTGCTTGCCGATTTACAAAGCTTTTTACATTGTGAGCTAAGAAGGGTGCAGTCACTCGGCTTCTACTACTGCACTCAATCAAGGACATGGTGCTTGAAGAAATTTTTGCAAGAGTTTTGCGCATGTTTAAGCTTATTCAGCGATTTTGAAATTTAATGCACTTACGCTGAAATATTCAAAAACTTCCCGACTATAATTGCGATAACGACACGACGAAAGTCATTTACCGCAGCAGTCAAATAGTGCAGCAGATCTATTTTGATCGTTTGTCTTGATTGAATCATCGCACTGGACAGATCACGTTCGACAGAGTAGTTTGCCGTAATACTTTTCCTAAGTCGTTAATTTATATCAAAAGTATTTTTATAAATTCAATTTTCTTTTAAGAACTGCGCATAGTTAAAAATCGTCGTAGAACAAAATGCCTGGAATAGATTGGATTCCTGGTGTATCACAGTTGAAATCTACTTTGCAATTTGTTACCGGTGATTTTGAAGGTGCCGCAAGAACACAGGAAAATTTCGTGAAAGAATGTCCGGTAGTTTCACAGGTGACTTCTACAGTGCAGCTCATTGCTGGAGATGCGGAAGGTGCACTGGAGACTCAAATGCGATGTTTGAGCACCGTAAATAATGTTGCAAATGGAATTCCTGTTGTTGGTCATGTTAAAGGTAAGTCGATCGATTTGTTTTTTTTTATAAAACAAAAATATCGACGTAAATGTTGCAATCGTAGGCGTTGTTCATCATATTGTGGGAGATCATGAAGGTGGAAATCAAGCATTAAATGCTGCAACTCGATCTACAGTTGTAATTGGTAGTGGAGCTGCAGCGGCAGTAGCAACTGGAGGTAAGTGATTTAAATGTGATACAATAATAACAATACAATAAGTACATAACATATAGTGATTGAGGATTGTTCAATTTGTAAAATTTAATAATTAAGGAAAAACGTTTTTCATATTCAATTTATCTTCGTTCCTATGCATATTATGCGATAACAGTTTTTGTTTAATTTACTCCTTCAACAGTTTTTAACAGAGAGACGTGTCATGGTATACCGCCATTTTCAAATGTTTTTCATGCTGATCATGCAAAAACTATTTCGTATAAAGTAGTTTTATTAAGCACAGTATGCATATGAAGACATTTCTTGAATATTCTCCCTCATATTCACAAATTTTCTCAATTTTGTTGTTCTTTATTGCTTTTTGCTTTAATGTGAGGAAAGACGTTGAATTGAAAGAGAGAATTGATTTTTTTTTCAAGCTGAAATTCTCTGTGTAACCCACAGTATTCAAGAAGAAGACAAAAAAGTTATTTTAATTTAGTATGACATCAACATTTATCGTTTAAATGACTAAGGAACTCTTCAACTTTTGAGTAGCTGTTGAATTACCTTAGCGTTGACTCAAGTCGAATATAAAGTCTTATCTAGTCTATAACAAAACTATTGATAAGATCAAAAGGAAATGAAATGCACTTTTATCGTGGGTAAATCATTTTAAAAATGCTTAAATGATTTCCATGCAAAATTAAAAAACAAAAAATAAAATAAGTAAAAAACGAGTTTTCAAACAAAACTGAGGCCAACCGCATGAAAAAGTAGAAAATAAACTTTTCTTCAAACACAGAGGTGGACTCAGATTTTTTGATTGGGACATTTCTCTTGAATATTCTTTCTCTTCATTAATCAAATCACTTATTACCTCTTGATTGATCATACTGAAATATATCGGTGATTGTCAGCGAATAAAATCTGAGTCCACCTCTGTGTGTGAAGAAAAGTTTATTTTCTACTTTTTCATGCGGCTTGGCCTCAGTTTTGTTTGAAAACTCGTTTTTTACTTATTTTATTTTCTGGCTTTTTCATGTTAACTAAATTGTTATTACGTGCTACATGGAGATAGTCTAAAACAATTTTATGGCGGCTGAAAAGACACTGATTTACCAGTTTTTCAAAAAATTTATTCGAGTAAAAATGATTATGCAACTCATTTCACTCTACAACTTTGTCTTAGGTTGCAAAACGCTCAAACGCTTCCTTGGTCGGAAAAACTTCGGAAAAGCGTTTAACATGAATTTTCTTCGATTTTTTCATCAAGTTTTCACCATTGTCGGAGAGAAAGTAATGATGGCAGTTGATAGGGAACTTGATCCTGCATAATTTAGAAAACTTTTTTACCGGAAAATTTTCCGGAAAAGTCGGAAAATTCCGGAAAAAAATTTCGGAAAACTGCATTTTTCCTGAAACGGATTTATCACTAATCAAATTTGTACCAAATTTTCAAATGATTTTTCCTGATTTCCGGGTTTTCCATGAAAATTTCCGACATGAACCTGTGTGCCAAATTTCAGCTCGCTGTGATGACGAAAAGTGGGTCTACGAGAGTGTCGAAAATAGTAAAGAAATATATAAATAGACAAATTCGTGTACGAGTTAAAGGGACGCGACGGGCTGACCTCAAAAAACAAAGCCATCGCCTTAAATGTGATTAACTATTTAGGGGACACTCTGTTTATGTAAAATAGTGTAAATCCACAATATAGAATTTTGTAATACAAAATATTAATATGATTCCATGTATCTCTTTAAATTCACGAAAACATGATATGCATCTAGCATAGGTATTAAAATAAGTTTCAGTGCGTATACAAAGAAATTTATACACTTCTTTTATATATGAAATGCTTTTGATTCGTCAACTGTTTCACTACATAGTCAAATATCCAAAGCCCTGGATATAATGGACATTTTTGAAAAAGTATACCCTCTATAACTCTAATAACTTACAAAGACCCTATTACACTTTGAAGGACTATTATATTTTGCATAAAACATTATGAAACATTTTGTTTATTAAGATCTAAATTAAAGTAATTGAATTGGTGTTTTCTACAATAAACTGAAAACCGAAATGAATTCTTTCATTTTTAGTCATTTTTGTTCTAAAAATCGTATTCAGATTGTAAACTTTTTCAAATATACTGCATCTCTTGCTATTTAAATCAAAGAACACAGACTGTGGTGTCCAATGGGAGAATGTCCTCTTCTAAGTTGGTTTTATCAGGAGTGCCGCAAGGGGCGGTATTGGCTCCGCTCTTGTTCACGCTCTTTATCAATGATATAACTCGGGAGTTATATGGTGCTCATTTTCATCTTTATGCTGATGATATACAAATCTATGCCGGAGCTCTAAGGGACGGCCTTCCTACTCTGATCTTTGACATCAATGTGATTCTCTCCAGAGTTTCTAATTGGTGCATTGCTAATGGACTTGATCTGAATCCTGAGAAGACGCAAGCAATAATCTATACTAGTGGGCATAGTGCTGTCTCTTCAGCTGCTCTCCCTCCCGTTACTCTTCTGGGTCAGAGCACTCCAATATCCCCAGATCCAGTGAAAAATCTTGGGCTATTGATGGACCAGAGACTCGCCTGGGGTTCCCATGTTAAGCGTATTGGCTCGCGAGTATATTTTGGTCTTCGAACGGTCTATGCTGTATCGGTCTTTCTCCCTGAGGGTATTCGGGGTGGTCTGGTGCGAGCATTGATTCTTCAGCATTTTCTGTATGCGGATGCTGCTGTCTACCCCTTGCCTGCCCTTGTAATCTTGAAATTGTCTCGTACGCTTAATCCTTGTGTGAGATAGATGTATGTATATCGTCTGAATAGGCGGGCACATGTGTCTGCTCTAGCGGATGAGTCTCTATCTTGCAAACTATCTAAGTTTCTTGAGTTCAGAACTCTCCGTTTTATTTTTCGTGCCAAACTTGGTTTGATGCCTCCTTACATTGGCGAAAAGTTTGATTTGAGTACTTGTGATAGATCGAGGATCATTTTCAGTCGAACGCGAACTCAGCGGGGCGGAAGAACGGTCTATTCTAAGGATGCAGTCATCTGGAACTCTTTCCCTAGGGAGATTAGGGAATCTGCTTCCATGAGCTCATTCAGCGAAAGGCTTCTTGAAAATTTAAATGAGACTGGAGTAATTGAGCTCTTTCCCTTCATCTTGGTCTTGCTTGTGCTGATGTGTGCTACCGTGATCCTTTTAGGGGTGGTCTTACTGTTATGGTGTTTCCACAGTATTAAAAACTTTCTTAGTGTTTTTATGGTTGCAAAGTTCGAGGCTTTGTGGCGTTATCAGCTGTGATTATTCGAACGTCCTCCATTCAATCCTGTGAATATCAAGGCTGATTTACTAATAATTGTACTGTTGCCTGACTTTATTGAGAGTTAAGTGTTCAATATGGATGGTGTTGTAGTTTTAATATCTCTTATGACTGGATAGTTTGATTTCTTTTTGACTTACGGTGAATTACTTTGAATAACATTAAGGTACCTGATTGAGTTATACCTGATTTAACTTGTAGGTTTAAGGTTTTCGTATTGAGAAAAAAAAACAAATGCTGTTCTTACTTCTTTAGTACCTGTGCTCCGTCACTTTAAGTGTTACACTATTTACTTTATTTTTATTGTTTGCTAGAGTTTATGCTTATATTTAATATAAAAAACTACTGTAGATCTATGTACCCACCATTTTAAGGACGTGGCCTCGGCCAGGGTTTTTCAATAAAATATTTTTGTATTGTATTGTATATAACCACAGCAAGTAACATTCTCTGACACCTTTGGTGTTCTTATTTAAAATTATTTAAATTTGGTTTTATAAAGCTCTCCACTTGGTTTCCTTAAGGTTAATAGTTCTTAACAGGTTTGTTATCGTGGCTTTTAGTTTCGGAACCTTAACCCTAATAAAATTGGTCATAAGAACGTCCTCAACACTAGCAATTTAAAACTACTGGTGCTTGCACCATAAGTGCTATATACACAGTGCCATAAATGTGTTAATCACCATTCTTATAAGGGTTTAAGTGATAAGAGTAATAGTGTCATAACGATGATTTTGGAAACTTCTATAGCACTAAATTATAGCACATTTATAAAACTTAAAATTCCTTAAAACATAAATTTTATGTAGAACTCTTACAACAGTTGAGAAATTCAATCAAGACTATGGGTTCCTTATAGGAGTTTAATGAGTCTGCATTTTTAGTTTCTTGACATTTTTGTATGTATATAGTTTAAGAAGTTAACACAAAGATGGAAAGATTTCAGTGTAAAGTCATAAAAATAAATACTTCTATTCGTCGAAAAGTAAAAAAAAAAAAAAATTCAGCTTACGCACGTTTCTGACCGACGAGAAACTGCTCTTTAGAAGGCTCTAGTTCAAAAACTATTAAAAATACATATTTGAAATTTTAATATGTTATTCTTCAAGGTATAGGTATACTATCGAAAAATACAAAAACAAATTTTTTTTTTTTTTAAAGCGTCACAATACTTGTGCCCCTAAGTTTTAAATATAGAGCTATCTAAAAAGAACAAAATATTTTTAATAAAGATCTCCATTGAAACAAAATAGCCGTTCAAATAGCCGGCATAGAAGCGATATTTTTAGAGCACTTTTAGGCACTTTTATTGTTACATTTAATACCATGGATATTATAATGGTTTCGCGTAGTACCTTAGGCTCCGCATAAGACTTTAAGTGCTATAACAGTTCTTCATAATGCTTTTAATTATAATATCTTT
Organism: Dioctria linearis; assembly: GCA_963930735.1. NCBI lineage: Eukaryota > Metazoa > Arthropoda > Insecta > Diptera > Asilidae > Dioctria > Dioctria linearis. The sequence goes on from OZ005742.1 coordinate 251,749,362, forward strand.
TGTTAAATAGTGAATAATTCAAAGGAGGCTTTGTAAAATTTGAACCTATCTCTGAAAAATTTCCATTAAATATCGATGCAAAGACAATTTCAAACTATATAAGTATGAGCTCCAATACACTTGTATACAGACCTGGATTTACCCTTAGGCTGACAAGGCTGAAGCCTAGGGCCCCGCCGTCCGGCTGGGGCCCCAAATTTCAATTTTTATATCAAAAGGTTTAACATTTTAATATTAAAATTGAAATTTTTACTTTAAAAATTTTTTTTATAGTCAAAATTTATAAAAAAAGTTTTTGCAGTTTTTTTTTTTCAAAACAAGGTTGGCTTTGGAATTTCCTTCAAGCGTTTACAAACACAACAATAAATTGAAATCATTGCTTCAGATTATTGATTGTGCTTCAGACGAAATATAGGTTTTTTAGTTAACTACAAAAAGTTATTAGTTGAAGTTTATTGAATAATTTAATAGTGAAGTGAGAAATTTATATACATAAGCGTAAGTACTTCACTTTCTCCTGTGTTTCTTTTTTAAATTTAGACTTTGGTTTTCTATAACAGAGACATAATATTGAACATCCCTAGCTTTTATAATGTCTTCCAAAAGAATATATGCTAGTGGTGCGGAAAAAAGAAAACGAAAAGCTGAACTGGAAAAATATGAAGCTTCGCTTCCGAAATTAAGTGAGTATTTTAGCACTATTGAAACAACCAAGAGAAACAAAAATTGCGGTGAAAAAGAAATATCAGCAACATTGCTTCCTGATCAAGAATCTGCAGATACCGTGGTGCGATCTGAATGTCTTAGCATTGATATATCATCATCATCCTTAACTGAAGATGTCAGCATTGGTACCGCACAAATCAATTTACCTTCAATTTCGATGGAAAGATTCGAAAATACGTTGGTGACAACAGATGATCCGGCCACATGGTTAAATATAACTAAAGAATTACGTGAACAAGTCATCAGAAGGCCCATAAATCAAAATTTGAACGGTAATTATTCAAAATCCCTAAGAAAAGAAAACACTCAATCTAGATTTTTGCCATTGAGTATATTTGAAAGAAAAATGTGCAATGGCGAACAGGTTACGAGAAAATGGTTGGTATATTCCCCTTCTACCGGAAACGTATTTTGTGTACCTTGTAAACTATTTGGCAAACAAGAGTCTGCGTTTAGAAGTGGGTTTGGAGATTGGAAAAACTGCCAGAATCTAATTACATCGCATGAAAACAGCAAAAATCATAAAGAAAACGTTAATGATTGGTGTACAATGTCTAGTCATTCTGACAGAATTGACTGTAAAATTGTCAAACAACGACAAATGGAAAAAAGTTATTGGCGTAACGTTCTTAAGCGCGTCATTGAGACCATAAAATTTCTCTCAGAACGAGGGCTTGCCTTTCGTGGCGACGATGAAACACTTGGATCTCCATCTAATGGCAATTTCTTATGTCGATTTCCATTGATATTTCAAGAAAAGTGCACGTCAATCAATGAAAAACAAGTTCAATGGAACAACTTTTGACGCGATGAGAATGTAATTGTAGCTCATATCCGTGTAATTTGTCAGATTGAAATTTTCTGGGAACAATAATATCACAAATAACGTAAAAATTATGAAAATTGTAATTTAAATGATTTTGGCGTGATTGCGGATGAATTTGGTAGAGCAGTAGTTGAAGATTTTTATGTGATGCTCAATGACTTTCAGTTGTGACATTTCTCAGATAGATGTGTGCGTATTCCGGTGTAACACCGCCGATTATTCGAGTGTAGCACCACAGGCGTTTTGACGTACACCACTTCTAGCAGTGCAGGTCAATGGAACATTTTTGGTGTAACACTACAAGAAAAGTGTAACACTTCTGCTAGAAAACGTGATCAATGGAAATCGGTATAAGGCATTCTTGAAACCATTGCCAAGTTTGATCCATTTCTGGCTAGCCATATTGAAAGATATGGCGGAAACGGCTCCGGAAGTACAACATATCTATCCAAAACAGTTTGTGAGGAGCTAATTCAAGTTATGGGTCAAAAGTTACAGTCAAAAATTATCGCAGAAGTTGAAAGTGCTAAATACTTTGCCATCAGTGTAGATTCTACTCCGGACATCTCCCATGTCGACCAACTTACATTTACTATACGATATGTACTATCGAATGGAAAACCAGTCGAGAGATTTGTCAGATTTCTTGAGCTCCACAGCCACGGTGCTGAAGATATTTCTAACCAAATTTTAAAATTTATAGAAAATGTTGGTCTTGATATTAATAATTGTAGAGCTCAAAGCTATGATAATGCTGCAAACATGGCTGGCATTTACACAGGCGTACAAGCACGAATAAAAGATGTAAATCCACTTGCCCATTTCGTACCGTGTGCGGCACATTCAGCAAATCTCGTAGGTGCTTGTGCTGCTGACTGTTGCTTAGGCGCTGTCAACTTTTTTGGCTTTATTCAAACATTATACAATTTCTTTTCTGCTTCGACATATAGATGGAAAAAATTAAAAAACAGTTTGCCGAAAGGTGGCCTCATTGTTAAATCGCTTTCTCAAACTCGATGGTGCGCTACAGCAGATGCAATTAAAGCTATTTTTAAGGGTTATGCAGAAATTAGAGCTGCTCTAAGTGAACTTTGTAATGATAATATTGAGAATAGAACTACGCGACAGGAGGCCCAAAATTTGGATAACAAAATGAACGAGTTCGATACAGCGATACTAGCAGTTATATGGTACACATTAATAAGCAGACTCAACGCAACAAATCAGTCCCTTCAACACGTTAATATTGATATTCTCAGTGTTGTAAAACTGTATGAATCTCTTTTAAATTTTGTTCTTGCAATGCGTGATAATTTTGATGAAATGGAAGAGCAAGCGAAGAAACTTGTATCAATAAATGACTATGTTAGTGAAAAAACACGAGATAGAGTACGAAAACGAATGTTTGATGAAGAAAACACAATGAATATTGAACTGAGGGCTCGTGATAAATTTAGAATTCAAATATTTTATGTAATTATTGATTCTTTGGCTGCTGAACTACGTAAACGACAACTTGCCTATTTGAAATTAAAAGAACTGTTCGGATTTTTAACAGATTTCAAGAAATTAAGTTTAATAGAATTGAGACACCAATGTATACGTTTAGTTGAGGCGTATCCTGGTGATTTAGAAATGGAATTCGTGGACGAATTTTTGCAGTTTTCTTCTACGATAAATACCGAAGATGATATTAAAGTTGTAGATTTAATGACCCACCTGGATAAGTACGTTATGTTGGGAACATATCCGAACGTTAGAATCGTTTTAAGAATATATTTTACTATCCCAGCGACCAACTGCGAGGGTGAAAGATCATTTTCAACATTATCTCGTGTTAAAAATCATTTAAGAAGCTGCACTGGACAAGACCGACTAAATGCCTTATCATTAATGGCTATAGAATCCGAACTTCTCCGCGAAATGGATTTTGATACCATTGTTGAAGATTTTGCAGAGAAAAATTCTAGGATTCTAAATTAATTTTGTTTTATTTATGAATTCTACTTTGTTTTATTTTTTATATATGAATAAATGTAATATTATTTTCGAAATTTAACTATTATAATAGCAGAAAGCTATTTAAACTTCTTTCTTCAAAAAAAATTATAATAGGGCCCCATAATATTTTTAGCCTTGGGCCCCCGCAAGAGTAAATCCGGCTCTGCTTGTATACTTGTTCTTATAATGCATTTATTTTATCCATATCGAATTACTTGTGTACAAATTGTAATACATACGTACTAATAGTATTGTAAGTAAGGAAATCAATGTAAATTTTTAATATGAGAAGACACTCACACGACAAAATTTAGGTTCTTTAATATGCCTATATAGAAGGTCTTAAAGGAACCCTTACATAGCTTACAGATCTATAGAGGCTAAACATAGGAGGCTTACAAATCCAAAATTACAAAAATTTTAGTGCTATTAAGTGCCAAAATGCGCCTATAAAGGGTTTGTAAAAGCCACCCATTCGTTTCCAGTAGCAAACCTTAAATGCACTGGTGTTAAAAGTTGGTGCTAAAAACGTATCTGAAACCATTATAAGAATTAAATTGTTAGTTAAGTATATATCACCGTCTGTGATATAACTTTCAAACACCTACATACAGGGTGTTCAGTAAATAAGTAGGATAGAGTATGTAAATGGACTCCTTGAAGTGTCCCTGTAACTCGTTTCTGTAACTGTTAAATAAAGAAGATCTCTTCTGTATGAAACTCTACTTTTATTCACCTTATAATTAGACAAGTTGAGGTGTTTCTGTAATCCTACGAGTTGAGTTTTGCTTCTCTATCAGTTGAGAATATTCTCAATGGCATTCTTGTCATTGAGTTTGTGGACGACACTTGAAAGAATTTTTGCAAAAAGTTAAAATAAACGGTAAATGAATTTGAATTGTAAAACTGAAGCACCTGTAAATTAAAATGTCTTTATTTATTTTTAGTTTTTGCAAAATCTTTACATAAGTATTAAACTGTATCATAATAATCGCGAACAATGATAATATACAATAAATTAATTGACGATGACATTTTCCCTTTCTCAATTGCTGTTTCCTTTTCGTCCTATACAACTCACCATGCCTTTCTCAACTATTATATACAGAAACGAATAAATTCAACTAGTAGAGTTAAGGATGATGAATTTGCTTGACGTCATCACATTATCGAATAGAAAATTTTATCAACTGAAATTACAGAAACGAACTGTAGATCGCACATTTGATCTAGACCCCCCCCCCCCCCTAAAACAATCTTCCTGCCGCAAGTTTACATTTAAAAATATTTCGTTTTTTAAACGAATTGTAGTCCACTTAAAAGCTCTTAATTCCCTTCAAGGATATCGCAGAATCAAACTTGAGCATTTATTCTAAAGATCCTTTTTAACAATATCCAGCATATTATACGATTTTAAAAATGTGAATCTTACAAAAGGCGGGTGGGGGAAGCACGTAGAATACTTATTGTGCCCTGGATACTTTTTACTTTTCGCATGATAAATAAATATTTATAACTTTTGAACGGAACCAGATATTGAGGTAAATCTCTTTTTGTTTTAAAGGAATGAAGGATTCTGGAAGAGGAAAAAATTATGACCTTAGCGAAAAAAAATTTTATGGAATCAAGAATAACACAACAAATTTGTATAAAATCTTTTTGAAGAAATCAAATTTTAAACTCGATAACTGAAACATTTAATCATAAAATATAGAATCGTTCAAAAGACAGAAAGGTCCTTGTTTTCAAACGTAAATTTAAGGGGTAACGCCACTGTAACGGCTAAAAAAAAAAGGTTTTTTCACGAATTTTTTTCTCGCGAATTTAAAGGTGTTTGAACAAACCTTTTAAGGGTATTATCGGGCATACATTGAACTTTATTGATAAAGTTTTGACAGCAAAAAAAAATGGCGGCCCCACAGCCATCTTCCCGGAACATGTTTAGCTTGCAGGGCTCCGCGGCACGCAGCACCACTGGTGCACAATAATTTAGAGGGTTATAGCTAGAGAATGCCGTACGGATTTTTAAAAATATTAATTTTTGTAGATTTGGTGCGCGTGTGAAAAAAAAGTTTGATTTTTGACGAAAAAAACGGCAGGTTTTTTGTTAATAAAAAATCAACAAATAAAGTTATTGAAAATCCCGTACGGCACTCTCTAGATAATGTTAATGTTCACATCTGGTCAAAATTTCAAGACGAAAATATGAAAATTGTCCGAGTTATGCTGCGTGCCATTTTGAAAAACCGTGTTTCGAGAAAAACGCGTTTAAAGTTTTGAGAATAGTTTTTTATTGGAAAAAATAAAAAAATTAAGGTAAAAAAATTTTTACCGTTAGTCTGCAATCCTAGTTGCAAATGTCAAAAAGGTCAGTTGTGTTCAATTCGGCTTTTTCTGTCAGCTTTAGAAGAAAGCTGGCGATAAAGCTGGCTGAAAAGCTACAATTGTGTTTCAGGCTTCAGGTAGTCGTTTCGGAGCAAGTTTGACGGCGACCTCCATTTTCAAAGGTCAAAAAAAATTTTCTCGCACGGGACCTTTTTTTTTCTTGTTCTAGAGGGTTTAAGCTATTTTTTAAACCAATAAAAAAAACGATCTTTCAAAAAATTTACAGTGGCGTTACCCCTTAAAGGGAAAAGACTGATTTTAGGAGGGGAAAGAGAGATCTAGAACAGAAGTGTGATCAGGACTCTTCAAGAAATCTATTGGCATACTCTATCCTCCTTATTTACCGTACAAGTGTATATATAACGAATAGTTTCCTAGAGATTCATATTGATAGCACACAATTGGATAAATGCGGCAGTCCATAAGAAATTTAAATTAAAAATCTTCACCGAAAATATGCTCAAATTTTTTAACAAATTCTTGAAAAATATCCTTGGGATGACATCTGCTTCAAAGATAAGTTCTATGCGAAGCTAACAATTTAATGGAGCTATGCATCTATAAAAATTTTAAAAAATAGGTTTCGTTTCGGTTGTGCGATACCATTCCTACGTCCCCCCCCCCCCCCCCCCCCACCTGTATGGTCACCAAAAATGAAAATTTTAGAAAATCGGAGTTGGACGATTTCGTATGCTTTTTAAAATTTCATTAATGTTTTCGGGGGTTGTTAGTTCTCGAAAAGCATGAAATTACAAAAGGATTTTTGTTGAGAAATTCTCCTCACAATTTTGGTCACGATACGTTAAGTTTTGAACAGCTTAAAATCTAATCGATTTTTATATTTAATAAAATTGCCCTAATTTAAAGCATATTTTTCGTATTTTACTAATTTATTAATTTTTAGGACTTGGAGCTATTCCAGCTGGAATAGCAGCTGGTGCTGGTTATGATGTAGCAGCGACTGTTGTAACTGATAAACCTCAAGGATATGTTGCAGCGATTGGGAATGCAATCGAAAATCCATCTGCCGGCTCAATATTCGATGCAGCTGCTATTCCAGTCGGTGATGGGTTAGCTGGCTATTCTGGAGGACAAATAGCAAAACAAGTGACTTCTCAAGTAAAACTCAATAACTTAGAAGCCGTTCGAGCAGCTAAAACAGATCAATTGAATGCTGCGCTATTTGATGAGGCAGGTGGCGGTGGCGGCGGCGGAATGACATCCGGTCAATTACAGTCATTAGGAAAAAGCATAAACTCTTTAACAGCAGAAATTAATACCATAAGACATGGTACACCACAATATTGGTTTGATCCAAAAACTGGTCAAATTACTGTTGATACACCTACAAGTAGTACGGCAGTTCCAATTGTTGGATATTGTGACAATGACGATTACAATGACGATGACGTATCAGCATCATCAGCAGCAGCAGCGGCCAGTACCCCATTGATAAATCCAGAAATTTTTGCTAGGTAATTTGTACATATTTTAACAATGACACAAAGTTAACAAGCTATGGCCGATTCGAGAGGAAGTTGTTGTGTTAAAACGTCATTTGGCATTAGAGTTTTTCGTGTTATACATCAGAAAGACATTTTAAAGACATTTTTTTAGGGTTAACTTGCAGAAGCAACACCCGGTTAAATATTTAATAAAAACATTTAGTTTCTTCGCGAAAATTACTTCGGGAAAAGTAATTTACAATTAATTAAAGTAATTAACAATTAATTTACAATTAGAAAATCCTTTTTTTTTTTTTACTTTGGTAAGAACGATTGAAATTGAGACCAACGAGGTAATAACTAAAGGAGATGCAATCATATGTACCTACGATGTCCTTCATTTGTGTATGTTTCATTCCGCCATTTTTGGTTTTGGCTGTCAAATTCATACTTACTTCGTTGAAGGTTTGGTTTGTTTTGGGATTGGCGCATTAACGTTGGAAAATCCGTGAAATAACCGAAGGGGCACGAAACAAATATTACTCACAAACTTCTTACTACTGAACTTTTTTTCTTAATTATTCTTTTTTATGTTCATGTTTGCAAATTCAGTAAATACATTTGAGTAGGTATATGAAAATAAAAGCGAATAAAATTGCGCACAGGTTGCACAATTGTAGACAGGCGTACAATATTTACAGCGCTTATGTGCAAACAATATCAATGCCAATATGTTAGAAATAGCTACATTATATTCGCTCATTTTCATCTCCTTTAGTTAACAAATAAATTTGTGACATTTGTCTCCCAATGACGTAAGCACTCAATTGACAGATGAATCGGCTTTATATCATGAATATAACCGTTTCAATTGAGTGGAACAGAACAGAAAATATTTCTATATCATTCTTTCTTTCGAAATTATTATGAAGGAATTAGGTTGAAGAGTGTGTTAAATAATTGTTTTAGATGCTAAATTCTTTTTAGGCAAGAAAATGGAATACTTTCTGACTCGTACGTGGACGCGACAGTCACTCATAACAACAGGGAAGTAAAAAAAGCTGTGTTGGAGGCAAATTTCAACCAAACACCGGGCAATACAACTCTTGGAGAAAGATATCCAAACGTGAAAGTTACAACGAGAAAAGACCTAAAAAATACTAAGACAGGTTCTCAACCAAATAAACCTAATAGGAATTGGAAAAGAGCTCTTACCAATAATTCGTGGTTATATGTCGATATGCCAAGACAATTTAACTATACGGTAAGTCTCCAATTTATGTAATTTCCTTTGAATCTCTCGACGGACATAAAGCAAAAGATTATCCTCTTTCATGCGGCAGCTTCTATTGTATATAGCTCAATATATGAACTTCGTCATGTCTCTTTTTATTGGCTTTCATTACAAATCATTTCTTTTTCATATTTGAACTGCTACTATATTGTTTGTTACAGTTTTTTCCTATAAAAATGCGTAGTAAACTTGCTGACAGCTATGCCAACCTCTTTATAAAAAAAAAACCCCCCATTAATGTGTACTTGCTTACCATATTTGGTTTTTTCTTTATAGCGTCCATAAGAATAAAAAAATCTCCCACTGTAGACATATGTATGTGGACATTTTCGGAAACATGTTGCTAGTCTGCCTTTCGCCAACTATTCTCAGTAAATACTTAATATGCTTCGATGGTATCTTCTCGGAAGTCATTCAGATTAATATTTATTTCGACTAGCAATATTGTGCAGTACATTCTTGCTACCCCGATCCTTATCCATGAACAGGTCATCTTCATTTCTGTTAGTTGTTCATTCAATCTAAAATATTTCTTCATATGTAGATGATAGCAACATTATACTTCGATCTAATGGCATTCAGTTATTAACCGCTTTTTGTCTAGACGAACACAGCAAGTGAAAATTAATATGTCTAATGGAATAAAATTGACATGTGAAATCCCCCAAGGCTGTATTCTAGGACCGCTGTTATTCAATCTTTATATTAATGACTTATCGGATATTATAAGTCATGCTTATATACATTTATATGCGGATGACGTGCAAGTCTGTATGACCTATCCTATTGGCTTGTCTGAAGATTGTATTCCCAAAGTCAATAGTGATTTTGAACGGATAGATGAATGGTCAGCATTAAACGACCTTGCATTGAATGCTAAAAAGTCTAATTATATGCTAGTACACCAAAGAGGTTTGGATCTTTTAAATTTGTCTCCTATTGTTGTTGGAAATACCCCCCTATCCCACTTAGAGCATATAAAAAATCTTGGTATAATACTAAACACTCGGATGATCTGCTGTGATTATGTAAAAAGCGTGTTGGGAAATTTATATGATGGACTACGTCGCGTTTGGCTCTCAGCACATTTACTTTCCGTAAGTGTGAATCGTCAGAGCACTTTTAGTACCTTTTTTACTTATGGACATTTAGTCTTTACTGCCCTATAGATTCTAACTGTTCGCGAAAATTAGGGATCGCATTTAATAATTGCATAAGATTCGTATAAGGACTTCGACGTTTTGATCACATAAGCCAATATATCAATGTAATTCTGAACTGTTCTCTGAAAACATACCTTTTGCATAAAGCACTAGTTTTCTTTCATAGGCTCATTTACACCAATCAGCCTGCGCATGTTTGCAATGGTATAAGATTCTTGCGTTCTACCAAGCATGTGGGTATTTTGATTCCTCGCTACCCTACAGTATTATGCCAACGTTCCTACTTTCTTCATATAACTCTCAAGTGAAATTCTCTTCCTGTGAACTAACAACGCACGGGGTCAGCCGTCATGTTTAATAGGTTTCTTTTTCGATATTTATTAAACGAAAATTAGGCATACATTCGCTGACCTTGGGAAATCTGTAGTCTATTTAGGTTTGTTTATAGTTTGGTTAAATATTTTATTTTATTTACATAGCGTATCCATCTATTTCTTATAGTTTTGAATTTTTCATTATTTTTATATTATTATTATCATTTAATTTAATTTTTATTTTTCTTAATATTTCTTTTATTTTATTTTACTGTTTTGTTTTTCTTTTCTTTTTTCTCCTTCTTAGTATCATTTCCCGATAGCAATTTTTAGATGTACATACTGAAAAGATTATATGTATCTTGTTGTGCATTCTCCTTGAAATAATTTAAATTGAATTGAAGTGTGCTTATGTTCGCTAATTGAAGCAAATACCGAAAGCAAAACACTGATGAGGACATATAAGTACTAGATGACGAAAATACCATTGTCATTTGTGTAGTAGAATCCTGAGGATGCATTGTCCTAATGTGGCATCCATATGTGAAAAAACAATATCGTTAACGTTGAATCAATTCAGTTCACACACATTGTTTCACACTTCGTAACATAAATTTTTTTTATGAGATATGATCGCTAACCTTCAGCTAAAAGCCTTCCATGAGTCCAGAACCTTCGATATATAGCATAACTAAAGGAGATGTTTACCAGTAAAGATCTGACATGTAACTGAAAAGGCATTGAGATCTTACTAAATTCCATATAAAATATTGCAGATCCCCGATTTCAACACATGCATGTAAAGAAATAAATGAATATTTCTATCTAACCCTATGTCCTACGAGAGATTTGAAGAGAACTCGATAAATATAAACTATAGCACGTACATATTTCTGGCAAATATTTGAAAAATTTTTCAGGGAGCAATAATGTTAAATAACCCATTTCAAGGATTACTGCATAGCTTCATCCGTCATAGTGATGACTGGCAACATTATATTCCTCGTGTAAACGATTTGCTCAACATAATGTCCGATCTTAAAGATCAACTAAAACAAGTCAGAGATGCATATGATACAGACAGTTCCACAGAAGCTATACTGAAGTATATAGAAGCCCGAAGACAGCTACCCTATGACACGTACATTGGTGAGTATATTAATTCTAATTTTCCCTCGAGCATCAATATAATTGTCAATGTGCTGCTTTTGATTAAATTTCAATTTTTAGCTGTACAAGAGGCCGCAATGGACGCTCAAATAGACTTGCATGAATTTATTCAAAACAATATCACGTATGAAAATTATCTTGGAGAGGGAGCCAATATAAATGGTAAAGAACAAGTTTTCTTCCAAGTGAGGAATAATCTTGGAGAAAGACAAGTCATGGTTGTTTGCGTGTCAGATCAATTATTTCCTGTTGATGCTGCCTTTCCAGATGATCGCCCGCTAAGAACAATCACTACAGTTTTCTTCACAGACTGGAAAGATTATCTACGTCGGCATGTAATGAAAAAGTTTTAGATATTGACAATAACATCTAATGATGAAGTTATCATATCCAAACACATAGCAATTATTATTATTTTTTTTTATGTTTCTAATTTTGTATTGTCCTCAAACTCTACTGGTTACTATGTGTATGTTCATCTTAATAAACTAAACTTGAGAAAACAAATGGATTTTATTAGACAATAGTAAAAAAAAAAGTCTTTTAACAAAAGAAATTTCTTTAAAAAAATTATAGAGCGTTTCGAATCAGTAGAAACTATATACTTTTCAATACGGCTTGGTGCCTGCCTGGCATATAGCACAATGAGAAAACTAAGCTGACCCCGCATATGACAAATTTCATAGTCAATATGGCGTCTACGGCAGGCAGGAACCAAGTCGTACTGAAGAGTATATGGTTCCTACTAATACGAAACACACTCTCTTTTTAGAGGAAATTTCTTTTTTTAAAAGATTTTTTTTTTAAGAGTTCTAGTCGCTCAATTCTGGAGCTGCAGATTTAGCAGCAATCTCGGTCAATTTCATATTAACTAAATTCTCTATGAATTTATTTCATATTGACTCTGGACTGACTGAGGAAGGGCTAAGACCAATTTTAGCGATACCCTAGAGAAGCCGTAAATTAACCTAGCCTCCCTTGGTTTTGTAAATTAGATCTTCAAAGTGGTTCTCCACATTTTTTTCCAGAACTATTCGTCAAATTATAAAAATAATTATAACCAATTTCATAGGTTTTTACCCTCTGAAGAACACTTCAGTATATTCGAAACACTTTTTGCTGATCCAGTATAAGTTCAAGCATTTTCATTTCTAGACAATAGTATGGCACACAGCACCACACCGAAAGATACAGTTGAGCTAGAAAGGCTCTTAGTTTTTCTTCATTTAATGTATAAAGCTTTCTCAGTAAGTCGAATCGAAAGCTTTATACAAGCACGTAAAAAAGCTAGATTTGGTATAAAACCAATTCTTATGATACCCTAGATAAATGCCCGTATGTAATTTCTTATGGTCACCCAATTGTGCAAGTTTGATTTTTGAATACTTAATGAAAATCAGACCAGATCTGATTTCTTTCGAGTCTTCAATTTCACTTGAAATTTTACTGGATCTTTGTTCACACGGACAAGTACCAGGAAAAAATGACACATTTCAAGTTACATATCAAGTATAATTGATCGTGTGTGGGCCCACAATGGCTTTATGGTCCATGCCGAAATTTTGGCAGAAGAAGCAGTTGATGGGCTCAGGACGCTACCTTAGACGGCTTTTTTCCGGCTCCTTTGGACTTGGGACACCTATGGTCCGCTGTCCCAACCCCCAAACCAAATCCTGGGTGCGCTACTGGTAAAAAGTACGCAACACACTTAGCCTTGAAACTCTAAATTCTAATATTGACAAATTTTGCGTTTACTTGGGGGTAAAGCTTTTCTTGGATTAAATTTATTCTTGCCTCTATGGCATAAGGTTGACTGATAAAATGTTAAGCTAATAGCAAATATTTAATTAGTTCCACTTGAGTTATCACTCAATTGACACTTTTGACAGATTATCTTCGATTTATTATTATACAATTTCCAGTGAAATTGATAACGGCTAATATAGACTATTATACCATTCATACACTGCAGGACTACATATATGTATTTTATATATATATATATATGTCCGCTCATTGCCTGGCTCTCGATATCCTGGTGGCAACGTTTATTACAACATTCACCAATTCTCTAGCTCTACATTGAATGGAACTGTGCGTGCTTTCTCTCAGTTTCAAACATACTGATTATATTTTACCGCACCCAGTTAGTAAATTGCTTGAAGGAACATATATGCACGAGTTTTGCGCATGTTTAAACTTTTATTCTCATCGCACAAAGTAAATGAAAAGATCGCGAGATAATGTTTGCGCATGTATAAGTCTATTCAGCTATTTAAAATCAAGAGACTTGCGCAGAAGTAAAACACGGACAATGGAAGTTTTCATAAACCCGGCCCAGCACCACAGATCTTTTCTTATCGTCGCAACGAGCACATCGTATTCTTTAAGCAAGACCACAAATTTCGGTAATTGATATGTTCTTTAAATCGTTAAATCCAAAATATTCATATCACATTTTTATTACATAGCACAAAATGGATTATATTCCCGGTGTATCACAGATAAAATCTACTGTTCAAAAAGCTGTCGGTGATGTTGAAGGTGCCAAGAGAACAGAGGAAAATTTTGCGAAAGGAATTCCAAAAATAATCCCACGTCCTGAACCAAATCCACCAATAATTGTATGTGGAGAAAAAAATACAAGTGGACCCTTTAAAAGGTAAATCAATTGAATATTTGTTAAAAATACAAAAACAAAAAATTGTTTTGATAAAGTTAGTGTAAATGGACTATAAGTAATGTGAAATTAGGAAGTGTGATTGATATGCGGTGCCGCATGGTATTCCTACATACATGATGAATCGAAAGGATTTGATCTTAATTAACCACTAAAATGCCTCGTTTTTGAGGTTAGGATAGGTTTAAGATTTTTTATTCTTTATATTTTATGAATCACTTTATTATTTTCGAACGATGCAAAAACTGCGAGAAATTTTTAAGATTTTTAGAATATGTTTCCGTTGGTTTAGAGTTTTTTCCACTCCTCTCCATCGTTTTTGAAGTTAGCCAAAGACTACGGAATTTTAACACATTTTCGTTTATCATGTAACTATTAAGTTTTTTTTTTTTTATTTCAAAAATACATCATCAAATAAATTTTTATATGAGATTTAAGAAGCCACAAAGTCTTTGATTTAAAACGCCCGCAATCATACAACAGTATTAAGCCATATTTTCATTGTACATGCTTATCAAAAAATACAAACACGTAGAAACGTTGTTATTTGTGAATACAAAAGACTTTAAACTGTCGGCTAAATAATGATTCTGTTTAGGATATTGCAGGTATAAATTCAAATTCGAGATTTGAAAACCAAAGAAAAATTATCAAAATGTCAACGTCAATAAATTGGAAAAAAATTGCGATTGCTTTCAGTAGACAGTTATGAAAGGGCCAATCAAAGAGCAGAACAGAAAGAGTTTGTGTTTCGTTTCAAATAAATGTTTCTAAAATGCATAGATTTTGTCAACATAAGCAGTCTATTTACTTACTTATATGTATGTCAATGGTCATAACCGTTAAAATCACTTTCTTAATGCATGTCAGTTTGTTTTAACATATCGTTGCTGTTTTTAAGAAACCTCCTATATGTGGAAAATGTATAATTTTACATGTATGAGAGACAAAAACAAAATACAGACCAATTTTATCAATTATATGTATTCAAATGTTACATAGGACATTTTGTTTTCTGCTTTATTATTATCAACAAGAATATTTTTCCAGAAAGGAGTCTTTTTCCATGGGTAAAAAACAAAACGGCGGTTGAGTTGATACCAAAACCTGAAAATAGCTTAATGTGACGCAGAGGAGATTTCATAAAAACAACTAAAACTACATATGTCTGTTATTCTTATATTATATTATACTTTTTTTATATATTCCTTACAGATAAGTGATGGAACATGCCCTATGACAAGGAAAATACATATACATTATGCATATCTACATATTATATAATATGCTTGAATATAAACAAAAATAAATAATATATAAAAGTAGTTATATGAATGATTTTTATTATACCATTTCAAATACCCTACCAAGTTACAAAATTCCACCCATTTCTCAACCTGCATCTATATTTTTTAAAAAAAACTAATACAAATCCGACCACCATTCGGCATTTTCGATCACAGAGCGCGCATAGCACAAATCAGTGATCAGATTTATATTAAATAAAGTCGTATGCGCATGCATAAAAGATTCGCAACAAGTTAAATCTATTAATAGCTCTGTAAGTAAACAATCTGGAATCTGCCAGATAATCATTCCAAAGGCATACTCCAGACAAAGAGTGTACACAAAGTTTTCGCCTTGAGTCTCCCCAAACCAAAAGTCCAATTTTTGTCCTCTGAAAGACTTTAAGTACAACTTTGCAAAATCCCTCGCTATCTCGGGTATTCGTGAATGCAATTAGAAGAGATATATTTGCGCATGTAAAGCTTTTCTGGAATCAATTTAGATTTGCCTTGTTGAGTTATAAAATTATGAACAATCTAAACTTTCTTTAGCAAATATTTAATTAGGTCTTTTTTGAGTTATCACTCAATTGACCTTTTCACAGATTGTTTTCGATTTATTTTTAAACAATTTCCAGTGAAATTAATAGCAGCTTACAGATTACACCCTCTATGGTCTACAAGAATACATACATATTTTATTTATGTAGGTATATGTCTTCACTTTGTTATGTATGATTCCCGATATCGTGGCAATGGATGTAAGTACATCGCAATATAGAAGAAAGCTTGGAATTTTGTATCGCGAAATTTCACCAATTCAGTGTAAAGTTGCAACTGTGTAGTCTCTCCACGTTTGGCCGCTGTTTATATTTGACAGTATCCGCACCGGCATTCAGTTATTGACTATTGCATGAATGAACCTGATTGAGCTTTGCGCATACTTAAGCTTTTATTCAGCTATTTATATTCAAGTGACTCGCGCAGAATTATTTGGCTCTAACGAACGCAATACAATATTTTTTGTACACCACCAAGCACATAGCTATTTACATATTTAGTAGATCTATTGTGATGTTTTTTTTTTTATTGAAATATCGCACCGAAACTTTCATAAGTAGACAAAAAAATGAATCTTTTCGGTAATAATATCTTTAACAAACAAATATATTTTTAAATTTAATTTGAATTTCTTTAAGAAATATATAGTCACAAGTCATCATAGGTCAAAATGCCTGGAGTAGATTGGATTCCTGGTATATCACAGCTGAAAGCCACACTTCAATTT
The DNA here is from genome assembly GCA_963930735.1 of Dioctria linearis. Classification (NCBI taxonomy): domain Eukaryota; kingdom Metazoa; phylum Arthropoda; class Insecta; order Diptera; family Asilidae; genus Dioctria; species Dioctria linearis. The sequence goes on from OZ005742.1 coordinate 251,765,940, forward strand.
TGTGAAAGAATGTCCGGTAGTTTCACAGGTGACTTCTACAGTGCAGCTCATTGCTGGAGATGCGGAAAGTGCACTGGAGACTCAAATGCGCTGTTTGAGCACCGTAAATAATGTTGCAAATGGAATTCCTGTTGTTGGTCATGTAAAAGGTAAGTCATGGTTGGTGCCGATCCGAAAACAAAAAATTTTCGAGTATCAAAACGTTGAAGTACTGCAACGGTTTTCTGAAATTCAAATTATGTTTTAAACAGCGCTTTTTAGCTGTAGTCCAACTTGATCCCATATAACATGAATTTTCCCGATTTTCCATGTTTTCCACAGACTTTTGCTATTACTTACTATGAAATTTTTTTAAAAATTTACATGCAAGTTTTCATGATTGTTGAAGAGAAAGTATTGATGCCAGTAGGACGGGGAAAAAATGATTCTGCATAGCTTATAAAACTTTTTTGTTGGAAAATTTTCAGGAAAAGTCGGAAAATTCCGGAAAATTTTCCAGAAAAATTGGAAAATTCTGCATTTTTCCTGAAACAGATTTATCACTAATTATATCGATGAAAATTTGTCCGATAATATTCCCGCTTTTCCGGGTTTGCCACGGAGTTTTCCACAAAAGTAACTTTATCAACTCATTTCGCTCTACAACTTTGTCTTAGGTTGCAAAACGCTCAAACGCTTCCTTGGTCGGAAAAACTTCGGAAAAGCGTTTTACATGAATTTTCCTCGATTTTTTCTGCAAGTTTTCACCATTGTCGGAGAGAAAGTAATGATGCCAGTTGATAGGGAACTTGATCCTAAATAATGTAGAAAACTTTTTTACCGGAAAATTTTCCGGAAAAGTCGGAAAACTCCGGAAATTTTTTTCGAAAAAATCGAAAAACTCTGCATTTTCCCTGAAACGGATTTATCACTAATCAAATTTGTACCAAATTTTCAAACGATTTTTCCCGATTTTCCGGGTTTTCCATGGAAATTTCCGGTTCAAATTTTGATAGATTCAATTGTCACGCGCGATATGAACCTGTGTGCCAAATTTCAGCTCGCTGTGATGACGAAAAGTGGGTCTACGAGAGTGTCAAAAATAGTAAAAAAGAAATAAATAGACAGACAAATTCGTGTAAGAAAGAGTTAAAGGGACGGGCTGGCCTCAAAAAAAGGAAAAATGTATATTCGCATAATTGAGAGATTATAAATTTATTGAAGAGAAAATGTGCAGTATACGATTTAGCTTATTTCGAAATAAGAAAAATATAGAAAAATTTAAACATAAACGAGCAAATAAAATGAAAAACGCAATCGTTCCCCTAAACACAAATTTTTCATTGTCTTTAAATAAGTAAACCCTAACAGAAGTTTCCAGCACCTACGGAATGTAGAAGATGAATAGAAATATTTTTAGACCATTTTCTCAAGGTTAAGGTAGGGACAACTAGCTCACTAGAATCGTGCAGACACCGCGACCAGAATTGATTTATTGTGTCCTCTCCTAACGTGGTTAGGCTAAATCTAGCATTTATCTATTGCTCTTTCAATTGGAATAAAGAAAAAGGAAAGGAACCTTTTCAGCCAAACTAGGAACGAAAGAAAACCAAAACCAACTTAGCTACCAATTAAATTTTTACTTTAAATTTTGTTTATTAAAAAGTAAGATCTAAAGATTTTACAAAATAATTTTAGAATGATTTTAATTTTAAAATTTAGATTTTATTAATTTTTTAGCATAATGAGACTGCATTAAAAAATGTTACTATGTAACTTATTCCCACTTCGAAAATAACCTCCGCTTGGTATATGATTTTTTCATTTGAAAAATCAGTACTAATAATTATTTACAATCCCTGCCACAAACTCTATGTAGACTCTGTACTGTTAGTATGTGTATATTCATCTTAATAAACTAATCTTGGGTCAATAAATGAATTTTATTCGACAAATCGACAAAAGCTTGGGAGTAGGTGGAGGACTACAACAGCATTTAAGAATCAGGAAGGTCTAAGACCAACGATACACCGTCCTTAACTATGTTTTGAAAATTAAATCTTTAAAATAGTTTTCCGCATTTCTTTCTAGAACAATTCGTCAGACAGTCAAAATAATTATAACCGATTTCATAGGTTTTAACATTCTGAAAACCGCTTCAGTATATTTGAAATGCCTGACACTGACTGCTTTCACCAGCATACCTGAAAAATTTTCAGATTTGTAAATTTCCAAATCTGGAAATTTTTTTATGATAACTACAAATGAGCTGCCTGATTTCTCCCATTATTACGAGAACACAGAGTACAACATGCCAACGCTTTTTCAAATAATCAATCAAAACAATTGTATGAAAACGCAGGATTTTATCCTAAAGAGGAGTTAAGCCGTTCTACCTATCACCGACATAGAGTTGAATTTTGCCAACAAATTGCCGTGGCAATTATCAAAGCATTTTCAACAGTATTTTTGAGGATTGATTTACGACCTCGAAAATGACATAGTTTTTTTCATAATATTAGCATGTACAGTATTGAAGGACTCATGCAACAATGGAACAATCAATCACGTTCTAACAGGCATGGTTCTATGAGGCAGAGAAGAACACAATTTGAAGAAGTTACCCGCGAACCTCATCATCGAATATGTTTCTTGAGCTCGAATTACAATCAATTCCAATTAATGGATCCAGGTAGAAACAACATCTGAAAAACATCCTGAGGAATAAGTTCCTTAAAAGAAGCATATAAGTTTATCGATTATTTGCATGTACTTTCAAATTTTAGGATATTCAGTTATGTTATAAGCACGATTTGTTTCGCTAAAAAATTGTAGTTTTTTTTTACTAAACGCTGAACAATTTTTAATAATTGCATTAACAAGTTACCGTGATCGGCATCTGGCTGCTAACCTTTAAATCAAGCACCGAGTCACAATAGCCTCAAAACCCAGAAACCAGAAAGTCAGCTGCCAAACCTATCTATCCCATCCTTTGCCAAATTCTCCTCAACCAAAAGGTCTCGATCTAATTAGACCTTTCCTACTAACTTAAGTATTTTCTGAAGTAGGTACCTACATTATAAGTAATGTGCTATTTATTTTCCTTTGTTAGTTTGGTAATTTCGATCTTCTAATCGTCTTTTAATAAAGCTGTTTGTATTTTTAATTTGCATTTATCATACAAACGAAAATTCTCTTTTCGAAGAACAGAAAATATAATTTACTGCAAATAGTTGGGAAGAAATTCATATAATTCCAGTTTTTATTAAAATTCAATAAAAAGGCAGTTAAATGCCGAAACACAACTTACCTTTTAGAAATTATCACGATACCTCAACTTTTAAAACACTTTTAAACAAAGAACTTAAAACACTTTTAACAAAGAACAAAAGATTGTCCGCGATTTGTTCTGTATATTTCCGAAATTACACAAGCAAAAACGTTATCTTGATAATAATTGATAACATTAACTAGTCACTAATATTTAATTACTCTTCATTTAAACAAAAAAACTGTGAGAGTACACAAATTTCCCGCTTTGTTAACAGATATTTATTTGAGCAATGCCATATTGAAAATTTTGACTGTGAAGCACATTGTCATTTTTAACAAACAGTAATATCAAGTGTACCAACATCGAAAAATTTAAAAACCGTTAAAAGAGAATTGCCAATTTGTGGGAAGAACTGCCAGGTCGATTGAGTACATTCCTTCAATCGAACTGGCAAATTGGCGCGGCGAATTGAATAAACAACTAAACAGGCAGCAGCATATCGACTGAAAGCTTAAATCACTCGCGAAATGTGTTAATGCGTATTCACAGATAAGGCCGCTTCCTTTTTAGTTAATTATTTAATGATGTCAGTGCATTTTACAAAGAAACTTTGTATCATGATAATCACTAAATTTTTTAAAATTTTACACCACTGACATTTCCTAAAATTACACGACAATTTGTCGACAAAAATTTATAATATCTGGCAGTGCTACTCCCCGGACAGAGCAGAATTCAACATTTGAAACTTGACATTGACAGTTCGATAAGAATACAAGTAAATTATCTTGTGATGTGAATAATTAGTTTTAAAAAAATATATAAATATACATATAATTTGTTAATCTATATTATTTGTTTTCTGTATTTTTCACGCAATTATAAATAAACAATATTACTTCCCCGGCAATAAAATACTTACAAAATAAAAAGTGCTGTTTACTTTGATGAACCGGAGAATTATTGCAATCAGTAACCAAGTAGGTATTAATTGTCGATGAAAATTCAACTAAATATAGATAAATATTATTAATATTCAATAACGTCTTATTTTTACTGAAGCATATGATAACTAATTTAGTAGTTTAAGTATATGTCCTATTAAAATATTTTTTTTTATACTACAATATAATTAATCTATTAATGCAAGATTGCGCATGGCATCTTTACTTATATAGCCGCACCTATATGTGTTATAGCTTCATCCATCGCCTACGTATTAAGAAATTTTTTTGCCGTACAATATCAAAGTCATGTCATGATAAGGGAAATTGCGATAAAAGTTTACTGCAAGTTGCATTTATTAGCGAATAACTACATTTATATTGCACGCGCAAATTTACACTCTGCTAGAATTATGAGCATCACCTGCACTACAGTTAAATTCAGTTTAAATTGAAACAATCTGCTCAGAATAAATCAAAATCGCAGCAACGTCGGTTGCATATACATAAATTAGCGATTGATGCTGCCTAAAAGTGAGCTATATAAGTTCGGATAGGATTATAGGTCGTATATGTAACAAAATGCTACAATGAGACTGTATGCAAGCACCAATTTAACAGTTAATCTGCTAAATGGTGTTATAATGCGGTTTTCCCATTGTTTTCTGATCACATTTAATTCCATTTAATATTCCTGCAGGAATTTTATATTGTAGTTTAGTTCCCTAAAGCTCGTTGGTTTGCAGGCAACCGCAACTTTAGTTCTCTAATATACTTTTATCTTTATTTACAAATGGTGTGAAATCAATTGCTTACGTACTTTCAAGATTACACAAATATCTCTGAAGGGGGAAACTTCAAAGCAAACACATTAGTCTATAATTTGCTGAGCTGTTTGAAAGTGCGTGCTGCATTTGTTCTGTGTTCAAAAGTAAGTTTAAATCTGTGTTTAGAAATAAATTTGTAATGTGTAAATAATCTACATCTGCCAATCTATTAAATCCATTCGTGGAAAACGTTATAATTGATCCTAGTACTTACCACCAAGTGTAATATCACGAAAAATATTTTAGTGACTAATCTATTCTTAAGAGAATGACTCAACTACATATTGGCTCTGCATACAGAGAGGAGCCATTCATGAAGGAAATAGTTTCCTTAAAGCTGATTAAATTGCAATTTTGGATATATCAATTGTTGAATTTTAATAATTTAACTATTATTTACGAATGAAGGTGTAATTTAGAAAAACAGTTTAATTTAAAGAAACACCCGGATTGAGTTGAACTTATTCATAACATATTTTCATTGCTATTTTCGTACTACTAACAAACTCCAAGCAAGCTACAAGTGTATGTTAAAACTTTATTACCGCGGAGAATTCCATAGACTGTATACCTATATTTATATACATATCCCTGCCCGTATTTAACTTATAGTTGAATGCCACGTGAAAAGTTCAATTCTTAAGATTTTTAGAAAAAGACAGGCGTACTAAAAATTAATATGAAAAGTTGCATATACGCATATGAAAGTGCTTAAAATTAACAGTGCAATACACATGTATCCGTTTATAATACATCAATCTAACCGAAAACTAGTGGCAGTAGAGAGGATTTTATGTTGTCTGATTTGAAGCAATGCATATGCAGTGACCGCCCCTCACACCGCAAACTTGTTAAGTTTAAGCAATTCGTTTCGAATCACTTTTTGGTTCAATTATTTCACTTTCCGCTAAACAGCAAAAATCATTATTATCAGTATGTTACCATGAAAGTTACATAATGAACTCTACTTCAAAATTTGAGAACAATTTTAAAGTAGTCATCGATGATCGCCATACTTACAGGCAATAAAAACTTACGCCAGCTTGAAATCTACAAAAAAATTATCGACTCCACAAACTATTAATTAATGATAAATTATCGGCCCTCTGAACTATTTTCAATGAGCTCATACAAACATGTGACAGACACTTCCTTATTTATTAAAGGATGACGCATTTAAGAGTTACCATTTAATACCTTAAAATTCATTCCTGGTCCATCAACAGTATTATGAAATCCATCATTCGTAAAAAAAAAAAAACAGTTTTTAATCAATATTTCTTTCCTCCCCCTTTTTTAGTTTCTTTTCACGGGGTTCGCCAATAAAATTACTGTACGTCCTTGCAATTACAAGACAACTATGGCAACTGAAGATAAAAATGCAAGTAAACAGGTAAATAACACAACAGAAAAAGAAGAACAAGAGGAAGATGTTGAACTATCAGATGAATATGATTCTAATGATGAATATGAAGATATGTCATGCTATCAAGAAGATGCAATGCTTGCTGATAAATATGAAGATGATGGCGATGGTCCATATAAAACACATGAACAAAAACTTGAACGACTTCTATATCTTGCAAAGAAAGTCGAAAATAAGGAATATTGCCCAAAAACACTTAGGGAGGTGTATCCTGATGTCGAAGTAGTAACTCCATCTGAACTAAATAATAGAGTACAGATTGCTAATGCGCATGTTAATGCAATTGCGGATAAACAAAAAGAATAGATTTCTTGAAATAATCCAAACTAAGTATAAGCTTAGCTTAACGTTGCTTCCAATCCTATATCTTCTGAGTGACTTATTATGAATTGCAGTAAAAATGTATATAATTAATCATTAACGAATCGAACACCTATAAATTAAAATAATATGCCAAAAACATTATAACAGTTTTTTTTTTTTCTACTTAACTTTAGTTAATTCCCCTTTAATTCCTGGAGGCCGTAGGACGAAAAATAATTCTCAGATGGTTTTGTTGGATAGGGGCAGTTTTTAATTTACTCCCATCATTCCCGAGTTACTGCTGCTTCTATGAAAATAGTTCCAGTTCAACTCGTTCTGGATCAATTGACCAATTCTTACGATACCCATCAAAATGTTCGTGGTCTACTGTCAAAAACACTTCGGCTCAACTTGAACTCTTTTAATATTCCTCACGATGTTATTATTTTAACGGAGACATGGCTTAACAATTCCTTTTCGGATACTGAATTACTGGACAACGACTTCCAAGTGTTTCGACGTGATCGAAATCCTGATGACATTTCTGTGCTCGGAGGAGGTATTCTAATCGCGGTAAAGATTTCTTACGGCTGTTCCAAGATAGATATTCCCAATCCATCCCTGTCTGAATTCATATGCATCAGTATAACAATTGGGACAAAAATGCTGTATATTCTAGCTGCATACATTCCTCCTGGCAGTCCGTCTGCTTCATACGATGCCGTTGCTGCTGCTGTGGAATATGTGTTCGAGCTGGCGCGGGGACTCGGATGATATTATATTCCTTGGTGATTTCAATCTTCCTACTGTTCAATGGCAGGTTTCTGATGATGAGGACTCCTTGGTGCCCAGTACATCTTCTGGAAATGCGCATAGCTTCCTGGATGCTATTGCCGCAATGTGTCTTTCTCAGGTAAATGACAACAACCGTAATAAATGCTTGGAGTTGGTCTTTACCTCGGATGCTTCGAAATGTATGGTTCGTCCGTGTGACATGTCATTGGTTCCGATTGACTCATACCATCCAACTTTGGACGTGATAGTGGGCATTGATTGCGAGGGTACTGGTATGTTGATTGAAAACTCTCCCATCTTTAATTTTAAAAAAGCTAATTTTGATCTACTTAACTTTAATTTATCTTCTACTAACAGTCCCTTTCGGTTTAGCAATAATGATGTAGATGAACTTACAGCACATTTTTATAATGTTAAGTTTAATTATTTCAATGATTGTATTCCATTGTCTTGTATCAAGAATGGCTCTTTGTGTCCTCTTTGGTACGATGCTGAGCTTAAACGCTTGCGCAACCTAAGAAATAAGGTTTGGCGAAAGTTTCACCTCTCTCAGTCTAATGATGACTTAACACAATTTTTGTTTTTGAGGAGAGAATTTCGTAATGCTCTTCTGCATGCCTATGATACGTACCTGTTTAGGATGAGAAATGTAATAAGATCTGATTCTAAGCAATTTTGGCGTTTTGTAAATACCAAAAAGGAATCTAATAATTTTCCTCCTGTGTTAGTATTTAATAATAATTCTAGTCATGATCCGTCTGTGATTTCTAATCTCTTTGCTGATTACTTTAGTGAATCATTTTTAACGTATGACGCTCAAATAGATTTTGCTTATTTTAATTACTTAACGACGCTTCCTAAAGTTGATAGCCCATTCTTCACTATTGATCAGAAATCTGTTGAAGATTCCATGTCCAACCTGAACCCTGGTTGTTCTGCTGGGCCTGATGGGATACCCCCTAATGTGTTAAAGAACTGCAGTGGAATGCTTTCTTACCCGTTAACATTTTTGTTTAATTTATCACTGCGGCTTTGTAAATTTCCTAAGTTATGGAAAGAGTCGTTTATTGTCCCATTATTTAAGTCGGGTAAAAGGGAGCTTGTTACCAACTATCGTCCTATTGTTAAACTGTCTTGTATTCCCAAACTGTTTGAAGCTTCTTATATGAATTTTTTTATTTTCATTGTAGTGGAGCTCTTAATGCTCATCAGCATGGTTTTATGAAGGGAAGATCAACAACAACAAACTTGCTTCAGTTTACATCTACCTGTGTCGAATCGTTTGAGCGTGGTTGGTTGCGAAACTCACTGTATTTATACAGACTTCAGCAAGGCTTTTGACAAGCTTCCTCACTCTGTTTTGTTATTTAAACTGAGATCTTTAGATTTACCAATTTGGCTGTTGAACTGGTTATCATCCTACCTTAAGGATCGCAAACTTAGGATTCAGTTCCGTTCTGCCCTGTCTGAAGAAATAACGGCTTACTCCGGTGTTCCACTGGGTAGTCCCTTAGGGCCCCTTCTCTTCATATTATTTATAAATGATTTTTCCTATGTAGTTACCAGATCTGATTTGCTAATATACGCAGATGATCTAAAATTATATAAATCTATCGACTCGCATTGCGACTGTCTCAATTTGCAAGATGACCTGGACAGACTTGTTGAATGGTGTGAAAAGAGTTCCCTCATTTTAAACGTTGATAAATGTAAGGTAACCATTTTCTCTCGTAAGCGAGTCCCTTCGAATGTTGTCTATGCTATGAATGGGTTATTACTTTCAAAAGTTGATAAAATATGTGACTTGGGGATATTGTTTGACTCGAAACTCACCTTTGACTTTCACATAGATCGCATCGTTAATAGGGCAAACTCAATGTTAGGCTTTGTAAAGCGTTGGGCAAAAGAATTAGATGATATCTACATTACTAAACTTCTTTTTACCACTCTTGTTAGACCCATTCTGGAATATGCCAGTCCTGTCTGGTCTCCCTCTTACAAAAATCACTCCGATCGTATAGAGAGCGTGCAGAGGAGATTCTTACTTTTTGCTCTAAGAGGTCTTGAATGGAGGGATAGACTTCATCTTCCTCCTTATAACGAAAGATTAAATTTAATACACCTTTCTTCTCTTGAGACTAGTAGAAAAATTTGTCACATTAGCTTTATATTTCAACTTGTGAAAGGTGACATCGACATGCCTTTGATGCTTCAGAAAATTAATTTCAGTTCACGATCTCGACATTTGCGATCTAATGACTTCATTTATTTGTGTTCTCATCGAACCAACTATGGACACTTTGAGCCTATGACTAGAATGCGCTGTACTTTTAATTTGAATTTTCATTCGATAGATTTTAACATTAATAAGACTTAATTAAGAAAAATACTCAATAATTGCTCTGTACTTAAGCTTAATTTAAGTATTGCGTCCTGGGACCATTGTAGCTAGCATTTAGCGAAATAAATAAATAATTTCGTATGGTCGACCCTCTCTGAAAGAGTTGTTTGTGGAAAGTGTTTCTTTCCATCAATTTCTAGACTAGTTTGGCGGACATTAAAATTGATTATAACCAATTTAATACGATTTTATATTCTCAAGTACTTTGCAGTACAATAAAAACGTCTAGGAGTCATCTTTTTCACAGAATCAACAGAACAATGTCATAATTTACTACTGTGCACATAGAAAACGGAACGAAACAGAACCATTTCAAGTATTTCTTCCATTTGGCAAAAACATTGTTGTTTATGAAAAACAAAGCCATTTTCCTCCAACAAAGGCAACTTAAACTCAACTACCAATACTTTGGTCAAACTGTAAACAACACAATCACAAATACAAATTGAAATCGTTCTGCTTGAATCCGGGGAAAAGTCCGGTGCATGCAGAACAATTTGGAGTCCGAAAATAGCGACGACAGATGAAACTAAATCGTTCGACTCGAGAAAAAGAAGTCAAGAAAGACATTGATTAAAAAAAAATCATTATGAACGAAAAAAGCAACGAAACAGTACTACTATTTTTATGAAAACACCGGGTATTCAAATCTATACCACGACGCGTTCTCAGGCAGTGTGAAAATACATATCTAGTGAAAAATTAAATGTTTCTATGGCAACCCTAAAAAAAAGTTAACTGATTTGTCTCATTTTTGAACACAATTTGTACAAAAAAAACCGTATGCAAGATTTCGGCGTTCTAATACCGATTTCCATTGATATTTCAAGAAAGCTGTTTTCAGGGTACCGCCACCGATTTTTCGAATATAACACCACTCGCCGGGGTCATTTTGACGTACACTTTTTCTAGCAGTCAATGGAACGACAGAGTTTCAAGTTGCCTTCCATCGCAGTTGGACGTTTTAGCTAATCCGCTCGCTTCGACTTTTGGACGAAGTATTGTTTTTTTTTCTAGTGCACATGCACAAAAGTTGCTGATTAGTTCAGAGAAATTTATGTTTGTGGAAAGAATAGTGACTACCTTTATTTCCACCCAATTTATAAAGTTGTTTTGATGCAGATTAACAAAATGTTCCACGGACCTAAAATTATGCTGAATCAAGGCATAATTGACGCTGATCTTGTAGGTGTTTATAGATTACTTGAACAACTTCTGAAGAACGTTTTGTTTGTTGGAACTGAAATTGAAAGTTTCAGATTAGGGGATCACCAGCTCTAACAAGAAAAAATATTTTACGGAAAGACATGAGAACAAAAAGAATATAATAAAACACAATGGGTATGAAGCCTTTGATTTATTATATGCAGTAGCATCATCTATAGATGGCTTCCAACGTGCCACGCCCCGCGCACACGTGCCAATGCATCGTGGGAAGGGTCTAGTCCGAGGTGGCGCGAGCTCGCCTGTGATGGACCTTCCAATCCATTTCGAATCAGTAGCTTAAAAGTCGCGGCGATAGCATGCGCATGGTAGCCCGAGAAAGCGTGTCATTTTTCATAAAAAAACGTCTGCAGAAACAGCGATAATTTCGGTATTTTAGAATGGCAATTTAATCAAAAGTAGACACCGTACCGCAAACCAGCTCGGACCAACATGCGCCGTGAGAAGTGTAGAAGTATAGACACAGCGCAGCCTGGTGCGAGCTCGTCCGCACTATATGGTCTGACCCGTAAACCCAGGGGCCTTGAGAAACAAGCTTAACGTTTCATAGAAATAAATCGAAAAAATTTAAATTTGTTTCATTTTACATTTTTATAATTGTATAGTCTTGTTTGTTGCAATAGAGCATTTAATATCTTTGTTAGCAATTTTATGGAACGCCACGCGGCGTTTCAAGAAACTATGCTCGCAAAACCATTAAATGCTCCATTGCGAAACGTCATTTTGTCAAACCCCTCCTTGCTAAATGCCTTTCTGTGAAACATCTGGATTTGGCAAATATCCATTTGCAAAAGTTCATTTCTTTCGGCCAAAAGAGTAGTATCAAAGAATATCTAACAGAAAGAATACGCATCACTTATATTGAAAAGTTTTATAATGCGGGTCGTAATTTTACGACCGATCTCACAAGTTTTACGTAAACTCTGCTTTTTGACGACCCGCCACTCACCACCCAGTCACCTGTTGTGATATTACGACCCGCTCTCACAAATTGTACGAAAATTCTGTGCTTTTGTATGACCCGCCACACACCACGGTGGCAAGTGGCGGGTCTTCAAAAAACAGGCGCCTGCATTCCGCATCATGCCCATGCATTGCATTGCGTGTTCTCTTTACTTCTTTAACCTCTTGCCAGGAAACCGGTTTCATCAAGAATACTTTGTGGTGGAGACAAACAAAACAGAGCAACATTCTCTACTTCTTCCTGTTTGTTACCTCCTGACCGCATCAACAAATACGCATATAACTTGTGCATTTTTAGAGGCCAGATGAAGCTTCTTGTTAAGATATATGTTCTTTGGTAGTACCCACTATACTATATAGCAATAAATCAAATTCTGCGGCTCACCTTCATCCGTTTGCCTTCGCGGGAGAGCCAGGTCATTTAATTGGTCGGCTAGAGTTAATTCTAAGGCTGACCAGGTGGCGTCTAACAATGTTGTATGTTGACGATTAATTGTACTTTTCGGCATTTGGAAAGAAGAAGAAGATTTCAGTGTATCACTGCAACAAAAGTGCAACACTTATGCTAGAAAACGTGATCAATGGAAATCGGTAGAACTGAAATGAAATCGTCCCGTCAGACGGACAGACAGACAAAATTTAAAATAACTTTTTAAGATTATGCGTTGGTGTCCACTCCATTTTGCTCCACCAGCATTGTTTCTATATACGTTACAAACGGAATAATAAACTTATATATACCAATTTTCATTGATTACGTTTTCTAGCAGAAGTGTTACACTTTCCTTACACTGAAATCATTCCATTGAGATGTTAGAAAAACTGGACGTCAAAATCATCCTAGTGGTACACTAAAATATTCAGCGGTTGTAGGGGAAGCCGGGGCGGAACGGGATAGCTAAGTTTTGGTTACAATTTGGGAGATTTTGGCAGAAATAATACTATTATTTGTCAATTTGTACGTTTATTTACATCTTTCTCTACAAAGAAAGTAAAGCTAAACTATGTAAATTAATAATTATTATCCAAAATCAAAAAAAGAAAATTTCCCATTCTGCCCCACCCCCAGGGTACAATGGGGTACCAATTATTGGCACAGTTGACAGATGAGCATTCATGATGAATAAAAACTGCCTATTAATCTGAGATGTACAACTATTATCAGGGGCGGAATGTGGTATACCCAATTGCTCCCCGACGTAACGTTCTTTGAAATACGAGTATTATGGTCATTATATTTGTTAGCCTTGAGTTATCACTAGACTTTAAATCAGTGATAAATATGTTGAATCAAACATGTGATGTAAATTTCCGAATAAAGGGTAGTATATAGTAATTACCTTGGTGTCGCAAAGCGAAAATTGGAGTTTACAAGCTTTTTTTCGGCCTTCGGTAAAATCTAAACTAAGCACTTTCTCTCACTGACAGTGAATTGAAAGCTGTGTATGAAGGTGGGGCGTCTCTGTCGTCCATAGCGAGCACCCCACCCCTTTCCCATTCCGCCCCGGTACCCCGTTCAAAAGTTAGTAATTCTCGGATATAATGAACTAATAACTAAGTCAGTTGATCGCACGCAAAGCGTTTGTAATCAGTAAAATTGACAGGCAAAGTCAGTACTGATTTGTTCCCACGTAAAATTTACTGCCGCTGTCATAGATCGTATCGATGTATTGGTTTAGACATGGAAGTCGTAAACTACGATATTTTCTGAAGCGATTCATAATTTAGTGGTTGAAACTTTATCAGATATTGAAGAAGTTTTATAATTTTCTGTCATCGTGATTGGAAACATTTTTAAGTGTATAGTTTTATAATTTTTTTATAACTTTTTACATTTTTAAGAATTTTCCGATATTTCTTGGTGTTACCCCTGTTTACACTGGCCATAAATTATGGCCTACGATATGTTATTGCTACGGAATTGCCAGTGTAGACTGTGTAGCTCATGGCAGACCATATGGCGTACCATATATGTCCAAGAAAATTGTTTACCATAAATTTGACGTTTATAATCAAAATGGCTGAAATGAAGCTAACGCGTTCGGAACTAATTTAATTTGTTAACTTTTTACGTAATAAATGATTGCTTATGGAACTATAAAAGTGCATACTCGTTTTCTTAATTTTTTCATCTCTTCTAACTCGGCGAGCTCCAAATCCTTTAACGCATTCAATTCTCTGATCGCAGTCTTTTTCGGTCTTGATAACGCCATCGGCCAACCAAAAATGAAATGTCATAAAATTATTTGCCCACACCAACATTTTTTCTCCAAGGCGGGCTTTACCATAAAATATGGTAAGCAATTTTTCATGGCCAGTGTAGACAGGGGGTCACCTTTGTATGACTGAAATCATACAGACACCCGATGACAATGCAATTGAAGCAAACAAACCGGCATTGGAAAAAGTGAAACTTTTTTTATTTTGTTATTAAAAAAATGAGAAATATATTTATAACATGAAACACAAATTGCCAAGTGTTTGTTTTTTTTTTAATTTGTTCAATATATTTTACCTTACATGATGTGTAATGTGTTTCACCAAGTGCCCACACAAAATACAATCAATATGATTAAACTTCTATTTTATTTAACAACAATATAACACTACAATTTATTATTAAAACAATTAAACTTGCCTTAAAAACGACTTCCTGTGGCAGTGGCAATAACTCCGGTTGTTAATGCAGCAGAGCACAGTGCATTTAATCACCATAATTCAAGACTCCCGAGTCTTGATTACATTAAATCTCTTGCACAGAACAATATTTTACAATTTTTCACTATTACAAAACTATAAATCACTTTTAAGGACGTTCACTTCTCTCGTTCGTAAAAAAATTACATATGACTGCTTTCTGAGCGCAACCATAAAAAAGAATTCGAAGAGCTGGATATGCAAGTTCGATACTCGATAGCTTCTGACCCATCGCCCGCCATTGCTACACTTTATAGATGTGTGCGAACCGGCGAAATTCATGATCATCTCTCAAAGTACTAAATTTACATACCAACTGCGAAGCCATTGCCATCTATGAAGCAGAAAAAAGTTTTTTTAGTACTTGAGAGAGAAATTATCAAGAGTTTTGTTTATTGGACCATGGCAAGGAAAACTCATGTTCCTTCTTGAAGTGTTCTCAATGAAATATTACTGCTGGCTGGCGGCTGAGCATAGTGAAATAACAGGGAGTATTACGCCTTTGTGTGTGTGAAATTGTTAACTGCGAGTGATAACACCATCTCGGAAGGGTGTCAGGGGGGAGGGAAAGTCATGTTCGTAGTTTGTCGGTTCTCTCATCACTCGGGATTGTTCGATTTTCACGTAGGCCACCCCACTCCACTACACCACCACAGCAACAACACTCCAACAATGAAAGGCTAGCAGCAGCTATCAAGTTATTCATATCGCGATTTCAAGGCTTGATTGAGAATATTCCTCAGCCGAATAGAAATAGAAGCGGATGTGCTTACGTCTAGTGTAAATTATTTTTTTGTGAAAATTTTTGTAAGATTTCAGGAAAATATTTATTTTCTGGAAAGTGATTATTAGTTGTACCGCCGTCGTTCCCATGGGGATTTTGTGTTTCTATGCGGAAAAAACTTTTGTGAAAAATATGTGAAAATCAAGACTGAAAGAAACTCTTTAATTGCAATGGCGATGGTCATTTGCGTGTAAAAAAAAACTTCTTTTTCCGTGTGACATATGTATACTGAAAACTGAGCATTATACAGATAAGAGAAAAACATTGCCCTTAGATTGCTGCACTTTTTAATTATATTTTCCAGCTTTTAATTGAATTTCTGGGAAAAGCATAATGAATGCATACCTACATACATAGGTTGAAGCAGATGTCGTGAAAATTATCAAACTTCTTGTCGGTAGGTAGGTGAAATAAATCTTTTGGTCGCATTCTTAATAGCCTTGCATAAACGAATACCTACATATGTATGAAGGTACATGCGGTATTTCGTTTGTAATTAGATTACGTAAGGCATAATTTTTGTGATCTGATAATTTTTAAGCATAGATTTAAGTATAATTCTAATCGAATTTTACAATTAGCTACCCACATAATTCTAGTTTAGTTCTAAAGATAGGTGCATAATATAAACAATATAAATATGTAGGTATCGTCAGGCAGTGTCCGCCATAATTGTGGCTAGATTAATGAATACATTTCATTTTTATAAATTTATATCTAATGTGTCAAGTGCATCATTTTTTTTTTATTTATTTAGTGTATGGTTACCATATAAATATAAAAAAAGAACATTTTTAAGAGTATGTTTACACCTAGGTTGATTTTAGAATTTTGTAAAATTCAACTATGTAGATGTCTGCAGAATTCAATATATCTAGGTCATCGAAAATTCCCAATGACGAATATGAACGATTATATACGAAAGCTTCCGAAGTTTGAAAGTTGGTTTAGTTAGTAATGTCACTTCATTTGTCATTTTCTAGGGTGTGTTCCAAGTTAAGAGTTCAGGGCAAATTTAACTTAATGACAAGTTAAGAAGCAGTGGAGGAAAATTGGAAATTTTTTGGTGTTTTTTTTTAGAATGTAACAAGTAATTTCATATAATTTCGTCTTTGGGGCACTGACATATATAAAATGGACTGCTGATACTACTGAAATTGCTTTGATTATTTGACATTATTTTGGGATCACTTTTCTATAGCTGTCTTTTTTTGGTTTAACTACTTTATTCCGCGGAACTAGAAATAATAAGTTCTATACTAAATACACCATAGTCCAGTTTCAGTTCAGTGGTTTTCCAAATGTATATATAGATTAGAAATAGATGGCAATATAACATTTGTAATCCTTTCTCTGTCGCCCATAAACTTGAAATTAAGATAATTGTCACACCCCGCCAAAAAAAGTTGACCCATATGAAATAAAAAATCAGGCCGTCCATGTTATATATGTCAGTGCTTTGGGGGAAAAGAGCTTGGCTATGCACTATTGTAGTGCAAGTGAGACAACTAGTTAAAAACAAAAATCGAGATAACGTAGGATTACCCGAACGACAAAATCTTATTAAATCCGGCAAAATCCTATCAAACTATTCATAATAATGTTCTTCGGGTCACACTATCTCCCATTTTTAAGAAAAAGATAAAGTTCGCTTTAGCCAAGATGCTGAAAGGAGATGTAAAATTCCTCTCAAATAAAATTCTCATTTTTCCCGAAAATATCAGAGAATCCAGCATGAGTTCTCCCACTTAATATCTTCATAGCAAAACGAATGTAAACAGAGGCACTTGCTGTTCAAATATCATAGGATTACAGCAACAACATGTGACCAAACATTATTACAAAAGCGCGGGAGCATTTTATGAGAGTAAAACGTGAAAACTTCATCCCTTCTCATTTATTTACGAAAATGAAATATTTGTTTCGTTGCATACAACTTGCGCTTTCACATTTTTTATCTTTATTCATAAAAGTTTTGAAGAGAGTTTCATTTTTTTTTTGATTGTTTTTCTTTCTTTCTTCCTTTTCTTGCCGCGTTCATTTTAAATGTAAAACACTCGGGAATCTCGCCTGCTTCTTAACTTGTCATTAAGTTAACTTTGGTTCAGGTATAGATTTTCTGCCTAGAAAACCAAAACTTGAACCACCTTTAATCTACAAAGAAAAAACAAAAGTTTAGGCAGTAAATTCTTGTGGTAGGTATGGTATGCATACTACTCTAATTTTAACTTTCGTTGTCATGGATTTGTTTTCATCCAAACGAAGCATTTCAATTTTCTCACTCCTCAGAATTTAAATTGACTTAACTTAGATTTATGTTTGGAATTTTATTTATTACATATTTTTCTACAGATTTTATCACTATAGTCATGCGTATTAAGCGATATTTCTGAAAGGCAAATTCTGCTATATGGAAAATCTTGCATTTGGACAAAATACGATATAAAGTTTTTTTTTTTTTTAATTTAAAATATTTACATACAAAGTTTCTCATTACATTATTGCCTCCTAAATTAAAAAATTGAACGCTTGCATCGAAGTTTTTTTTACAAAGATGATTTAAGGAACGTGTTCCACTTACAGTACTTATTTTGACATCAAGTTATCCTTGAATCACCTTACGTTTTCCTTTTTACATGTCAGTGCGTTTTTCTTGCTACCAAAATGACATAGTAGTACACACTATCGTAACAGTGATGAAAGATACGTAGTTAGGTTACCACTGAAAACTCCAAAGATCAGCTTGGGTAATTCAATATTAAGATTGGAAGGACGTTTATCCAAAAATACCATGCTCCGAACGCAGTATACAGATTTTCTTAACGAGTATCAGTTTTTGGGGCACATGAAGCCAGTCGAAAATGATAATGATGACAGCAAATCGTGTTATCTACTACCTGCCGCATCATGCTGTATTTAAGCCCAGTAGCACCACAACAAAATTACGTGTGGTGTTCAACGCCTCTCAGAAAACTTCGCTTGGCATCTCTCTAAACGATAATCTTCACAACGGACCCAATGTACTAAATGATCTGTATGCAGTTATTCTAAGATGGCGTTTAAATCTTTATGTACTGTCAGCTGTCATAGAGAAAATGTACAGACAGATATTAGTAGATACTTCCGAAATCGATCTTCAACGCATATTATGGAGAAATGATCCCTTTGAAACCATCAAGGAATATAACCTACTAACAATCACCTGCTTGCGCACCTTTCTTAGCATGTAGAACACTTCAACAACTACCTTCAGACTATGAACATATGTTTCCGCGAGCAGCTGACGTACTTCGAACTTCTTTTTACGTGGATGATGCACTCTTTGGTGCTGATGACACCACTAGTGCTCTCACCTCATGGAAGGATCTGTCTGACCTACTAAGCAAAGGTGGGTCAAGCTTCGTAAGTGGTACTCAAATAATCCTGATCTGTTAGCTGATATTCCTGAAGAAGTCAAATACTCACGTCAAGACACTAGGTGTGCTGTGGGATCCAAAAAATGACCAGTTCAAATTCAATATCAATCTGGATAAGAATTCAGCAGAATTTACAAAACGTGGCGTACTATCTGATATTGGTCGACTATTTGATCCACTTGGATGGCTTGGATTGGTTATTATCGCTGCTAAAATTTTCCTACAAAAGCTATGGTTGGCTAAATTATCATGGGATGATCCGCTACCTTAGGACATTTTCTCCTTTTGGTCAAACTTTCGAGAAGAATTGATGAGTCTTCAGGACATTAGAATCAATCGTTGGTTGGGTACCTCATCTAATCTTCTTGGCTTTGAAACTCATGCATTCTGTGATGCACGTATGAGGACTTGAGCTGTAGCTAGCAGGACAGGGTCTAGATGTTAAAACTCTTTCAACTACAAGTGAATTAGTAAAGGACGATTCAAGTTTGTGTTTGGGTAATTCGTTACTCGACTGAGATTGTACGTATGGACTGGAATTTTCTGGTGATGATGGATGTAACATCGCTTCTCATTACAAATTTTACAGCGATGAGTTGAGAAACATTTATTAACATGATGACCACTTCTTAGGTAATTAAAACATAATTGCTCCCTTTGAATGAACGTTTGGCGTTGTTCCACGGACTTAGTCTTGAAAGCTGGACAAAATAGTAGCAAATACTTTTTTCCGCGCATTTAGAATTAGCCGAACTACCTTGATTACCCAGAGTGATAAACGAATTTCATTTTTGTTGAGGATTTTTTCTACTAGATTCACTGGAGGCTTAAATAGTTTCTAGAGTTCGCTGTCTACCATCTAAAAATGTTAGCAATGTCTCATATTTCGGAACTTCTGTGGATTCACAAATTGAATTTTCCCAATTTCTCCTTGTTACACTATCTAATTTATGAGAGATAAAGATGAAAACGAGCCAGTCATTCCAGTGAACTACTGGCCGACCTAGATTCTCTAATGCATTGAGCGTTTGTGATGTTGTGTCAAGGATACGTTTGATTTCATGTGCAGACTCAGATGTCATATTTGGAAAATTAGTGATCACTTTTAGATATGGATTTACTAAAATTCGAGGATTTTCGTATCTTTTCATGGTGCAAAAGTTTATCTGCCTCACCTGACAAGGAAGGCTTTAAGTAATGAAACTTCTGTACATCAAAAAGCTTCAAATTGCTATGAATAAGTCGTAGCACGACTGCTGGAGACCAGACCCGAAAAACCACATTATCTCAATCGTTAAGTGGATAATACTGAAAAAAAACCCGTTGAAAACTCTCGCATTGCTCGTCCTCTGAATAACCGCTGGAATTGAGTTCCAAATACGTACAACTTGAACAAAGTAGGAGTTTTCATAGACGGAATATCTATGACGCGGAATGGAAATGTTAACATTTCTTGAAGATTGCATGAAGGTAAAGATATAATTTGTTTGCGGATGAGCATCGTATTTAAGGAACAGCCAGACAAAGCATATCGAACAGGTGAGATGTGGTCATAACGTCTCATCCCAAATATAAATCTCGTGCAGTCATTAAAAGCTACATTTAACTTATGAGCGTATGTAGAATCTAAATGCGGGAATATTAAACAACTCGCTGTAAAATAAGGTTGGAGTAAAATTTTTACAAGCTTCATACGCATAGATTTGTTCAGCATATCAACAGATAACCACAACCGACGAAGTCCCGTGTAAATTTTAGAAACGGTGCTATTAACTTGGTCACAGAAACTCATAGAAGCGTTTGAAGAGAACTCCAAGACTCTTAACTGCGTTGACATACGTCAAATTGACAGTGTTCAGAGTAATAGGGATGGATGTCGGTTGTGTCCAAGATCTGTCTGTAGATTGCCATTGCATGATATTTATTGGGATGTAAAACTAACAGATTGTCCTCTGCCCACCTGCCAACTCTACGCAGATCAGAGTTTATGCGGTCGACACAATCTTCAATCAGACATTGAACATCATCGGCGTAGAGATGTATCTATATTACTATACTGAATGTTTTCAGGGAGGTCATTTATATAAAGGCTGAAAAGAAGGGGACCGAGTATGGAACCCTGCGGTACCCCCGAAGACAATGGTAGTAAACTAGACCAGTAATCAACGACGCCCACTTTTTGATATCTCTCAGTAAGCAAAGTATTGACAGAACCTAGTCTGATGCACGCTATCAAAAGCCTTGGAGAAGTCCAATAGGGTTAACACGGTCAAAAAAATGTTTGTCCAGATATTTACGGATATCGGCAGTCACTTTCAAGAGAGCAGTCTCACAGCTGTGGGAAGGTCGAAAACCTGACTGCCATCGGGTTCAGAGATTGTTGGTGTCTAAGAATTCCAGGACCTGTGAGTACAGCAACTTCTAGAGAGCCTTCGACAAAAAACATTGGATGCTTATTGGTCTATAGTCGTTTGATTACAATTGGAACAGACTTACAGAATGATAAAAATCCAGTGTACGGGTAATTTGGAATATTCTAGAGTTGTGTCGGAATTACAGATGCTCGAGTATACAAACCCCTTTCCTTTTTGTTTTTTTTTAAAAGAGCATAAAGTGCACAACTAAAATTCACTAGCAGTAAAGATTTTTTTTTTTTTTTATAATTTTATGTGCACAAATCACTTAATTTTGTTGCTCGAAAATACGTCCAAGTATTCACAGTTACCGCATTAGTCACTCCGATCACTCCGATTTGTTTTGAGCACTGATATCCTATTTTTGGCTTAGAAATTTTAGGTTCTCGATTATTGGAATATGTGAGTTCCCTTCGAAATTGATCACTTCACGAATCGCGAAAGTACGCGTAAGTTAAGTTGTGAATGGCATGCGTGATTTCACTGCTTCACTTGATCATACTTCACGAATCGCGAAAGTACGCGCAAATTTATCCTTTCAACTGTTGATCCGGCTTCGAAGGACCATGAAGGAAAAAATGATTTCAAATGTTAGAACAGTACAAAATCGTTTATATTTTGGATGATACAAATGGATACTGAGTTGAGGAATAAATTGAAAACTCGGTAGATCAAGTAGAATTGATTTTATTTAAAAGTTATGCGATCACGTTAAAGTACAACAGGGAACTAAACATGTTCGAAAGAATTATTTCATTTGGCTATTTATTGCATTGTTCTATACATAGCTGTGATTTCAAGTATCAGAAAGGCTGTCCATGGTTTTCCGCGGAAATTAAGAGATTGATTGTTGAACGCGATTTTTTACACCGAAGATTTTTGCATATGAGGACCGAAGTTAATCGTGATGCTTACAAACACATTAGAAATTTTACTAATACTAAAATTCGAGCCGCTAAGCGTCGGTACTTCAAATCAAAATTCGATTCATTCCAATCTACCGCAAAGAAAAATGTGGAAAAATCTCAGAAATGCTTGCGTGTTTGGCAAAGATATCTCAGAATGTGATGCTGATCCTGATGGCCTTAATAAGTACTTTACTTCTCATAATATCCCTTCCTCATCTAATTCAGATGTTACTCCTACCACTTCTTCTGAGGTCCCTAATTATCTGGCATATGAAGGCGATTTCAGCTTTAACTGTGTTGAGGTTGTCCAAGTAGTTAACGCCATTAATACTGTCAAGTCTGAGGCAGTGGGATCCGATCAAATATCGCCCCGTTTTATAAAAATTATTTCGCCCTGGCACTCCACATTTTCAATACGACCTTGACATCCTCGCAATTTCCTAGAATTTGGAAAAGTGCGTTTGTGCTGCCCCTTGCTAAAGTTGCATCACCTAATGGCCCAAGCGATTTTTGTCCAATTAGTATGTTGTGTTTTTTGTCTAAGGCGCTGGAGAAGCTTATGCATGAACAGATCTTACTTTACTTGAAATCAAATCAATTGCTCACCCCCCGTGGCAGTCAGGATTTAGAGCTGGGCACAGCTGTGATGCTGCCTTATTACAAGTAACGTCCGACATTCGTAGAGCTCTTGATAAGAATCACCTGACTGTCCTGGCACTCCTGGATTTTTCAAAAGCCTTCGACAGCGTCAACCATTCCAAGCTCCTTACCGTCTTATTAAACAACGACGATCTGAGCAAGTCAAAGTCCATGATTTGCTTTCGAGAAGCTTGCCTCTCATGTGTAGGGTACCTCAAGGCTCAACCTTAGGCCCTTTATTGTTCAGTATGTACATAAATGATCTGCTCAACATAATAAGAGACTCCAAAATACACTTGTATGCTAATGACGTCCAGATATACCTGGATAGGCCGGTTGGCCTGATAGAGGATTGTGTCGAGAGAATTAACACAGATCTGAACAGAATTTCTCAGTGGTCCAAGAGGCACGACTTACTTTTAAATCCTAATAAATCAAATTACATGAATCGTGAGAGGCTTGATGTATCACAATTTCCAACTGTAACTCTGAATGGCACAGCTTTACCTTACGTTACCTCTGTTCGAAATCTGGGAACTATCCTCAACTCTTCTATGAATTGCTGCGACCACATTAAAAATACGTTGGGTAAAATGTATGGCATACTTCGAAGGTTGTAGTTGTCTGCAAGAATTCTGTCTCCTGCTCTTCGCTGTAGGCTGGTGAAGACACTTCTCTTGCCCTATTTCACAAGTGGATGCACTCACTTGGATACGATCTGTAGGAGAAAGCTGGATGTCGCTTTCAATGACTGCATTCGTTTTATTCATGGATTGAGAAGATATGATCACATTTCCCTGTTTCGTAGCTCTCTATTGGGTATGTCATTAGATGTTTATCTGACATTGATAAATTTGATTTTTCTTCATAAGATCATCTGCACCAGGCGTCCTGGGTAACTATTTTCCGACCTCAGCTTTTTAAACTCTGATAGGCACTTAATGCTTCGTGTTTCCCGCTATCAACATAGAATTTTAGAACGCTCTCACCTTGTTCATGTTGCTCGCCTTTGGTACAGTCTACCGGCGGCATTGCAGCTTACTAGCTCGGCCAGTTCATTTAGGGTACTGCTAACTCGTCATCTGGCTTCAGATGAGAGTCATGCGGGCTGACATTGCCCTCACACTCCGAAATAACTATGCGTTTTTATTCTTGTTTTTATTATTATTTCCAGGTCATTTTTATTTCTATTTTCAGTTTTCTTTTCCATTACCTATGGCTTCCTGTTGTGTTTTGTATGCTTTCGGATTTCCTGCATTGCTGTTAGTTCTTACTATTGCTTACTTTCAAGTTTCAAATTTTTTTTTTTTTGTTTATTATCAGTTTTATGTTCTATTGCTTATATTTCAATTTCTCATTATTCTTTAGTTTGTCATTTATAGCTTTATTGTTAGTTTAATATTAATTTAGCATTTTCCTTAAACATACCAACTAAGTTTGTATCATCAAAGATTTCAACATCTGAGATATTTTATCCCAATAAACAATTTGAATTTGAAGTATTTCTGATAAGAGTAAAAAAAAATTAACAAATGAGATACATAAAGGTTTTCCAATAAGAGGTGTTATTTTGATATTCAAAGAAAAATGCCATTTTTTGAGATAAATGATCGGATCTTTATTTCATTACAAAGAGGAAAGTATGCCGTTAATAATGGAAAATAACATCAGCCAAATGACCACCACGACCACGCCTACAGGACCATATCCTTTTCATGAAATTTTCCATAACCAAATCGCAAAGTGGCTGCCCTATGTCCTCGATAGCCTCACGAATTCCATCTTTGAGGTCTTAAATCGACGCTGGGCTGTTGGCGTAGACCTTCTCTTTCACGTGGCCCCAAAGGATGAAGTCGCAAGGTGTTAAGTCACCAGATCTCGGTGGCCAATTGAGATCACCTCTTCGAGAGGTAACACGGTCCGGAGACTTTTCCCGACTTTTCGTTGCTTGTATGGCACGTAGCGCCGTCTTGTTGAAAGTAAACGTTGTCCAAATCAATACCATCCAATTCCGGCCATAAAATATCATTAATCATCTGTCGATAGCGCAATCCATTCACCGTAACTGTTGCTTCAGCATCATTTTCGAAAAAGTAAGGTCCAATGACCCCGCGGGACCATAAACCACACCAAGCAGTCACACGTTGAGGATAGAGAGGCTTTTCAACAATAACTCTTGGGTTTTCCGAGCCCCAGATGCGACAATTTTGCTTGTTGACGAAGCCATCGAGGTGGAAATGGGCCTCATCACTCAAGATGAGTTTTCGATGGAATTCCGGATCATTTTCATGCATTTCAAGGACCCAATCAGCAAAGACTCGACGTTGTTGATGATCGGCCGGCTTGAGTTCTTGTGTTAACTGAACTTTATAAGACCCAAATCTTTATGCAAAATACCGTGTAATGACGTTTGTGGAATGCCTAATTCCAAAGAACGACGAGGAATGGACAAACCTGGGTTTTCTTCAACACTTTCGGCTACAGCAGCAATAATCTCGGCTGTTCTTGAGCGACGTGCACGGGTTTTATTCTTCACATCACTAACTTGTCCCGACAGCTCGAATTTTTCTACCAATTTCTGTATTGCGGTCCGACAAGGTGCTTCACGACGACCCAAATATGTTCGAATTTTACGAACCGTCTCTGCCACATTTTCATCATTTTTATAGTGAATTTTAATAATTTCAATGCCTTGTTGAATCGTGTATTGTTCCATTTTTATTAATGGCGTAATTTATACTTGTCAAATGTCAAAAAATGACAGCTCCAAAAGTGACATATACCGAAATAGCGGGCTAATTAAAATAACACCTCTTATTGGAAAACCCTTTACATAGTTGTTTACTCTAAACTAATTTGCGATACAATAAGCTCAGGTTATTGATAGGTGGCATCTGTTTGTAGCAGTTTGTAACAAAGTGTTTTGATGTCCTTTAGCCCTAATTAAAAATTAGGGTTTTACATAAAGCATACAAATCTTACTTGCATTGCAGGTTCCCATTTATAGGACATAGCCCGAATGTAAATGTGCTCAATGGAATTTAATTTTGATTTTTATTGAAAGGCAAATGTACATTTAAATAAGCACCATTCAATAAACTTTTTTAAAATAGAGAGCAAAAATCATCTATCCTTGTGTAAATAGAAATCTATTGATTTTGGAAGGAAATATCTACGACATCTATATCTCTTTTGTTTTGAAACCCATCCTCACGAATACTGTTATCAAGTTTTCTGAATGGTTTGCAGCAGGTTGCAGTGGCAGTCTATTGGCGAACTCTAGATTGAATAAGAAGGTATAGATGGAGTAATCTTCCTAGACTATCTCCAGTGCAGTATAGAGTCGATATTGGCCTGGCAGTAATCGTGTACTAGTTGTGTTTTAATTGAGACCGTTGATACGAAAATTGTTGTTATTTTGTGTATCGAAGTAGCAGAAGCTTTTCACTTCATTTACTCTTTGATAGCTTACAAAGGTTGATTGAGTGTCCAAAAAAGGCGATTCCTTCCATGATATTGTGTACCGCCTTTTATCTTTTGACCTCTGTCACTGACATATATAAAATGGACTGCTGATACTACTGAAATTCCTTACATTATTTGACATTATTATGGGATCACTTTTCTATAGTTGTCCCTTTTTGGTTTAACTACCTTATTCCGCTGAACTACAAATAATAAGTTCTATACAAAATACACCATAGTCCAGTTTCAGTTCAGTGGTTTTTCAAATGAATATATAGGATAGAAATAGATGGCAATACAATATTTGTAATCCTTTCTCTGTCCCCATACCTACTTTTAGGAGCGGTAGACAAAAATTGCTTAATTTTATTTCTTTAAAAATCAAGTTTAAAAAATATGTGATGTTGTAGGAGATAAGCTTCCAAGAACAGAAATAATTTCGAGTGCTTCTATAATTTGTTGAACTTTTAATATGAATATTAAAGCAAAAGTAATACTTGAAATTAAGATAATTGTCACACCCTGCCAAAAAAAGTTAACCCATATGAAATAAAAAATCAGGCGGTCCATGTTATATATGTCAATGACCTCAGTATTAAAAAACAGAAAAGAATTTTGAATTGAATCTTTATCATTTTTCTTCAATACAGTAGGAAGTGGATTATTTTCCTGTTTACATGAGAAACCTTAATTGTATCTCCCTTTGGGATGAGAAACGAAATCAAATCCTTTTTTTTTAACAAAAACAAACTAAATTATTCTGTATATATCACATAACTGTCGACGAAATGAATCTGATAACAACATTCACAGCTTATATTTTGCCGGTGAACGTGTAAATTATTTTTCATTGAATTCATATTGCTTAACTTCACCGAATTTAGCACTTTTTTCTTTTATAAAGCACGTAATAAGCATAAATCACATATAAATTTTGACATTTCGAAGCCCTCGGTATAGCATACTACCATTATAAAAAACTCATATCCGTAGTGAATCATATTTGCACATTTTTATAATTATGTAGGTATTTAGCTTGAAGAGCAGACAAAATAGTTAATTTTACTTAAAATTTTTAATTTACCTTCAATCCAGATTAGTAACAGTTAAAATACTCTTTAAAGTTTTATCAATAAATTTAACTTGGAGTGTCAGATCTGTCATTTTTGTTAGCTCTCCCCGTTCTCTCAAATAACATGTATATACTACCTACATATACATGTCCAAAAACATTTTCAACCGACATTCATTTTTTTTTTTATGTAATTTGACATTCAAAAATCGTCTATTTTATAACACCGAAATCCAGTAAGCATCATTATTTTTTCGATTATCCTGGAAGAAACTTCGTTTAAACAATTTATTTTTCTTCTTTTACAGACGGTGCAAAACTACCAAAAAAAGCGGAAATAACTCGTCATTCAAAGGTAAGTCATTACAATAATATTATATAACCCGCCTCGTAGGTCAAAGGGCAATCAATACAAAAATGCGAATATCGGTAATTTTCAATTTTGCATTTTATGCAGAGCTGTAGTAAATAATTTTCTTATATAAATTGTAAAAAATTAACCTACACCTCAATCTTTGTCTCGAACATAGACCAAACCTCTTTTTGGTATGCCAAAGTTTTCATGACTTTAGTGCAGACAATGAAGGGGCGCCACTTAAGTTCTATGGTTTCAGCGTGCCCGAACATACCAATTTTTCTCAGCGACGACATTTTTCCAGTAAATCGGCTCTCCCTAATTTTCATTAATTGATGTTTGTCATAACACTTGAAAAAACTAACACAAAATAAAAGAATTAAAAAAGCTAGAATTGGTCTAAGACCAATTCTTATGATCCCCCAGATGAATGCCCGCGTGTACTTTCGTATGACCACCTATCTGTGAAAGTTTGATTTTTGAAGTAGTTTTTTTTTTTTGCATATATTTCTAAAACGGTTCATCGGACAGTAAAAATTGTTATAACCAATTTCATAGGATTTTATATTCTGAAGAACTTTTCAGTGCAATAAAAACGTCTAGGACTGATTGTTTTCACAACATACTTAAAAAACCAAAAGGGTATTGCCCGATTTAATCCATTTTTGAAACTTTCTTTACTATAAAAACACCATATACCAAATTTCAGCTCTCTACGTCGGTCTATCTAGTGAAAAACGATATTTTTGTATGGCAACCCTACGAAGGAGTTACCAGATTGGTCCCATTTTCGAACTTAAATTTACTTTTTTTAAAAGCCGGGGTGCAAGATTTCAGCACTCTTAAGTGAACGCGTTCTCGAGCTATCATAAAAATCACTCTATTTCAAACAATTTTTTTACAATGAAATTGCAACGTACCTAGTTCTACTTTACCACGTTTTTTAAATTATTTCGTGTAGGCGCCATTTTAAGATTTATTTCTACTACAAAATTTAAACATGAAACTGTCAAAATACTTGCCGTGTGGCTTTCATCGTATTTTGATCGTTGAGAGTGTCATCAATGCTCTGTCGTCTTCATGTTGTTCGGGACCTACGAGGTATAATCTATGATATTAATTTTCTTGTTAGATATTAGCTTTAAGCCATTGAAGCTTCCTATCTATCATCCTATAGGTAGCAGATCACAGCAATATAAGCGTAAATATGTAAAAGGACGGACAAGATCGGTCGTCTTGGAACAGTCTCGGAGGCTTCCACTTTCAAAATTGGGATTGCACCAAAACCGCTCAGTTCTAATATTTTGACTTGAGCCGATAACCAGCACAGTCGTGTTTGGTTAAATTACCTCTCGGGTAGAACTACAAAAGAACTGTGGGGGGTAACCTAGCCCAAGCTTAACGAAAAAGCTACTGGGACTTACCAAGTCAAACCTGAGAAACTTTGTGTCAATTCTTACTGAACTCACTCAGGGGTTACTTACTTTCATAGGATGGGACTTTTTGACAACTCTGTAACGGTGACTCAATTTCTCTTTCACTGTCTGACCCTCTCCAGTATACGTTACAGATTTTTCCTTGGCTCACACCTCCTAGATGAAATTTCATGAAAGGGGAAGGTGGGGTTAGATAGGCAATCCTAAACTTTGTAAGAGTGTCCGGTTTTGGACTTATGAGTAATAGCTCATAAATTTTGAGCAAAATCAATGGGCCTTGTTGTCGTCTAAAGGTCGATGCACACTTGCCGGCACAGGCAGCCATCGACCACCAGCACCCGCATTTTTCGTGCACATATAACGACATAAAACGCAAAGGAAACTTTGAATTAAGATAGGTAACGCGAGAAAACAACAACAACTAGACCAACAACTGACAAATTCCGGTCTGGTTTCTAGTCTCCGATAGCGACCGGCAATGAAGTCTTCGTTATGTGCCGGTATTTGCCGGTGTCGGTTGATATGAATAGCTAACTTGGTTTCATATAAAAATATTTTGCCTGTCTGTGCCGGTAAGTGAGCATCGACCATAAGCTCTAGAGTATTCTTACCTCTGGAACAGAATGAACGGATCAATGCCCGATGAAAATGTCACGCAACAGTTGAATACATTTGAAATACATTAGTGCGCACACAGTGACCGGAGTTGCCGGATTTGCCGCAAGAAAGTTGGTCAACTTTCAATTTTTACGCAACTGCCGGATTAAAATTTTTTGACATCTGAAGGAAACGTTTGTTTTGAATGAAATTTGTAATGTAAAATTAATTATTGAGCAGCGGGATGTTTCAAATGTTACTCTTATTATTCGCACAAGTTTTAACAATATAAAAATATCCACAAGCAGAATATTGAAAATATTAAAATTGCATTGAATTGTCATTAAACGCAGTCGCGGCAATTTCGTTCTGGGCAGCACTTTAGTTTCTCCGTTGTTTGGCTGGCAGTTAGCTCCGTGTTTACTCCGGCATTGATCCGTTCATTCTGTTCCAGCCATTAGGATTGTCATCCTCTTTCCACTCCATTCATCAATACACCTGAAATCGAGCTTTGCAACTTATTGATGGATTGGTTCTCTGCTTAAGATTGCGAGTTTGTGTGTTTCTTACAGTGAATCGACAACTCAGGAGGGCTGAGTGTGCTTAAATCCAAGCGTTTCTTATTGTGCTTTCATTTATTTATAAGCCAACTAATAGTATTTCGCACGAATGTCGGAGTCACATTTCGATAATTTTTTAAATATAAGCTTATTTTATTACAACAATCTTATTAAGAAACTCTCGGCCTCATAAGGTTAAAACATCTAGAAAAGGTATTCCCGTCGCCAGAGGATGGAAGTTACAAGGGAGGATCACCAAGAATATTCCCGGTTTTGCTAAAAACCTCAATTTCGAATTGGCATCTTAGGACACTTAGGGGTAATGTACAAAACATCTCAGGTCGCAGTGACTATATGAGAGGAGAAATCTCTATCTGCATCCCCCCAAAATAATACTTTTTATATATGGTGACAACTAGTTCATTTCGTGGAATACCGTTAAGAAAGGACTTTTTTTTTGTATATTAACTCGGTGAAAACTGGTTGAGATCAGGTAACAACAATGGCCATTCAAGAACATCAATGTTTCGTTCCTGAAACCACTGTGTAACGGATCTGGCGATATGATTCGTAGCGTTATCATGCTGGAGGACCCATTGACTACCCCCATCACTCCTGAATTTTTATTTTAGCCCTTTCCAATGTTTGATTACATTTTTTGAAATTTTGTGTTTCCTTAAAAAATTTGTAGGTCTATCGTGACGAAGTTCGATATGGCTTTTCATACCATGACCCCTCCAAATCGGCTACGGTGACATGATATGTAAACTTCTTCTTTCCTAAAATAAGAATTAAAACCACCTGGACCATATAAACGGACCTATTTTCACCAGAAAAAACAATCTGCTCTACCTTCCCCATCCCATATGGGTTCTGCCAAATTCCAATCTTGCTTTTTGATGACGCCGAGTTAACGGTGTTTTTTTTTTTAAATGAAGACGCTTCAAGGTAACGCAATTTTTAAATATTCTTTTAACGGTCCTCAGGCTCGCTGCTATCCCAACAGATGCCGCTAACTATTTTGATGTCTGCAAGCTATTGGATGTAGTCGTAACAAACTTTTTCTTTCGCGCTCAGTTGTGGAGTATTTTGCTCCACCAAAATAATTTTGTCCATAATTCTCAGGTCCTTCAATAAATTCCTTACTACCACCTTAGGACTCTTCTAAAAATCTCTCGCTATTCGCTTTATTGGTAAATTATTTACCTTATAAGCTTTAATTTTTCCAAGTTCCTCTGCTGGCAAGTTAACTGTAAAAATAGTATAGTTAAACGTCTACAATAAATAGTTTTATATAAAAACAAACCTATCACATATTTCCAAGCTCTGATAACAGTTGCAATACTTTTAAAAGTGCACATAATCGAAAAATTAATAAGATAAAGTTCGAAATTCCTCCTAACAATTACTCACCTATCACACTACCATTTCCTAAAATTAGAGAAAATATGTGTCCTTTCTTAATGGTATTCTACGAAATTATGAGGGGCGGGGGCCTAACCTGTTGTCACCGAGTGTATCTTAATACTTTATATAAAACACGTTATAAAATGAACCTTAAAAAATAAAATAAAACAAAATATGATCTGAAAAAAAGGCTTTAACTAACTATAAATATAAAAGGTGACACAAAAGGCTCAAACAATTATATAAGAACTAAAAGAACAAACAGTACAAAGGCTAATAAAAACACAAAAGATTAAGATAACACTATCAAGGTGAAGAAGAATTATCGCCATTATTTTGAAGATAAACTTTTAAAATCAAAAAATTTAAAAGTGCGCCTATATATTTATGCTCCTTAACCCCGGGTTTTCGAGTACCCGGTTCTTATCCGGGTACCCGGGTTTCACGGGTAAGAGTCGAGCTACCCGGGTACCCGATTCTTGGAATCGGGTATTGAGAAAAATTAATTTGGTGTCAGAGTTTTTGGATCCCTGAAATTAAATCTACGTTTGTAAAAATATTATGTCTAGTAGATGGTTCCTCTTTGTAGTTTTTATTATGTAGATCAAAATAAGAAGGTAAATATGTACAAATAAATATTATACAGACATGATATACATCTGTAGATCATTCTTTACTGTATTAAATAAATGCAAGTTTATCTAATATTGTGGTGAAGAAAATCAGCTTAACAATCACTTACGTTATGGTATCATCTAGTAGATGTTTATTTCGTGCAAGGAAAACAAGCATATTCACATTTTCTGGCAAGTAACGATTCTTTTTCTTTGTTACTGTATTTCCAGCTGGATGATGTAGCTGTAATAGCCAGCATTTTGTGTGCCAACTTTGAAACATAAGGAAACTTCTCCTGATTGTTCTTCCACCATTTCACAGGATCAGCATTGTGATGAATGGTTGGTTCGCCAATGTACCTCTCCATTTGCGCAATCGCATTGAGCGTATGAGAGTAAAACGTGAAAACTCCGTCCCTTCTCATTTTCCGGTATTCATGACTTTACTTAAACTATTAGAATCTATCTACCAGACTTTGTTTAAGCCAGCATTTCGACAGTAAACCACGTCCGATATCGATTATGACATTCTACCGATACTGCATTTTGTTAGGGCCTTCGCGGATAACCATAGATAGCATACAAGCGACAAAACAACGACAAATTTTTGTCATTTATCGACAAAATTGTGTGACAAATATTGCTGCTTTCCTTTTCTCGTTCAGAATGATTTTTTTCAATCCATGTCGTTCTTTTTCTCGGGCCGAACGATTTAGTTTCAATCTGTCATCGCTTTTTTCGGACTCGGAATAGTTCTGAATGCATCAGTTTTTCCCGGATTCAAGTAGAACGATTTTAATTTGTATTCGTGAATGTGTTGTTCATAATTTGGACGAGGGTGGTAATAGTTGAGTTTAAGTCGCATTTGTTGGAAAATAGCTTTTTTTGCATAAACAACAATTTTTACGAATTTATACTTGCTTTTATCAAATGGAAGAAATGTCAAACACTTGAAATGGTTCTGTTTCGTTCCTTTTCTGAGATCAGATTTAAATTATAACATCGTTCTCTCGCTTCATTCAGAACGAGAAAAGGAACGCAGCATATGATTTGAAACTGTGGTCGGGTTGACGCCAATTGTCACATAAACAATATTTAAGATTGTCACAGTAATGTTAATAAATATTGGACAATTGATCCACTAATTTTTGTGACATTTCAATGTCGTCATTTTGTCAAACTGTAATAAATGGTATATAGACATTTAAAACTGAAGTTGTAAAAAATACACGAATTTTTAAAAAAAAATTTATTTATTTCTAAAAATGTTATCTCTGCTATTCCTCAGCCAATATCTTTTTGCTGATATCTACTTTTACCATATCTGAAAACATGGAAAAATAAAAGCATTTGAAGTTGGGCTGAATTATTAATATCAATTTACCTACCTATATTTTTATCAGAGAAATTTATTTTCTTTTGAATGATGATTTCCAATACTCGTTTAAAACAAGGCGGACGGCGTTTTCAATACCTTTCCTTCAGTTTAATTTTCTAGACAATCAATTGCACGTTATTTTACCAAAATATTAGTCATACTCGTACAACCGAATTTTGTCACAATTTGTTTACAATTTCTCGTGAAAAAATGGTGTAGAAGCACAATATAAATGTCAAACTATTGTGTGACATTTCGTTTTCACAGTCTTTTTTTGTGACAAATTTATCGACATTATTTTGTGATGACATTACATGGCTACTCGGGTTGTTTCACTCTTTTATAAGCATTCTAACCTTCGAGGAGAGAACTAAAGGAGGCGACATGTGATGAAAAAAGTGTAGCAAATTTCGTTCTTCTTCTTGTTTTTGTGAGGTGTCAGAGGCGGCGTTAAAAGTTGTTGATGCTTTAAATATCGCAACAAATTAATGGCGCAAAAAAAGTATATAAATGGACTGACTGATCTCCTATTTCATGTGGCACCAGTTTTGATTTCAGAAAGTATGCTCTCAGTGACGATATATTTAAATTATTTGCGAATTTACTTATATATGCATGTCAGTGGAATTTACCGAATTTACCACAAAAGTATTTTTAAAGCATTTTCCTCAATACGGCTTGTTGTAAATCTTCGAGCACATATAACTCTTTTTTATATTACACTTAGTACAATAGTCATTAACATTTCCTATAAAAAGTAAATTATCCATTTGTAACTACGTCTCGGCGCCAAACACACTTCGCGGCTCTTTGTTTACATAAAAGTGCAGTCAAACACCCTGCCAAAATGAAGATGGCGAAAATTTTTGGTTACGCTGCCATACATATACTTTACTATGGGATGTCGCCTCCTTTAGTTCTCTCCTCAAAGATTCATACATTCAAATAATAAACACATTAAAGATTAACTTTAATCCTATTTTCTTTATTTTGCATTTGCTCAGCTCTTTTTTTAATGTTATTTTGTTTCTCCTATATATTAAATACTGAATTCTATAATACATACATACTTTTGTTATTGATTTTTTTCTAAATTATACATTATATATGTACCTATAATAAATTTCTACTATAATTTATTTATGTAGGTACAATATAAAGGAATGCGAACCTTTATATTAATAATTAACAACATTGAATTTATTTAACTAAAAAGATCGGGTAGACAGGAGGACCAAACATAATATTTATCTTGCTGCAGTCATTTATCAGTCGTGCCACATCACACTACTCAGTTTTTATTTCACTTACACTATCACAAATTCACACACAACCAAACACCCGAACTATTTGCTTGTGAAGTAAGAATATACACTGAAGTCAGTTTTACTTTTAGGTTTTAGCCCCACAGAAGAAAAAATACACTGCTCGCTCATGGTATGTTGGCTGGCTGTCAGTTTCATACAATTTTAATGTCGCCTCGCTAGAAATTTGATTTCATCTTTTTTTTTATATATATTTTATATTACGTGAAGCAAGACTAAATAGCTTGAAATACAAAAAAAACAACAGCTCTTAACTGTTTCAATTCTAATAAAAATATGGTCTGCCGTGACTTCAATTCCACACATGAACACTGCAAGCAACTGCCTGGCAATGAAAAGTTGTCTTGCTCGAGCCCGAAGTGATACTCTACCCAGTCCAGTACTAATCTGCTAAAGCAGAACAAAAGCAAAACGAATAGCTGAAAGCAGCACAAATTCGATACTCGATGGCTGTATACATACATACATTACAGCAATGGTTGCTACTCAGCTGCTGGGCTGGCTGAGCAAGGCATATTCAAACCAAACCAATACATATATATACAAAATGTTGATCAAACTTCCAAGGTACTAAAAGTGCGCCAATTATTTTGCAATCGCATAGTGCAGCAAAAGCTAACAGCAAACAGCACGACTGCAAATGCCATCTATGAACGATAATAAAATATTTTTAGAACTGAGAGCAATTGAGAGGTTTCATCGATGTTTCATTATACCTACCTACCAATTTCATTTACTCAAAATAAACTCTTTTTTTTCCTTTTAGGTCGTCCATGCTCGTCTTCGTCGTTTGTCGGTTCTCTCTCATTCGGAATTCTTCGATTTTCACTATATTGAAGCCGAACGTAGGCTAGGCCAGTACAGTAAACTTTTCTGTTCACTCACTGCAGCTTGGCATCCATTAAAGGCATCACATTTTTTTTCTTTTAATTTAAAGCGAGCATTCAGCCACTGGCAAACTACACAAAGTTAGATTATTAGATGTGTTTAGTGAGAGTAATAATTGTGACAATTTTTCTAATATTTCAGAAAAAATTATGATTTACTTAAGAAGTGTGAAAATTTTATAGTTCTCCCTCTGAATGGGTTGTGAAAAAAAACTGTGAAACATGTGAATATCAAGACTTAAATTTCCTAATTACCTACATACAATGGCGATTGTCATTTTCTGCTCTAAAGAAAACTTTTCTCATTTTTCTGTGGCATACATATGAACACACCACCAAAGTGCAAGCTCATTTACAATAAATTCTAAAGACATTTTCCCTTAATTTTTTGCTGTACTTACTTTTAATAATTATGTTTATCATAGTTGAATGATGTTGCTGGCTTGGATGGAAAACATAAAAAAAATTTTTTAGGTAGGTAGGTAATATACATAATCTTGATGTGATACCATCCCAATCGCAAAAAGGGATAAATTATACGCCATTTTGATGGTTATTTTAGATTTATAAAATTTGATTGGAATATTATTTTTTATTTACTAATTTTTGTGACTAAGGAAAAATTATTCGTAGATTTAGTAAATTTTTTTGTGTAGCTGCTTTGATCGACTTTTATATTTTATTGTACTTGCACCCCGCGTTTGTAGTCCACATTCTGTCGACTTGATGCAGCTGCAGTTACATTTTTTTTTAGTCCATGCATATAATATGTATGTATGGATGTATATGCTGTAAAGATAAAAAAATTGACCCATGGCTACGTTTATACGACAACCGGAAAAAGACTAGAGATCAGAGATTGGTGATAAATGAAAAATATGATTGACATTTAATGTCGCAAAAATTTTGGGCAGCATAAATTTAATTTTGACGGTGTGTAAAAATTTATACAGATTACAGATTTATCTCTTATCTGCATTTCCTATCCACTGACTATATAACATTGATTGCTTCATTTTATATTTCATGAGAGAATAATTTTGTTGCAGGTGTGTGACAAGTTACATTTTCTCTTTAATATTCAAGTTTTACAAGTTTAACAAACAAATTGCAAATGTATACATTAATAATTATTCCTTTTATTTGAAGCTTATCCCCTATAATATAAAGTATTCCTTAAGCTCGATTTTTAAGGGATTTTTAATTGCCCAACCTTAAAATTATGTATGCGCGACAGAGAAAGGATTAGAAATATTGTACTGCCATCTATTTCTAGTCTATTTAGGTATATTCTCTTTGACAAATCCACTGTGGATTTCATAAAAACGTATTAAATTGAAGTTTAGCGGAATAAAGAGTTTATATAAAAAATATAAATTTTTTAGCGATCACTTTAGTCTCGCAACAAAACGATCAGAAATGGAAAACTTCATATTTGAAGGTTTTCAAAAAATGATTTCATATAAATTTTTTAGCGATCACTTTAAGCGGCCCACACACGATACAACTGTTTGTCCAACTGTTGTAACGATCTGTGTTGGCATACAACCGTTGTATGGTGTGTGGGCCAATTGTACGAAGCATCCAACGATCGCAAGCTCGGTTGGATGGTTGGATGTGTACGCAGGTAAATAGCTGTTGTATATGCGACCGTTGTATGGTGTATGTGCTTGTTGTTCAACCGGTGATCCGATTTCATTATCTGTGAAGTTTTCATACAGTGAGCATCGTTTTTTATTTTAATTGCATTGTAAAAAACAAACCAAAGTGGTGTCTATTAAGTATAAGGACTTCTGGGAAGAGTTTATTGATATATATCAAAGTCTACCATTACCTTTCAAAGACATAACCACAGCTGAAAAACAAATGCACATTTTCTTTTTTTTTTGACAACCGATGACATTATTTCGTATTACAGAAGATGAAAAGTTACACAAGACTGACAGCGGAAGAAATCGGTCCAACAGTTGAATAGTGTGTGGACTACCATACAACTGTTGGTCCAACGGTTGTTCAACAGCCGTTGGACCAACAGTTGTGTCGTGTGTGGGCCGCTTTGCCCTCGCAACAAAACGATCAGAAATGGAAAACTTCATATTTGAAGGTTTTCAAAAAATGATTTCATATAAGGTAAGAAGATGTAAAATAGGGATGATGCCAATTTGGATAATGTTAATCCTGAGCTTATTCGCAGGAAGAAGCTATAATTTGGGCTATTTGTCAGTCTTCTCAAAGAAAGTTGTTTTTTTTTGTTGTTGTTCTTGTTGTTCTTTGTTAGGATTCAAATGCTTAGGTAAACGAATTTTTGAAGTTTGTTTGAATTAATCAAGTTGTATTTTTTCTTAAAATGGATATATCACAGTTAGTTATAATCTGAAATTAATTGTAAGCATACTTTATTATTGCTTTTTTTTTTTTTTGCATGTAAAGTAAGCTATTAACGTAATAAGTCAGCATTTTTGTTATACGATTTGTGAAGTTTGAAGTTTATAGCTTCACTGGACGAGAACATGATACCCAAACCCTCGGAATAGGCCATATTGAAGTTTGATGGTTCTGGTGCTAAGAAGCTCCGATCTATTCTGAGTTATGATACGGAAGCAAAAAAAAGCATAGTTATAGCAACAATATGCAATATGACTAATACAGTACGTTTTGAAATTGAAGAATCTCTGTCTACCTCTCCATAATTTTTCCCTCTTTCTCTCTCCCTCACTTTCTTGCTCCCTCTCTCCCTCCCTTTCTTACTCCCTTTCTCTCTCTTTAAAACACATTGAAAACAGAAACAGTTGTCAACTTTTCCATAAAACACAGTGAATTTTTGTATTTTTTTTTTCTTATCACTCGCGGGAGGAGCCATACTATATATGTCTCTTTTTCACTTATAATTAATTTCTCTTGCATGTACGAAAGCATCTCAACTTTATTCCTATACTTTAAAAATCAAATTGTGTAACAAAAAATAAGTAGTTTTGCGTTCCTCAAATTGGCAGTACTGAGAAAAACTAGAATTTAATTCATACATAGTATCAACCACTGACATGTATAACATTGACTGGTTGATCTTCTATTTCATATGAGTCCCACTGACATATATAAAATGGACTGCTGATACTGGTGGAATCACTTTTCTATAGTTGTCTCTTTTTGGTTTAACTACTTTATTCCGCTGAACCACAAATAATAAGTTCTATACAAAATACACCATAGTCCAGTTTCAGTTCAGTGGTTTTTCAAATGAATATATAGGATAGAAATAGATGGCAATACAATATTTGTAATCCTTTCTCTGTCCCCCATATCTACTTTTAGGAGCGGTAGACAAAAATTGCTTAATTTTATTTCTTTAAAAATCAAGTTTAAAAAATATGTGATGTTGTAGGAGATAAGCTTCCAAGAACAGAAATAATTTCGAGTGCTTCTATAATTTGTTGAACTTTTAATATGAACATTAAAGCAAAAGTAAAACTTGAAATTAAGATAATTGTCACACCCTGCTAAAAAAAGTTGACCCATATGAAATAGAAAATCAGGCAGTCCATGTTATATATGTATGTCAGTGATGGGTCCCCTTTTGTTGGCAGGGGTGCGAAAACTATCTTAATTTCAAGTTTGATTTTCGCTTTAACTGTCATGTTACAAGCTCAACAAACTCCAAATATATTCAAAATAATTATTTTTATTGGATGCTTATCTCCTATAACATCAAAAATTCCTTAAACTCGATTTTTAAGGAAATAAAATTAGGCAATTTTTGTCTGCCTATCCCTAAAAGTCGCTATGGGGGACAGAAAAGATTACAAAGGTTATATTGTTCAGTGGAATCCAGTCGTTAAACCAAAAAGAGACAACTATAGAATATAGAGAATAGAAAACGATGTGAAAATGAATTTTGTGGAATAAATCCCTAGTTTTTAAAATAGAGCAAAAAAACTGCTCATGAAGGGTAACCTAACACCAAGCCTACACTGCCTGCACACCTGCTTTTAAAAACTGGGACTGGTTCGCTTATTGTAAACTAATGAATTTTGTTATTGGAGTGGAAAATATATGCAACAGGAAATGCTTGATATCATTCGTTACTCTGAGTCACATGATGATTTAAAGTGTGAAACTACCATAAGGTAAATATAGATTAAATGGAATAGAAAGTTTTTCTATCAAATAGAGGAAGAAAGCTGTAATGATTAAAAAGGGAGAAAAAGTATTTTGTATGAACTGTCAGTCTGACAGTCAAATGGTAAAATTTTACGACGAATATTTTGCCCCACTTTGCGGTTTTTAAAATCCACCAAATTTACTATATCTTTGTAATAGAAGGTTTCCACCAAGGCAAGCAGATTTTTTTTAAATAATTGAGATTATAAATATTATTTCTAGTGATTTTTGTTAACAACTCTCATGACCTCAAAATGTTAACACGGGTTAACACGGGTCATCCGCAAAGAGTTGTATAATGTAGCTATTTCTAAATATTGAAGAAAAAAATACACAGTGGGCGCGCTTTGGCAGAGACCAAACCGGTTAAAAAAAATGATTTTTCCTCCGCGTAATTGCAAACCATACCGAAACGGTTGGTAATTTTACATGGTTGTGAGTGACCAAAAGCTACCAATTCTTCCATACTGGTTCGGTCTCCCCCTAAACGCGCCCAGTGAATATTGCCTCAGTCGGACACTGGCTGGTTTGGTTTAAGCCACTGGCATACAATGGAATGGAATGGTAATGAAACTTAGTGATTTTTTTTTACACTTTTAGGCGATACAAATGTAAATATCCAAACCAAAAACAGCTGTTAGTTATTTACTCAGTCTGCAGGTTTAACAATCTTACAGACTAAGGAAAATATTTTTTTTACAAGCTACGCATACACATTAGAAATGTTTATAGATAATATTATAGAATCATTAATTATTACCAAACTACTTCCTTAGATATATAAATAGACAACATGTCAATTATAGAGTTATTCGAATTTCACAATTATTAGAAAATCCAAGCGAAGACACTCCATAAGGTACGTGCACAACCAGGCGAGGCGAAGCGAGGATCAAGAGTTGAGCGGGACTGGTCCTTAATTCTTGATCTCGCCTCGCATCGCTTCATTGTGCACATATGTACATAGAAGGATAAGCACAGGACCAGGTCGGGGTGGGAATCGAACCCATGACTTCAGGGATAATAGTCAGCGCGCT
This sequence comes from Dioctria linearis, assembly GCA_963930735.1. Taxonomy (NCBI): domain Eukaryota; kingdom Metazoa; phylum Arthropoda; class Insecta; order Diptera; family Asilidae; genus Dioctria; species Dioctria linearis. Next base: position 251,807,225 of record OZ005742.1, read on the forward strand.
AACCAACTGAGTTACCGAGGTCACAATTCACCGAATAGGTTGTTGCATTATATCAAATGGACTAACTAATTTTAATTAATTACTTTAATTACTTAATCGCAGCAGCGCAGATACTGTGGTAAGATGTGGTCATTTTTGGGAAGAAAGAAAAACTTGGGGATATTTCAGAAAATTAAATGCCTAGAAAATATTTTTACCACTAATGCCTTAAATTAAAGCACCTAAAAATCATATGGGGTCTAGAGGAAGAAAACGTAAAACTTCCTTAGGAACCATCAGAATGGTACGACTAATCCGCCCGCACACCTGCCAATAAAAAATCATTGATAACATGGTGCATTCTCTTAGAGTAGTTTCCATTCCGGCGGGAAATCTGGTCAGGCCTTTCACGTGAAGGCTTGTGGAAGCAGTTAAACTTATAGTGCAAATATATGAAAAAGCCGAAAAATTGTTGTTCCATTCCACATTAATCCCGTAAGAAGCTTGGTGGAAGATGCAATACACTTTTCAAGGTCATTCTTGTTTTGCTAAAGCACTAAAACCTTAGTGCAAAACATGAAAAAGCCGAACAATTTTTGATCCGTTCCAGATTGATCCCGGAAAAAGCTTGGTGGAAGGTTAAACGCATGTTTTCAAGTTCATTCGTGATTTGTTTGTGAAACCTAGTGCACGCAGATTTGTTTTCGCTCGCAGAGAGTCCACTGAGGAGGCATGCATACCCATTCCTTCCAATGAAGCTAGGGGGAAGCACATGAAAAAGCTTGAACTGCTTCCTCCCTAGGACATGCCTGTACAAAAGTCCACAAGGTGTCCAATGAATAGGCATGCATCCTCGATTCCTTCCAAGGCAGCTGGGGGGAAGCACACCAAAAAGCTTGAACTGCTTCCTCCCTAGGACATGCCTGTATAAAAGTCCTACAAGGTGTCCAAGCGGTATGCATCACAACTTCCAAGGAAGGCATCCGGTTTGGGTGATAGTATGATTTCATTTCCCGCTGGACATGCGGCCGTACACCTCGTATGCGATCTCGGAGGAGTAGAATTTCCATGTCGAATAATTACACTTCTCCCGTATCATCTTTCACGCCTTCCTTTACGCCCCACCCTAAGATGCACTAAAAAAGGAACAATATATCACGTGTTCACTCATTCGGGGTAAAACTTTTATACTGAGAAAGGTCGACGACGTATTCCACTACCCATCAACCAAATTCAAATACCTACATTAACTTAGCATTTGAATACATTTTGAATACACTTCGTGTATACGTTTAAGCAATGTGATGAAAAAGAAAGAAATTGACGGCAAAAATACGATTACCAAATATATGATCTGTTGAGGAAGATATTAAAAAGCGAGGAATTTTTGTGGAGTGATGTGAATTTGTATTAAGAAGACCATAAATCATAAATCTTAAATAACTCAATAATTTCATACAACATATTCGAAGTATACGTAAAAAAAAAGTAAAGTTTTGGTTGAAAGAAAATAAAGTTTCATACTAGTGGATTACCCGGCCTAATCACTGGATCTAAATCCTACAGAGATCTTTTGGGCATGAGATAAAAACAGAAATTTAGAATAAGAACGAATTATGGAATCTTGTGAAATTAGCACGGGTGTACTGGCACGTCCTTGGAGTACGATCCAAGATGATTTTATACGAAGAATTTACTTTTATTTTGATATCTACATTATTACCAAAGTCAGAAATAAAAATTCAAATAAATTTCTTGATTTTTTGCTTTTTCAATGTTTATTTCCTATACGTATAATTTTTTCCACAACTGTATATGTCAGTCTGAGCTGTCAGAAATAGGAATTAAAAATCATTTTCTAATTTGACATTTGAAAATTCTTTTTTTTTAAGCCAGTAATCATAATTCATAATACTCCCACTCGAAACAATTTAAATATTTTTTTTTCTTCTTTTGCAGGAGATAATAGCAATTGTGGTGATGATCCACTGAAAAATAAAACTTATTCGTTCCTTCACAGGTAAGCCTAATTTCGTATAATTTAATCTATGTATGCCAATTTTTGTAAGGCAAAAAAAGAATTTAAAGATTTTACTATTATTTTTAATTAGTTAAGTTAGTTTTCCGTTTTGATTCCCAGCACCTGAATTTGTAATATTTACAAAAGCCTGCACCTCTCACTTAAGTGAATTAGATAATATATCGAAAGCATTTCTTGGAGTCTGGGGTGATGTTCCTTTGGACAAACCTAGCATTAGCAAAGCAAATCCCGTTTACCAGATTAGTTTTAAACAAAAATGCAGTTGTACTGTGCTTGGCTAACTTCAATTGTGGTGTGGATGTGGATCAATTTACCATCTTCTGTTTTTCCTAGCTCATGTAATCCATAAAAGAATTCTAGTCAAAATGTGCATTCGGATCGTTCTTCCATTATTCCTTCCCTTCATCATACCATAGCAGTTCAAGTATGTGTGTATACGCGCGTTACAAATGTGCATCAAAATAGTTCCCCGACTAGATTTGTTGCATTTGAAATTAAGAAAACGTGAAGTGTTGATGTGCAAATTTTATTAAATTATTTTGTGGAAAATTATGAAAGTGATAAGTTTTTAATTTGATTTTTAAATTTGTGTTTTCTAAGAGACTTTTCTCAACTGTGGAATGTCCTGTTTTATTTGGATTGTTTGCGGGCGGGATGTATGACATGGAGCCCTTTAACAGCGTATGGTTAGTGTACTGGATAACAAATTCGCACATGATTCTGCCGCTCTGAGCTTGAGTCCCTCCATGATGCCGCCAATGATAGTCAAGGCATTCTTACTGATAACATGGATTGCTGTAATATGCCAGTTATTTCACTCAGTGGTTCGTAGCCCAGCTAAAATTGTAAGTGCAATTTAAGTGAATTGAAAGTGAAAGACGAGAATGTGATAAAAAAAATGGATCTGCGATAAAATCGGAAAAAATAGAATAATTAAAAATCTTATTAACTTGTCCAGCGTCATAACATCTATAACGATAATCCAAGAATTTTGCAACAAATACATATTCCCCACTCTTCACAGGGCAATTAAACGAAGCATTCAGTTAGATAATAAAGGACGACACAAATATCAATGAACTTGTATTACAATTGGCAAGGGAAGAGTTGCAAGCACTGTAAAGCTCCTGAGAAAGCATTCTACGAGAAAATATCCAAAAAATATTTGTAAAGAAGTTGCTTGAAAGTGAATCCAAATATAGCACATAAAGGGCAAAGCAAAGTACCCCAGTGTCTGTTTTTGATACGAATGAAAGCTGGCACACAATAAAATAATGTTGGCTACATTTTTTTTCTGTTGGATAGAACTATTGGTTTCAGGGGGTGGAAGAATTCATTAAAGTCATATGTTATCACAACGGAGGAGATTTACACCCAGGATATAGATAATGATCATGGATCCATCTCGACGAGAAGACATATTAGAATTATATTTATTTTTGGTTAATGTACACTAAAATTCACATCTTGTACATTAAATAAAGCGGTGCTAGGAAAGTTACTACTTAAATTTAAAAAGGTAATGGAAATACTAGCAAATTCTTAGTAATTAAAGAAGAAGTTAAATTCAATTGAAAACATTGTACTATAAAGACTACTAGCAAGTAAAGAAAATGGTATTACGTTATGTATGTATCAATGCACCTCTTAACCGCGCCGACAAAACCACCACTCTGAATACTTAACGAAAGGTTATTCCATAAACGTGCTGTTTGAATAATATAAGAACCTTTCATGCTGGACGTATGAAATCGTGGAATCAATATGTTCCTCTCACGTTGTAACTTGTGACATTGTAAATTGAAATAGTTCTCGTAAATACCCTGCTTTGTTCGAGATAAGTAGAGAATTTAAGAAAACCAAGTCCCGCCTATTTTAATACATAGCCAAGGAGCCGAGCAAATCCAAGTCCCGCCTATTTTAATATATAGCCAAGGAGCCGAGCAAATGCGAAAGTAAAGACGAAAGGTAGTCAAAACTTGGCAGTCCAAAATCCAACCGAATACAGTCGTTGAATGCCATTGTGATATTCCTGGCACAAACTCTAACCAACTTCAGATACACATTTCTACCATAGGTTAAGTGGGCAGGATAAAAGCTGCAATGAATCTTAAGCGCAGGCGTTGGCAGCATACCCGATCAAAGCCATAAACATCAGAGCCCTGCATGAAATTAGCTGACTATGGCCTTAACATAATCACAACATTTGATGTGTTGATTTAAGACAACTCCAAGCGTTGTAACTTTACTTACTACAGGAAGTAAAACATTATTCAAAGCCACTGGTGACATTTCAATTACATCGTTATTGTAAAATTTAATGCAATGAGATTTTGCAGGATTTAGTATCCAACGATTACATTTAGCCCAAGTATTAATTCTTTCCAAATCCCAACTTCGAGTTCCCAAAGCAGCCCTCAATTGCCTATTCCTAGTGTTCCTCGCAACTTTTCACCATTTAATTTTACCCGAGTAACAGCTAATGACGTTCTCATGGCTTTTTGTGAAATCAAGTCTGCCAGCACGGGATGTGATGGTTTAAACCCGAAATTTGTTAAAATGCTCCTGCCTTAATTCTTTCTCTGTTCCGAAAAATTTATCTAATACCGATTTCAGACCTATTAGTATCTTACCCTTTTTATCTAAAGTAATTGAAAAAATTATGTCTGCCCAGATAAATAGATACATTGCATATCATAATTTACTAAATGAAGAACAATCAGGCTTTAGACCTAAGCGTAGTTGTATTACTGCTCTTCTTAAAATAACCAATGATATCCGGATTGCTATTGACAGGGATGAGTTCTCCATTTTAGTGCTCTTGGAGTTCATAGCAAGCTATGTTGAAAATTGATAATGCAGTTTTATTTCTCTTCCCAGGCTGCAAACCTTATCGGCAGTTACTTGAGGGATCGGTATCAATCTGTGTATTCTAAAAATTTAAATTCCTCTTTTCAATTGGTATCTTCAGGAGTGCCCCAAGGATCTATCTTGGGTCCTTTGTTGTTCTCTCTTCTCATCAATGATTTATTTCATTGTGTTAAGTACAGCAAACTGCACCTTTATGCTGATGATTCTCAATTGTACATCTCAAGACCAATTGGATTAGCTGAAGATGGTGTTTCTTGTATAAATGATGATCTCTATTCTATTTATTTGTGGACCATTGACAACATGCTACACTTGAACCCTAACAAAACTAAATGTTTAATCATATACAAAACAATTTTAGATACTCCTTATTTCTCACCTGTCGTAATCAATGGAACGCAAATTCCAATTGTTGATTCCGTTTCTAACTTGGGCATTATCTTCAATAGAACTCTCCTGTGGCCATCATATTAATCCTCTAATTTGAAAAGTATTTGAAAGCGACTAGTAATTTCACTCCAGCGAAAACCCGTTTAAAGCTGGTCAGGACGCTTCTCGTCCCTCTTTTTACGTATGGGTGCGAAATATTTGCTTCTCTTGACTATAATACTGCATTCACCGCTACTATAAGGTATGTTTTTGGTATCCGCTGTTTCGACCATGTCTCTCCTTACGCCAACACTATCCTTTGTTGCAGCCTTATGGTCTATTTCAAATATCGTGCTGTTATTTTATTGGCTGCGACTCTTAAGTCTAGGAACCCCAGCTACTTGTATAATATACTTCAGATTGCGAGATCAAGTCGAGTTACTACTTTAATAGTGCCTAGACATAATTGTCTAACATCTAAGCGTCAGTTCTTCATCCAGTCCATTGAGATTGTTGTTCGAGTCAGGTATGTTTGGTAATTTTAAATGCAAAGTTCTCGATCACTTAAAATCAGTCTAGTTTTTAGTTTTGCATTGTAAATAAGTTTAATTTTTTTTCTCTCCTCTGTATCTTAGTGCTAATTAACTACTAATTAATTTCTTATTAGTCTAGTTTATTATAATATTACTTATTGGATAATGCACCTATTAATCTTGTACTAAAATAAGGTTTTATATCTTTTTGTACAATGCCACCTATAAAAGAATAAATGAAATGAAAAATGAAAATTTATACGCTCAATGCAGTCTTCAGAAGACCGATCAGCTTAAATAAAGTTGTACATCATCGGCATCTGGCAGATCATTGATAAATAAATTTAATAGTAAAGGTCCCAGTATTGAGCCTTGAGGCACTCCACTAAGTAAAGGCAGTGGAGAGGATGAATTATTATTAATACATGCATGTTGGTTGCGATCTGCCAAGAAATCCCCTTAGCAAAGCAATGTCAGAACTATTAAAATGAAAAGAGGCACCAAGGTTTTGAAGAAGGATACAATTTTTTACACTGGTCGGAAGGATTTCGATAAGTTCAGAAGTGCTAAAATACTGAATACTGTCATGATCCAACAACGCCCTTCTCAAATCAGTGGTCACCTTCAGAAATACAGTCTCACAGCTGTGGTAGCGTCGAGAACCGGATTGGCAACCTGTACAAAAGTTATTGACATCGATAAATTTGTCTATCTGATTATATAACAGCTTTTCTGAGACTTTGGATATGAAACATAATAAACTAATTCGGCGGAAGTTAGATGGTGATTCGGAAGATTTCTTTGCAATATGAAGAACTGCCATTTTGCAGGCAACTGGAAAACAGGATGACTTGAAGCATGAGTTAACTTTATGCCAAACAAATTAACCAATAAAATTGGTATTGGATGAGACATCTCTTATCGGATTACTATCAGATATATGAGAAGCACCCAAGTGATTGCCACTGTGGGCAGAGCTGATAAACGTGAAAAAGAGAGCGAATACGAGGTGAAAATCACGGACAACCCTGCAAACTGGTTTGAATTTCCTTCTAATAGGTATATATTTTGCATAGAGGTAATCAATGAGAGCGGAGAGGATCTCAACTTAATTGTTTACTGAATCACACAGAAATATGTTATCCCAAAGTAGTTCAAAACATTCCTCAAATAAAGAACTTTCATTAATGCTGTTAAAATCACGGTATTAGTACATGAGAGGAGATGGCTCTTAATTAAAGAAGAGAATACCATGATCCATTGTGGTAGGTGGATTAAGTTAATTATTAATCGTTGAAAGAACATGGAACAGTAATCTATGAAAAGACTAAGACTGCAGTCAACCCAACAATTAAAAAAAAAAACACAAATTTAGATAGATCGTTCTTGGACAGATTACATCAAAAGCTTGCGAATCGTCTTACAGTATAGCTTAGAATACCGCTCACCTATTACCTGGATTTTGTTTATTTTGAAAAAGTCTTTAATCAAAAAGATAGAAACAACTTATGCGAAGTTCTAGAAATGTTCCCAAAATATAACAGATCTTTGCACCAACTCAAAAAGAAATAGTTCTTCAAATGGTGTTCCGCCCGACAGCCTTTTAATGTAAATTGCAAGAGAGCAAGTGGACAGAGCAAGCTTTGAGTCCATAGCGAAATTGTTCAGAATACGGCTCAGAGTAAAATTCGAACTTTGAAATTAAACGTAACAAATCGCCATAACAACGCCAAATCAACAACGAACTTTTTCTTCTTCTTCATCTCTTGGTTTCAGAGTTGGAACTGTGGACTCCACTGAGTGGGAGCTAGAGTTCCTCCTCTCCTGGCTCGACCTTACGAGGTATAATGCCAAATAGTATGTCAAATTATTGGTGATGATGATAATTAGCTTGGCTCATAGATGTGTGCTGTGTCGATTAGAGTGAAAGTCAAATTAGTGGGTGTTGAGAATGGATGGTGGGATGGAAGTAGGGAAAGAGTAGATGTATTGTTGGGCGGGGGTGGAAAGGATAATGAGGTTGGCTGTTTGTAGGAGTAGTGCGTCAAAATAAGGTTAGCAGGCTAGAAGTCCAGCCTCACTGGCATATTTGACAATCTGCTTGAGATTGTCCTGGCTTATTGGAGTAAGCACTTCTAACGTGGTTGCATTCATTAGTATGTCGAATTTGCTTCTCGTGTTGTCCAACATTTTACAACTGATTAGACTATGTTCGATGGTGTTTGGCACGCCACATTCAGGACACATGACTAAGTAAAATTTACCTATAATTGTGAAGAGTTTAGCATCATAGTGTGGCCAGAAAAAAATCTCTTCAGGAATCTGGTTTCCTTAGAGGATAGGCACCATTCGTGCCAGGGAGGTTTGTGGGGGAGGGAAAAAATTTTTTGCAAAAAAGGTACCCTTGATAAGGCTTTTGGACGAGAATTCGTCGTGCCAGGCAGATTGCAATTTTTCTTTAATCAAGGAAAGAGTCTTTGATTGAGATTTTTTGTTCCGAAATTCTTTCTAGGGCTAGAGCCTCTTTAGCCTTTGTGTCAGCCAGTTCATTTAAAGGAAGACCTTTGTGCCCTGGAAGCCACACTATTTTGTAAAGGTTCGATGAATTGGTTAGGGCAGAGTTGCATATGTTGTGTGCGTAGTAGGAGTCATTTGGGTTTAGGATGGTAGTGCAAGCGGACTTGGAGTCAGTGAGGATGATAATCTTGGACCTCAATAAAGTGCTGGTAAGGTTCATGACCAGTTGTATAGCTAGGAGTTCGCCCGAAGTAGATGATCTAAGACAGTCGTATTTGCTTGTATGAGCGCGAAGAGTCGAGGCCTCAATTGCGCTGATTCCCGTTAAAGGTTTTGAATAGGATGCGTCAGTGGCATAGATAAGCCAGCCATCTTTGGAGTGTTCAGTCGTGAGATTGAGGTAGATCTGCTTGAGGAGTTCCTCAGGGACATTATCTTTGTTTACCCCGTGGCGGGTGAGGGTGTTTAATACTACGTGTAGGTTATGGGGTTGGTTAATCGGAGTGAAAGACCCAATCATTTGGAAAATGTTTGGGAAAGATTTGTATACATATGCACAGCTGGAAATTTTGGAGTTTAGGAGGTCTAGGAGGTCTGTACTTGTTGAATTCTGTGCTATAGCTCCACCAATTTCTTTGGCCGTAAGTAGAGTTACTCGGTAGTCCGGAGGTAGTTCGTTTGCAAGGGCATAAATAATGTGGACTGGGGTGGTGGGGGACAGCCCTAGGCACTTCCTGAGGCACGCATTTGAGAACGTTGTGAGCCTTTTATCAATGTATTTTGGACGTGTAGCCATTGAAGTGCTCGCAAATTCTAGTTTGGATCTGATGACTGATCTATATAATTTTAGCGCTATGTTTGGATGTATAGGGTTGGTTCTGGAAGTAAGTAGTTTTAGCATGTTCACTTGTAGGTATGCAGACTTCGTCGCATGTAGCAGTTGTTCTCTCAGTATTAGGTTGGAGGTGAAGAATCTGCCTATGAATTTTAATTCGGAGGTTATTGGTACTCTTAAGTTCATGATGGAAACTGACTCCGGCAGGCCGGCTCTATAGTGAATTGGAACTATAGATACTTTGGTGGGGTTTATCGATACAGTGCAGAGTAAAATTCGAACTTTGAAATTAAACGTAACAAATCGCCATAACAACGCCAAATCAACAACGAACTTTGAAATTAATATAATAAAATGCTAAACGTCAAATCAACAAACAAGCAAACAACTGTCGTTGTCAAAATAATAAATTCGAAAAAGAAAACGCCTGCTGCATCGAAACTAGCTAAAAATTAACATTTTTTTTTTTTTTTTTGGTTTTTAAATCATGAAGTTTGCAGAAAATACCTCTTGTCTTTTATTAGCATTTATAAAAAATATTAAATCAGAAAATAACATTAAAAGTATGGAAATTCCAGTTTGTAAGCTTTTGAAAATGGCAGCGTGAAAATAGAACAGAACTTATTGTCATTCAGCTCCACTCTGCGGTACTTTGAACCAAACAGAGATGGCCATATGCACTACTGCATGCAAAAAAAAGGATGCCAGTACCCACTCTACGCTACTTTACTCCACTCTGCATTGTGAATGCGGCATTAAGTAGTTTGACTACACAAAATTGAAATATGCGTGTAACTAAAGCGACACTTGCCGCATTTACTTATTCAACTGAGAAGTGCACATTTAACTTTTGTCAGTGTTGTCTTCACATTAACGTTACGAATAAGTATACTTAAACAATAAAGTGCAACGAGATCTAAAATATGTACATTCTAGATCACCTCTATAGCTGAAGATTACCACTCCTTTGCAACCCAACACAAATCTCTCTAGACCTGTAGTACCTCTAGGATAAAATAAATGTGGGGATGTCTATGGCATTGAAATAAATCATGATATAGAGAAATTTAACTAGATGTCAAAGGAATTATCGACTATCACGCAAACATAATGATCTACTTTGCCAACCCTCCACAAATTGTACGAACTACAGGCGAAATTCTAACACCATTCTGGGGGATTAGCTTACTTTCGACAGTTTTGAGCAAAAAATTAAGCGCAAGCAAGCTTGCGCGCTTCACTTGTGGACACCAATGTTTGGACGATTCTACTGAATCTTTTCGCCTGAAATATCACGAACTAGTTGGACGGATTAGAAGCACCTTATAATTTTACTCAATATGAAGTCTACATATGGAGAGCAAACATAAGTTGAAATAATAACAGAAGCAATTAATTCAAAAATTTATCCTGAGGATAAGAAGCTTTCGCAATGTTTCAGCATAATAAAAGCTGAAGGTGGTGAAGTAATTCCCACAGAACTATTCAAAACAAGTCCACCAAGATAAACTTTACAAGCTATCCCTGAACAAATATAATTGGACTATATTCAATTCAAGATTAATTCTAGGATTATGCGCACAAGAAATCAACAAAAATGAAAAACAAAATACATGAGAAGCAACATCATAAATGCCAGATAAAGGCTGTGAACAGCAAGCTGAACTTCCAGAAGATTCTGGATAGTTTGGAAATCCCTCATCTTGCAAGGGGAACAAAACTCTTTATACATGTCAATTTTTAAGTGAAGTGAAGTCAATAAATCAACAAAATCAAACAAAAATGGGATTTTTGTGGTCAATCTTTTGTTTCAATATGTCTGTTCATAGACATTTTGCTTCAAGACCATTCTGTTTCAGCTTGTCTACCATTTTGTTTCCATATGACGGCCATTTTGTTTCAATATGACAGAATACGAAATGTTACAAAAAAATTACTGACAACACAATTGTCATATATTTTACTGGCAATTGACAGTTCTATTGTAACCGAATTTCGCCACAGTTGAAAGTTTTTCCGGTTATTGCCGGTAATCTAAATGAAGTAAGATTTGTGAAAATTTGAAAGAGTTCACTGAAGGAAGCAAATACTTCGAAGATATGTAGATGATGTATTGATATATACCATATCCATTCTGGTACTCCTTGATTTCAGCAAGGCGTTCGAATCGATCAACTTTTCCTTATGTTTCGTCGATATTTCAATTTTTCGAATACAGCCGTCACCCTTATTACAAATTTATACTTATACTTGGTCCACTGCTCTTCTCTTTATATATAATTGATTTACCGATGTCCGTGAACGATGCGTCCATCCATCTCTATGCGGATGATGTCCAGATTTGTTCGGATCAATTATGACTTGATTAGAACTAGCAATTATCTAATACTTAATCCGAACAAAATCTACCAGAGTGCCTATAGAGGTAACTACGATCTAGAAGAGCTAACGCCGGCCATGATTAATAATACTGTCATCCCTTATATTACTTCCATTCGGAATCTGGGCGTTGAGCTGAATGGCAAATTAACTTGTTGTAATCATGTCTCCAATTCAATTGGGAAGGTGTATGCCTGCCTGAGATAGCTAAGACTATCCGCCAACTTGTTCTGTCACGTGGGAGACTGGTCAAAGCCCGGATATTACCCCACTTTATCTTTGCGATTGTTATTTAAAATACAATATTAAATATTTAATATACAAGCTCTTTATTTTCGCTTTACATTTATAAAATTCACAAACCTTCACTTTATCAACTCAACCTTAACTATCGCTAATACTGTACTTCCAATTAGAACACTTTCGCCTGTTTGTTACTTTCGCTTGTTAACACTGCAATGTCTAAGACAAGACTCTTCTTCTGGCGGTGACAACTGTTATATTTATACCCTAGAAACTCTCCAGATTCTTCTGGAGTGTTCTTTCCAGAATGACTATTCTATTCCTGAACCTTCCCGAAGTTGTTTACTCTTCATTTCCAGTAGATGTCATCTCTTGTCTCTTTCTGTTGCACGTAACAATATTGTTGCGTGCGTGGCCTTTGGTTCGTTATTTAAAACGCAATATTAAATATTTAATATACAAGTTCTTTATTTCACTCTAGTCACATAAAATTCACAATCCTTCTATTAATCAACTCAACTTTATTTATCGCTAATACTGTACTTTCAATTATCGCAATCCAATTACAACACTTTCGCCCGTTTATTACTTTCGCTTGTTAACACTGCAACGTCTAAGACAAGACTCTCTTTTTTTTTTGCGGTGACAACAGTTATATTTATACCCTAGAAACTCTCCCGATTATTCTGGAGTGTTCTATTCCAGAATCTTCTTGACTATTCTATTCATTCTATTCCTGAAGATTCCATCATCGATTCTCCGAACCTGAAGTTGTTTACTGTCCATTGTCAGTAGATGTCACCAGTTGGCTCTTTCTATTGCACGTAACACGACCCCCTTCTTAAATTTGTTCGTCCCGAACAACAGGTGGTCCACGGTCTTGATGCTCATTATTGACACAAGCGGTCGAAATGAACAATTTTACGCTTACCTCTTGTTCCACGCTGAATCCTGTAAACAACGTCATTAATTCTAGTTACTACTGAATACGGTCCTTGTTGTAATTTTGGAGAACGTCCCTTGCGTCGTTTCGGGTTGTACAGCCAAACAAGATCACCTTCGTTAAATCCTGCGGAATTAGCACGTAAGTCATAGCGGGTCTTCATCCGATTAGTATTTGCTGCTACTTTCGTTCTCGTGGCCTCGTGTACATCAGCTAATTGTTGTTTGAGCTCCGATACGTAGTCTTCTAATAACTTTTGTTCGCCTGTGGGGGTACCGAATTTGAGGTCGCTAGGTAAACATATCTCTCTTCCGAATATGACCTTAGCTGGGGTTTGTCCAGTAGTGTTATGAACAGCTGATCTATAAGCCATTTGGAATATAAGAATATGTCGATCCCAATCGCGTTGATGATAGTCTACTACTTTCTTTAGATGCTCGATCAATGTTCTGTTGAAGCGCTCTACCGTGCCATCAGATTGTGGGTGTAGAGGAGTTGTTCTAGTTTTTCTTATTCCCAACATTTTACACATTTCCTGGAAAGTCCGCGATTCGAAGTTCCGTCCTTGGTCCGAATGAAGTTCGTGAGGCACACCAAACCTACTGACCCAATTCGTTATTATTTGTTCCGCAACTGTGGTTGCCTCTTGATTACTGAAATAGTCAATGGCCACTAATATATAACGGTTACCGCTATCCGTTTCTGGAAAAGGTTCAGCGATGTCTACAGCTATCCTTTCAAAGGGATCTCCGACATTATACTTATGAATTTCTCCGCTGCTTCTGTGTTGCGGACCTTTGCAAGCAGCTCCGACAGTGCATCTGCGGCACCACTCCTCCACATCTTCTCGCATATGTAGCCAATAAAACCTTTCTCGTATTTTGGAAATTATTTTGTTCACTCCCAAATATCTTCCAGAGGTTCCACCGTGCATTTCTTCTAGAACATCTTTGATGTTTGATGCTGGCACGACTATCTGCATTCGGGATGATTCGCCGTTAGGTGCTTTCCACTTGCGTTTTAATATACTACATTCAACATAAAGAGAGTTCCATTGAGCCCAGTACTTTTTTAGCTTCTCGCTCCGTTCCGAAGTATCCTTTCAGTCTGGTCTTTCCATGTCTTCTTTCCAACCAAGAATAGGTGAAAAGTACGGATCTTCTCGTTGCGCTGTTCGCAAGCTCTCGATGTCCCAACCTGTGGATGGTTCCACAGTCACCAGCTGTATAATAGCTGTAATGCTTACATTCAGATTCGCATGGACGTTGTACAAAGGTGTCCGAATTTCCATGGATACGTCCTTTCCTGTGTTGTATCTCAAAGCCATAAGGTTGGAGTCTAGTCTCTAAGAATAGTTTGCTCTCTAGCTCGCCAACTTGGACATTCTTCTCTCCTTTTCTTTTCTGTTGATTCCCTTCGACGACGTTTTCTGCAGTCGCTTTGAAGGTGTCCCAATTTATTACAATCCCAGCATCGAAGAACACTACGTGAAGGGGTGCTCAGTGATAACTGCAATCTGTTGCACGTCTGTTGCCCAGATCGATATCTTTGTAATTCCATTCTCCTTTCTTCTTCTAGAGATTCCACTCGTCGACGTTTTCTGCAGCCTCTTTGAAGGTGCCCTGTTCTATTACAATTCCAGCATCGAAAGAAACCACGCGGGTGAGCTTTGTGATGACTGCATTCTATTACAAGTACATTCGTCCACCAAAATGTCTCTCATTCGTACTGCACTCCGCGAAGCTTATCTGGCGGATTCATACACTAATGCATAGGCTAGTGCTTCTGCTGTTGATTTCTTTCCTGCTAGCCTTAACGCTTGTTGTAGATTTTGATCCGCAACAGCGTTCACAAATGCCTCCGTCCCATTTCATTGAGAAAATCCACATTCACGCTGGAGTATGAAATATACGCTAATTTTTCCATATCTGCCTGCAGGGTTTGTAGTGATTCGCCATGTTTTTTAATCCTGTTGCGCAACTGTATGCTGTACTTCTACTTACTGCATGTGTTCAACTCCGTAACGTAATTCTATCGCCTGTACTAATGAAGTGTAATCACGTTGCTTTTCAATCGGTACAGTTTGTTAGAGCTCTAACGAAGGTGCTAACACCAGAGCTATAGCTTTGTCTTCATCACTCCATTCATTTACCTCTGAAGCCTCTGAATTGCCTCTTGAAGATATGCTACGAATTTTGACCATTAAATATTGGAGGTTTTATTGTACCTGCACCGGATATTTCAGCTGGTACGTTTAGAGGGTGACGATGCTTTATTCTTTCCAGATCTGCTTTAAAGTATCAAGCTGTTCCGTGACATTTTGATGTACTCCCGACATTTGTTGTCGAACTTCCAACACTTCCTGCTGGATTTCTTCACTTTTTACATTTTGTTCGTCTAATGAACCTTTCAGAAAAGCCTTCTGTTCCTCAAAACGAGTTTCTAGACAATTCTTCAGAGAGATTTTTTCTTCGTCCATACGGGTTTCGACAGATGTCTTTTGTTCCTCAAAAGCATTCGTTTGCTCGTCCAAACGGGTTTCCATAGATTTCTTCTGCTCATCTAAACGGGATTCTACAGAATTCTTTTGTTCATCAAAACGGGCTTCCATTTTGCTCATTAAAGTACTCAAAAGCTGTTCCATTTTCATCGCAGGCTCTTCTTCAGCTTCTTCCAAGTTCACTTCGAAAACAAATGTCTCAGGATTCTTTCCTTCCTCTATCAAACCTTGTCTAAGTCGCTCGACTAGAACTTTCTTTGCGCCTGTCGTTTGTAATGACCGGTTCCCCAACTCCACTTTCAAATCCTGTATTCGAAGCTCCACCACTTTCCGCCCCATTACTTTAGTAATTCACTTACAGTTGAATATAAAATATTTTCCAAAACTTTCAAAATTTAACACAATTTAACAAAATTAATCACACTTTGAATTTTTAAGTCAATTGAAACCACTTCATTTTGAAATGTATTTCATTTCTGACACTAGTTGTTGCGTGCGGCCTTTGGTTCGTTATTTAAAACACAATATTTAATATACTATTTATAAGTTCTTTATTTCACTCTAATCACACAAACTTCATAATCCTTCTATTAATCAACTCAACTTTAATTATCGCTAATACTGTACTTTCAATTATCGCAATCCAATTACAACACTTTCGCTTGTTAACAACGTTTAAGACAAGACTCTCGTTTTTTTTTTGCGGTGACAACAGTTATATTTATATCCTAGAAACTCTCCAGATTATTCTGGAGTGTTCTATTCCAGAATCTTCTTGACTATGTATTCATTCTATTCCTGAACCTTCCTGAAGATTCCATCATCGATTCTCCGAACCTGAAGTTGTCCGATCCAGTTGTCTCTTTCTATTGCACGTAACAATTTATATATCAACTCAACCAAAACTAACTAAAAACATCCACTGTCAAACTCCTTTAAAAAAAAAATCAAAAACTGCATCGTGAAATCTATACTTCTCGTTCTTTATTCTTACGGTACTAAACATCAGATTGAAATACAATTTGAGTGGAATTAGAATTAAATAAATTTTGATTCAAATTTACATGTAAACGTATTTTATGCTTACGCCATTTTGAATATCAATCAGGGACGTATTTTATGCTTACGCCATTTTGAAACTCAATCAGGGACGTATTTTATGCTTACGCCATCCATATTGAAGTTCAATAAGGGCATGAGCATGACTGCTTTTTGAGGAATTTGGTGTGTCATGCAATTTTAGATAATTTCATTTGTTGAAGACATTTTAAATTAAAAGAATTCAGATAATGCTTTAAGAATTGTTAAAAAGGAATAAATCATAAAAAAATAATTATGTATTTTCACAGTAATTTAATAATATCTTAGCAATACATGGTCACACTTTAAACTTTACGGCTTGATATTCTCACTCCAGTCCAGTTATTCGATGAATTAACCGAGTCTCGCGGACGGGGCGCTACAGTGTCATCTACATTCAGGGTCTGTAAAGTACTTTTAGTACTGTTATGATTCTCGAATTGCTCTCAGCTGTAAAAGACTGAACTTAGCTGTATGTATAATAGTAGTGGTGTCGTGTTCTGTTTCTGTAGCTCGTCGCTCACGGCATAACAAAGTAAAACCGCATCTGCGGGAGATAGAGAAGCAAAGCCATTTCGATTTCCATTTAGTTTAGTAAAGAGAACTTATTTGGCGGATGAAGAAGTTTTAAAAAAGTGGTTGTTTCTCGCTGAGAACTTAGAAATTATCTCAAATAGATAATTTATCCGGTTGGTTTAAGGATGGACTTGTTGTTTGTGAATTATGTTGTATACCTAGCTTCTATCGAGTAATTAATTGTGTTAAATTAAAATTATTTTGCATTACCTTATTTATCTAAATTAAATTGTTTATTGACGATTGTGAAGCGAGGAATTATGAATTGAGAAGAAACATTTTTTCCTGTTGTGAATGTGCTCAGAAAAGTTTCGGCGACATCTTAATTGCATTTTTTTTCTGGGTGTGATTTGGTTTTATTTCAAGCGTTCTAAGGGTGCAGTGTAAATATCTCTAACCCGATACTATTGAAATAGTTCTGTATGCTTAAATCATAAACAACAAGAACATAAATTTCTGAGATAAGTTTTTTGCAGTTTTTATAAAAATAGTTTAATGAACTCCTCGGTGATGTGCGATGGTGCTTTCAGCAAGCTAACAATAGACAAGTGAATTTTCGTGCTATAAACTGAGTTTTGTGTATAATCTGATGTCACCACTACATATGTATATAAAGTAGGTAGGTAGCCTACTTAACTAAAAGTTTAGTTTTTAAGAATTAAATAGAATAAATCAGTTAATATAAATGACAAAAAAAACAATCTTTGAATTTTTATCGACCATAATTCTTAACAAGTTCATCATCACATGTGGAAGTTTTCTCTCTTAGAGATAATCCTTATTATTCTGTAGAAGATCACTCAAGATCCAAAACCGCAATTCTTAGCCATGCACATAATTTGCGGATAGAAATTTCTGAAAAGAAGAACTCTTAATAGCTACCGCTACAGTTTTAAGAAAATTGTTACCAAAATGGCGATCTGTTTAACAAGCTTACCTACTACCTACATACTTCTATGATACTAGTTCCTGGTAGGTAATACTTGTAAAAAAATGATTTGCAAGGGCTGATGCGATCATAAATAAAATTATAACATCCTTTTGTTTTTTTTGTTTTGGTATCACTGATATGAAATTTCCTATGAACTGAATGCCATAAATTTTAGCAAGTCGATATATCTGCTTATCTTTCTCAGGCTTAAACTCTACACTGAACCTGTATTCGACCAAAACGTAATTACACTTCAGTGGAATATTGCATAATTTTAATTGTACAGTGAAAAAAAGTAAGACAGCCTGGTATGTATTCCGCACTTGAGCCTAGTACTAAGGTCCGCGCTAAACTAAATTTTAGTGGGTCTCCAATATCGGGACGTTCTTTAGCAGCTAAAATATGACAGCGGAGACTCCAGAGAAAAGATATATTAAAAACAAGAAGAAGAATTTTGCAATTCTTGTACGGAAATACAACGGGCGGTCATAATATTTCTAAAAACACAGGTAGTTAAAATTATTTGGAAATATTAAAAAATAAAAATAATATGTGCATAATTTTTACAAAAAAAAAAATAACAATGATATTGTTACACCTGCAAGTACAGCTTGCATGCAAGCCTCCCTTCCAACGCGATTTTAAACTTGACAGCAGGAGGCAGTTCGGTTCATGTCTTATCAGCTTGCATGCAAGTTCATTTAAAAAATGGCATTGAGACGTAGAGTCTGTCGTATATTGGAAAATTATAGTAATAAAGGAAATAGCTGAATGATAAAAAACCAAGAAAAAATTAAAAGAAAGCTGTTGGTATGTGATGTAATGCAAATGATCCCAGAACATCACGTATTCCCAGTATAAATTTATGAATTTCTCTCAAGCATTTCTTTTCCGCCATTTTGAAAACTGTATAAATGTCAAATTACTATCTCCCAGCTGCCATGAATTTTCATCATGCAAGTTCGCTGAAAGTTGTATGGCAGTTGGATTACACGAGCAAGAATTATGGCAGTGCAAGTTGCATGCAAGCTTTACTTGCAGGTGTAACCCCCGGGTTAACTACAAAAATGCGATCAATAAATTTATCAAATCTCAGAACTCTCATAATAAATATTTTTAGCGCGCTAAAGAACGGCCCGAGCGAATAAATTCAAGCTAAATTTTTTGGAGACTAACTGGTGGTGCCATCTCTAATTAAAACCCAAAAGCAGAATTTAGCGTGTTGACATTAGTACCACTCTCGCTAAAATTCAGGATAAATATCAATATCTTTTAGCTTAGCGCGGACCTTAGTACTAGACTTTGCAGATCATTCAATTGCAACAAAATTTTAGTCTAGTTTGTGATCTCAATACAGTTAGAAAACTCCTAACATATCTACTTAAAGTTTCCATGGCCTTAGTTAGCCTGATTAACGATTTTAAGAAAATAAGTTAAACAAAAACTTGTTTTGTTTTACTAGATCTCTCAAAAACTCTGTTGATAGTATTAAGCCACTTCTAAATTAATGTTTAGTCATTTTTAATTCCCTTCATTTACGATAAGTTTAGTTAATACCTAATATCCTTACCAACCAATTTCATAAATTATGAATTCCTTATTGTACCTGCTATGTGGTGTGGTGTACCTCAGGGCTCCGTTCTATGCCCGTTTTATTTATAATGTAGGTACATTATATTAATAACTTGTCGAAACTCAGATTCATTTTTCTTTCTTCCCATCGAAAAATTTTGGAACGTTCCGGTCGGATGAAAATTTCTCTTTTAATGATTATCTATACGGATATTGTTTGTTTTTCCTATGAGATTGCATTTGATAAATAGAATAGAATAGAATAGAATAAATTAGAATGTAGGTATTCTCAATTGATTGGAGGGAAACATAAATCACGGAATATCTCACAATTGTTTTGCTCAGGGATAGATTTTTATTAATCATCCCATTATTGTAGAATTGCACAAAAAATTCAGTAATTTCTGCACATTTGATTAAAAATAATACCAGGTCTGATGGTTAGATAGAAAATTTCATATAATTTGAAAAAATTAAATTAATTAGGAGACTACAGGTGACGCGTTTCATTTAATCGAAATCAAATTTTATGTCATTTCAGTTGATTTTAGGCTATTTCAACTTGAAATCAAAACACCGTGTAATATCTACCCAGGGTTCTGTGCACCACTCATCGAACAAGTTACTTGAAGTTAGGGTGAACCTACCGTGCGTTCAGGAGTTACACACCGATATGATGGGCACATCACATGATTGAAAAAGTAGGCATACACACCGCGCTTCGGTTTAGCAGTTGAAAGGTTGGTGCGCACTTTGATTCGAAATGTCACTTTTGAAAGTTCCGCCGTGCGTTCAGGTGTGCACATCACAAGATTGAAAAATTAGGGATAACAACTGAACTTCGATTCGAAATGTCACTTCTGAAAGTTCTTTAAAGGCCGTGCGTTCAGGAGCACGAAAAACGTCACATTTTTACACACCATATCGTTCAGGCGACTGCAGCGTTGTCATTTCCCCAGCACATCGGTGTGCACATTTTTATGCTACGATCTGTTAGCTTAGTGTTCTCGGTGCGCTTAGTAGTTTTGACGTCGACCGTAGTTTTATTCTTAACGAACTTTCAAATGTGACATTTTGAATCGAAGTGCACACCAACCGTTCAGTTGCTATCCCTACTTTTTCAATCATGTGATGTGCACACCGATGAGCTTTAAAAAGCACATCGGTGTATGCACCTGAACCCATGGAAGAATAAAACTACGCTAAACGTCAAAACTACTATAAGTGCACCGCTTTGGTCGCCTGAACAACATGGTGTGTAAAAATGTGACATGTTGACATGCGGCTGAACTCACGGCTAGTGTAATGACATTTCTCCGACAGTTATCCTAAGTATAATATTTATAAAATGGATGAAGACAAATAACACTTTGGTGTCAGTCTACCTGTTGGTAACAACTTATTAAAACTCAATACTCCAAATTGGAACCTACTACCAAAGTGAACAAGTTTAATCCAGTTTAATTACTCCATACTGCAACCAGCAACTTTAAAAAAACAAGTATAACTAACTTTCTAAAAGTTTTTTCTATTAATTACATAACCGTTAAATTGCAACTGTTATAATACAAATCATTACGCGCGCGTGGAGTCGTTAACATAACCTCACATTAGTGTGGACACTTTTAATTGGTCCCCCAACTACTATTTTTTGGCGTTATACCTCGCCGGGTTCAGCTAGGAGAGAAGAAACTTCTTCTCTAGGTTTCAGAATCGAAATTGTGTTCTCCACCGAATATGAGCTGGAGTTTCTTCTCTCCTGTCTCGACCTGATGAGTCTGAGCCCTTGTAGATTAATTGTTGCACGCAATAAGCGGCCTGCAAGCTGCGCACATCCTCTCACCCTTCACCCTTCAAAATACTTTCAGCCGTAGAGTAAAATTCCGTGAGCTTTCTTATCGCGAACTGTCCGAATGTGGAACAGTCTACCATCTTTTGTTTTTCCTCGGGCTTACAATCTGCGAAGGTTCAAGGGTGGTGATATATCAGCACTTCCGCCACCTTCCTCATGCCTCTAATCCTCTTGCCTATCTCCTTCCTGCCATGCTGTGCTTTGCATCATAGGGTATCCCCTGCCTGAGCTTGGTTTAATAATATAAAAAAAAAATGACGCCAAAAGTTTGTTAAATAGAAGTAGTTGGGGATTAATTAAGTTTTCTTATAAATAATATATGTTTTGTATTTTAAGTCCACGGAACTAATGCTTCAATAAAATGAAACTACCGTTAATCGATGCCACGCTCAATGCACTGTTATATACCCCGTTCACATAAAGGGGACTGGAGTGGAATGGCGTACTTCGGAATGAGATAATTCGCCATGTGAACACTAACCGGACTGGAACTATGTACTCCGACGTTAGTTAGGCAGTCGAGTGGAATTAATCACATGTGAACACTTGAGTGGATCGAAGTGGATTGACGTTTGGATATTTTTCGGTATGCTTTCATCCTTCGATCTTTCATACAGTGTTTTAGAAATTGTAAAATTACACTTCTTTTAATGATCCGTCTTTCAATATCTACAAAAACAACTTCTAATGCCAGCTGAATTGAAATTGAATACTGTCAATAGAAAGATGTCTCTCTTGTCGATTTAATCCAGTCCATCGCATGTGAACACTTTCGTACTATGCGAATTACACTATTCCAGTCCAGTATGCTTCATGTGAACGGGGTAATAGTTGATGGAGTCAACTGAAGAGTTAACATTTTAAACGAACACTGAGACTGAACACTAAATCATATCCGAGAAACTGCAAATCTAATGATGCATGGAAAGATCACTAGAGAAAAAAGTCTCTAGGAAAAACACTACTATGGTCCAATAGCCTAAGTGAGCGGATTAAGTGAAACGTCCGACAGCGATAAAGCGTGAAGAAATAGAAATTCTCATGGTACCCAACAATTCTGGAATTGTTCCGTTTCTTTTCGAGCCATTCTATGGGGAAGCGGTGATCATTTCAAAGAAATCCACAAAGAGAAAATCTAAGGAACCTACGTTAAACAGCTTTGATTAGGTTAACATTCATAGAGTAGAAGGAGTTCAGACAGGACAAGCATATTCTAAAATTGGTTTAACCAAAATACAATAAAGAGAGACTTTGTAGCATGCTGGTCGTCAATTTACGGGACCATCTTTTTACGAAATCCAGAATAGTATTAGCCTTGTTCACGATGGAGAGTATGCGATCCTTGAAAGGAAACCCTGAGTTAAAAACAGAGTACGGAAACGCACACGCACGTGAGTAATAAATTGTGTGCGATCAAAGCGCACATACTCATAATGTGTCGTGTTCGAATTTCTTGCTCATTCTACTCACGCACATTAGTGAGTAATTCAATATAAGGATGCGCACACGAAATTTTTCACTGCTCATTACTCACGAGTGAGTAATTCAATATCAGAAAGCGCAAACGAAATATCTCATTGCTCATTACTCACGAGTGAGTAATTCAAGGGAAGAAAACGCACACGAAATTTCTCATTGTTTATTTCCAACTTGTGTGCAATTAATATTAAAATTTTTATTCGCGTGTGGGCGCTTTCTTCCCTTGAAATACTCACTCATGAGTCATTTGTGTGCGCACGTGAGTGTGCGTTTCCTTACTCTGGTTAAAAACAACGCTCAAGACTTTAGGCCTAAACACAATGTGCATATGCAAAGAATCGAGCATAATAACAACCCACAAAATAAAAAGCCGTTCGTCAAGTTTTAATTCCTTTCGTCAACTTCTGTCTGTACGCTCGCGATCGTACTTTGCCTAAGCAAATTTGACAGTTTGTGTAAATACTATACAAATGTTAGTGATGCATAAGGAAGTATTCGTGATATTTTCAAGGCTTGCATATGCAAGGTTATGCAGATTGTTGTTAGGCCTTTTGGTTTTGTCAAGTCTAATTAATGAATTTCCGTCTATTGAGTAATCAAAGTGTAATAAACACTTCCTTCTAGAAGAAGATATGAACATGATTTTTTCTCATAACTTGCAAATGCAAAGCAATATTAATTAAGATATTTTATTTTTTTTCGAAAGGCTTTCTGTTGCGGAAGCTGTTAAGGGCTATACGTGATTAGTTAGCCCTATCATCTTTCTTCCGACCTTTTCTCTCTCTTCCATCTCATCTTTTCTATTCATCTTTACCACATCTCTTCCTCAACTAAATTCTCTGTCCCGATATCTTCTTCCTTTTATACCATCTAACGTTTGTATCTCCACCCCATCTTCGTTTTCCAACCTGCTCTCCCCTCCATAACCACAAAACTACCATTCAATTTCCAATTCAATTTCGCAATGTCCTACAGGTGTACTTTTCTTTCTATTTTTACGCAAGTGAAAATAATTTGGTCGGACCGTATTTTTACAAGACAATAGTTTGTCAATAGTTTTTATTGGCAAACGTGAAATAATTTTCTAACGTAGCTGAAGCAATATTTTCGTAGACGTACGATACAATTACACTGTCACATCCCCAAATCAATCTAATTTTGTGTAGTACTTTTGTCGGCCACCAATTTCACTGCATATTGATCCTAGAGGATTATCTACAAAATGTTATACAAGAAGCGAGATATATTTAGAATTATATATTCTTTTTTATTATAATGTGTTTATCTAGGAAATATTATCTTTAGTCCTTCCAACCATAAAGGTCGCTACGAATTTCCCACATAATTTGATATTTTTCTTTAATTGATGAATAATTTGGATATTTTGTATCTTTTTTTACAGAAATTTTCAAACAAGATTTCCTAAAATGGAAAGTCTTTTGTACGAAAAAAAAGTCAAGGATATGCAAAAGTATATACCTTTTCTGGAGAATTTGATCACGAAATTGGAAAAAAGTCAAGATGGCCAATCAAAATCAAGGGAATCACAGCTGGCAAAAATGCGTATGCTATATGAACTACTTACAAAGAGAGACAAAAAGTATGAGCGTATTATTAGTTGCCTAATTATAACCATATTGATTCATTTTTTGTTTTCTTTTACACTATTAAGACTGAAATTGGATACTCTGGTGAAATGTGAAAGCGTTTTAGCAAAACTTTACAAAAAAGTCGAACAGGTTAGTCTTCAATATATATATGAACAAAATTTACTTCTATTAATTATTTTCATGTTGTTTTAATTAATTTTAAAAGCAGAATATCAACGAAAATGAAAGTAAAATTGATAAAACCAACCACAAATCCGAGAAGACTGAAAAAATTAAAGATCGTCTTGAAACTGCAGCAGAACTTTCTGCTCCTGCTAGTCCTCAAAATTCAGATTATACTGTAGAGTTCCACGCACCAATTGTAATTCCTACCGAAAGGACAAATTCACCCAATTATGGTACTAGTCATCGGTACCGTGATAAGGATGCATTTGATAGTAATCGAAATAAAGAGAAATATGATCGACACGGTAACAAGATTAGTGATTCAAAAACTGAGCTTTATAGAAGACGATCTCCATCCCGGTATGATAATCCTTCAGGCCGTTACGATAATAATAATAAAAGTAATAATCGATATTCGGATAAATCTAGCAGTAGTTATGACAAATTCGATAATCGTAAGGATCGACATTACGATGAAAGTCGTCATAATACCGCTCGATCGCATGAAAGAAACAACAAGTATTATGAAAGGCGACCATATAGTAATTCACCTAACAATGATATGTGGAAGTCTCACGAAAATAGAACTACTCAAAGTACCAGCAACAATAGTAGCAGCAGCAGCAACAACAACAACAACAATAGCAATAGCAGCTCCACCAGATCCAGCACTAACATTAGCACCAGCAAAGCAACGGCCACACCATCATTACCATCACCAACATCAGAGACTCAGTCAAAAAATCGTGATACAATATTTCTTAGGCTCGGTGAGAAACTTGACGTAGCCAATCTAAATAATTATGAAAACTTTCAAATAAAAATAAAAAATGATAAACTTAAGAAGAAAAGAGCTCCTACACCGTTATCTGAGGTCCTTAATAGTCCACCACTTAGTGCAAATGACATCGATGATTTACTTAATGAATCTGGTGAAAAGGTGGATGGACGCAGGAACGAGGAAAAGCATGAAAAGCATGAAAATCAAGAGTTAAGTGAATTAGAAGCTGTAAGAAAAAAGTTAAATAATGAAATTGGTATATGTAAGAAAAAAGCAAAAGAATTTTTCTTAATGAAAGAGCCGCCATCTGATATAACGTTAGGATCATCATCTTCTTCTTCTTCCTCCTCTTCTTTGTGTACTAAAACAAAATTACAATCGCTATCATCAAAAACTCAGCCGGAAGAGAAAGATCAACAGAAAGATAATCGATCAACGGTGAAAGTTTCTAGATTTAGTCCATTGATAGTTACTGATATACATGCGGAGAAAAGAAGCTCTGACGCAGAGAGATCTGTAACAGAACCGACTGAAATCATTAAAAAAATAAAGTCACCAACTCGAGATAAAAATTTATCTCAAACAGAAAAAACAATGGAAAAGACACCTCAGGAATTACCTGAAATTCAATCACCGACTCCTTCAAATGAAGATACCGATCACTCAAATATCAGATTGGCGTACAAATATAATCCACATCCGCGCAGAAGCATAGATTCATTGCCAAAAAGTGAAGAATCTTCTATACACAGTGTTGGAAAGTCTGTACAAAATCTTACAAAGCCAGTCGATCCAAGAGTAAATAGGCCGACAATAAATACTATTCCGATGAGTGTGAATTTTGCAGATCCACGATTACGAAACCGACCACTACTTCCAGTTCCTCCACCAAATCTTATGGATGTGAATATTTCGAAGCCTGTTTTTTCTACTCTGGAGGTTAGACGTCCATCAGTTGGCCCAATGTTTTCCATATTTGGTGGTAATTATCAACAAAGCGCTCCACAGCCGCCAGTTGCTCCGCCGGTACAAATACCCAATCAATTAATTCATTCAGGAAATCCACCACAAAATATCGGGGCAAATTTAATATCAAGTCAAATCTCTCCAGTGGCATCAATGTCTCGTTCCGTAAAACCAGCACAGCCTGTACAGCCCCCTTCTTTATTATCAATTAATATACCGAAACCACTGGAACCTGTGCCCAGTAATTTAAACTATAACAAATTTCAACCTATGCTCAATGATCAAGTGGAAAGGATGAAATATTTGGAATCGAAAAAGTATCGATTCGAACCAAAAACTTATGGGGAATACAGACAAGCAAAAATGGCGGAAAAAAAGCATAAAGAACCTTATAGTTCTCCTAAACCTCGACGAGAATCAATCGATATCACGCCGCCTAGCTGTCTAGATAAATTATACAGAAAGTCTGATTTTAAGTCGGACGTGCCCAGTGTTAGCAATTTCAAAATTCCCAAAGTTTCAAAACCTAAATCAGAGGAAAGTGGTAAAGACAAATCTTCAGATATTTGTTTAGTATCATCTGATGAGGAGACATCTAATGTAAAAGAAACCACTAAAAAATCGACTAAACAACTTGAAGAAAAGAAGGAGAAATCTAAGGGCCACAGTGGAAAGACAGAAGAGAAAAAAGACAAGTCAAAGAATGATAAACAAAAGACTGAGCAAAAGACAAATAAAGATAGTGTATCGCAAAAACCTAAGATTAAGGCCACTGGAAAGGATAAGGATAGTGCTGAGGAGAAATCTATTAAAGCGGAAGAACAAAAGAAGATCAATAAACAGCCGAAAAGTGATAGTTTGGATGAAAAACAAGAAAACAAAAAACGAAATGAATCTGTCCAGCAGAAAAAATCAAGCAGTGATACAATAATAATTGATAAAATCATGCCAGAAGAAACCAAACAAGCAGAGATCCTTGAAACTTCTAAAAATGACATAAAAAAACAACAAACCCGTGACGATGATGCTAATGATGAGAGCAAAAAATTAACCAAAGAAGAAGAAACAGAAGATATTAAGATATTAACAGAAGACGAAGAAAAAATTCCTATAAAATCTCAACCTCGTCGGCGTAAATCCGTAGTGGATACTACTATACCAATCATCATAACTGATGGCAGTGAGATTTCTACACAAAATATAATAACTGGCAAAAGACGTACACGATGCGTTATACCACCACCAACGCCCACTGAAACTAAACAATCGTCAACTTCTGAACGAAAAGCAGCACCACCTCCGAAACGAAAACCTAAATCATCAGAGATTGTTATTATATCAGAATCAGAAAGCGAATCACACAATGATGAACAAGAAACTAAGACCAATTTGTGTGACTTGAAAAATGAGAAGAGTGCACCGAAGAAAGAAGAAGACGAAGAAAAAGAAACTGAAACTAAACTTAAAAAACTACTTAAAATCGAATCAAAGCAGGATCTTGAAAATATATGTGCAGTTAGTAGTACTACATCGGGATGTAGTGAAGAGCCACATTCCTCAATAGCGGACGCTATAGATGTAAAGAAAGAAGAAGTGAAAAGTGATGTTACAAAAGAGTGGTTGGAAGGATTCTTACTAAATATTTTCAATCCATCTTTAATGAACAAGGATAGTGTACTTAATATGTTGGAAAAGGTGTTGGATGACAAGAAATTCAAACAAATCAAAGCAATTATGGATGAAAATCAGGAAGATAAAACAGAAATAATTATACCTGATAATGTAGCTGTACCTGAAGAAGAACAAGAAGGAGAGGAGAAGGAGGAACACCAGCAGAAGCAACAGCCTGAGTCAATTGAAACTCTCACTGAAGATAAAAAAGAAATTGATTCGGAAGAACTTAAGCCTACCATTGAACAGAAGAAAAAACCGAAACATAAAACAGAACTTGATAGGTTGAATGAAGATATCCGAGATATGTTTATAAGTCAAGGAGTTCTAACGGCAACGGGTAAGTACAAACAATATAAACCAAAATAAAATGTCATAATCGGGTTAATTGTTCTCATCATATTACATTATACCATTTTTTTAATTAAAGAAATCCGACAGTTTACAGAGTATTTAGAGTCTATTACGTGGCACTTTTCTTGTGAGTCTCATGCCTTTCCCTATTCAGATCAAAATATCCGGTGAACTATACTCTGATCTATTAAACATAAAGGCTTTGAAATAGAACTGTTCTTGCGGAATCTTTGTAGTAATATTCACATTTCAAGATTCTTTCCTACCTTTTTTCTACTTCTTGTGATACTACATTGATTGATCTTCTTAAATTCGAGCCTTATAATAGATGGCAACGAAAGCAACAAATTAGCTGTTCATTTCAAAATATTCCAATTCAGCTTAGAATCCTGCGCAATAATTTTCTTGTTTCCCGATCTTGCTTTTGAATGTCGCGCAGTGTGGCTACTGATCGAAAAACTCACAAACTTTCGCAAGAAATTTTCAAATTTTCTAGCTGTATTCATAATTCTTGAAAGATTTTTGGACTCCTCCCTCTACTGTATGATCCTTTACAAACATTCAAGCCTATACTAGATTTTGTACCGAGTATATCGGTACGCAGTCCTCCAACTTAATGATCCTTTTAGATCTCACGATGAACTACACCATACCCCATAGTATATCATACTCTACACATTACAACTTCAATTTTCTGAAACTCAATAAAAATGTTACTTTTACAGGAAGACGAATGTGTACTGTTATAAATGAAGAAAAGAAGGTCGATGATAAACCGAAACCTCCATCCAAACAGATACAAAAACCAAACCAAAAACAACCAAAAATAGGTGGAAGTGGAAAAGCATCTGTCAAACGATTGGGTGGTAAAAAAGATGTTCGTGGTAGACGTAAGGGATCTGTTAAAAAGAAGCGAGTCCTTCCAAAAAGGGGAGCAAAGTTAAAAACACAATTTCTTCAAAATGAAAATAGCAATGAAATGATGAACGAAACTGAAAGTGAACAAAATGAAAATGATCTTAGCATGACTTATGAATCTGACTCATTTAACTCAGAAATAGATGATGCAATGCCAATATTGGAAGCACAAACTATAATAAAAATACCTGATGAAGATAGAAGAGGGGATCCGGAGACTTTAGAAGAGATTTCATCAACTCCAAATGATATGAAAATTAAAAAGAAATATAAACCGTGTCCGAAAAGTAAAAGAAAATTTCAAATCGACTCTGATGAAAGTAGTAATAGCTATGATGAGGACATATATTTGGCGGCAGCAGCGGAGGATCCGTCGCAAATAACAATAATAGAAAAATCGGAAGATCAGGCTGAAATTATAATCGGAGAGGATGAAAGTCCTAATTTTCTATCAGCCATACTTGAGGATAGCAATTCTATTCAGTGTCCAAATGATGATCAGCTGTCAAATTCTAAAGCTGGTCAGAAAGGAAGACGTGGACGTAAAAAACCTTGCTGGGGTGACATCATTGATACTGAAATCAATATTAAATTTAAAAATACAAATCCTGATATGCATGTAAAAAGTGAATATATCAATAAATGTATACTTTGCGGATTTGTTGGGAAGCGTATGTGCAATCACTATGTCCATGCACATCCAGATTCAGAAGTTCCAATATCTAGACTGCCACAGAACGTATTAGATGTATTGAAAATGAGTGAGAATAAAGCTTTGTTTACTTATAAAAAAGTCGACTGTAATACGGTATATTATCATAAGTGTCCGTTTTGTGATATCAGAAGCAGTTATACACGACGCGGTTGGATGGATCATTTTGGAACACATACGGGAGAATATGCATTCAAATGTTCCGAATGTAGTCGCTATATGAATTTAAGACAAATGATTCAGAAACATATAAAACATTCTTGTCCCAATGGGCGAATCATTAATCTAAGAGGTATAGATAAGGAGAAGAAACGAGTTGTTGCGCATGTATGTAACTTATGCAATTATCTTCAGATGAATAGATACACCGTTATGAAACATTTAATAGATCAACATGATGAGGATAATGAACTTATTACTACAATCACTCTGATCTCTTGTGAAAATGTCCTAAGAGCCGATGAAACTAAGCGTGCAGCTATTATTGAAGAATATGAAAAAAGTATGAAGACTGGTTTAAGTTTTGGTGACGATTCATTTATGACAGATTCTTCAAAACGTTCTTTATCATTTATTTCCGATGAATTAAGTGAAAGATTAAGAGATACTGATGATGATGTTAATCTGGACATGTTTGAGCATTCAATATTTAATGATATGACTTTAGTGGATAGACTTAGTGAAAGACTTAATGCTGATCTTGATAAGCAAATAAATAGCAGCAATCAGGTAGAGCAAACTTTAGACGCTAGCAACAATAGTATAAAGACTCCTCCTCCTCCATTAAATATGACCACAAATGCAGAGATCAATCAAGCTTCAGATAATTCAATATCAGAAACAACAATTTATCAAAATCTTAATACTAGTGAAAATGATGGAATTTTAAATGAACAGAATAACTCATCAATGGCAAATCGATTGAGTGAACGTTTTAATAGTCAAAATAATTCGCCATCAAAACAGCAAGAAAATGATAGTTCTGGTTCCTTATCTATGGCGGAAAGGCTATGCCAACGATTCAGTACAAATTCTGAAGAAGAGAGGCAGACAGATTTGTCTGACAATACTCCTCAGGCTATTGTGTATGTTGTTGATAAAATTGATGAACACAATATTGCGAATGCTGGACATGTTAAGGCAAATGAAATTAAATTGCCAAGAAATGAAAAAGAAAATACACTTTCATTTTCAGACATTCTAAATCAACGTCTGAAGGACAATGAAACCTCCTTGCCGTCAAGTCCTGTATCAGCGAGAGACAAAATGCCTCCTGTATTTGAGAACGATATTAATAATCAGCCCAGTACCAGTGAAAATGTATTTAAGGAATTTCGTGGAGAATCAACGACTTCTTTGGTTGAAAGAATAAAAATGCGACTAAATAATGGGAAAAATGATTCGTCTCCCACTACCACAAATCAAACTTCAATTTGTCCTGGTTCTGCTGAAATATCTATAGTAGATCGCTTGAGTGAACGTCTCCAAAATACAACATCAGGTTTAATTTCACCACAAAAAAATTCATCTCAACAAAATCATTCTACACCGAAGTCAAGAATGTCAATTGTTGAACGTTTAAGTCAAAGACTGAAAAGTACTACGCAAGATGTAAGTCCTGATTTAACGATGACATTGTCAGAAGAAGATTTAAAACTACCGGAAACAAGCAAAAGTTCATCAGAAATTAATAAAAGTCGGATTAGTAAATCTACTTCTAATGAAGTGGATAGCTCTTATGAGGGAGAATTAATAATTGATGAAGAGAGAGTCGCAGAGAGTTCCAAAGAAGTTGGAATGAAACAAATTTCCAATGATACCACAAAGCATACAAAAGATAGTAATTTAACTGAAACTATTACGATTAGCTCTAGTCAGGATGAAGAAGATAACAGTGGAATAACTGAAATTTGTGATAATGATGATGATTGGGTAGATATTGAAACATCACCTACAGAAAAGCCATTTGTTAGAGATCCTCCTAAGCGTCAGGATAAAGCTAAAAAAAATAAGTTAACATTTGAAACATTTAGTAGACTTTATGCTTTTAATAGTAAAGGTAGAACAGGAGCTTCTAAAAAAGAGAAGATTAACAAAAAAGTTGTAAAATCAAATGAAAGTTGCACTTTGAATAATAATACAGAAGTGGTGGCAAAGAATTCAGAAGATAAATTAATGGAAATAAATGGAGAAAAGGGTGATGTAAGAATTTCTTCTTCTTCTCCTTCTTCTCCTTCTACTAGAATAAGTACAACCGAAAAAGATGTGCCAAAATCTATGGAGATTGATCCTTTAGAGTTGCCTACAGAAGTTTTGAGTCAATTAAATGTTAATCATTCAATTCCATGGTCGTCTGCTGAAATTACAAAAAATATAGCAGCAACCGGAAGCGCTACTAAGCCCAATGAAGTTGGAGATCCTTTAGAATTACCCCTTGGAACTGAGGGACAATTTATTTGTTTGACCTCTTCAATAACAACTTTGCCCAGCACTAATTGTTTATCTACCGTCATGAGTGGAATCAATCCGACAATATCTACAATTAGTAGTAGCAGCCCCCTCTGTAAAGATTTAGGGGATATTTCTGGTCTTTTGGGATTAAATACGAATCAACTAGAAACCAATCCTGTACCTAATCAGACCACTACTGATCCTTTAGAAGTAAATGATTTGAATTCAACGCTATTTGTCATATCGGAACAGACAAGCATGCAGTCCAATTTAGTTCCTATCTTAGATGTTGGCAATAATCAGAAAACTAATAAACCAGGATCATCAGAAATCTCAAATTCAATTGATGCAGTAGCAACGATAGATAGCGGCAATATTCAGCGAACTAGTAAGCTAGGAACATCAGAAATCTTAAATCCAGTTGATGCAGTAGCAACTGAAGAAAAAACACGAGGTTTCGGTATTATAGAATCAAATAGTGCTGATTGTCACAATATAGCGGGAACAAATGGTGTTAATTCTGTTGAAAATAATGGTGACAGCTGTTCAAATGGAGTAACCTTAGGCGATCCTACTGTTTTAAATTCTCCACTTATTCATAGAATTGATAAGCTCGGCTATAGTAAAAGTATGGAAAACCTCATCAAATACCATTGCCTAGTAGATTCATGTTCATTTTTATATTCAGAATTGCCTATTGGTTTACAAAATCATTTTATAACAGAACACCCAGATATTTTGTGGGAAGGTTATTGTTACTCATGCGAAGCTAATGTCTGCAATGATGAAGCAATGTCTTTATCACGAGAATTCAAGCATATGCTTGAAGTTCATGTTAAATCCTTAAATGATAAAGTGAAAATATGTGAGAATAATGTAAAACCGCCTCTTATTAAATTTAGACGTCTCTCCGGAGATATGCTTTCAGTAAATCAAGTTCCCCAAGAACAAAGTTTTCTTAGTAGCCATGAACCGGTTTTATTGGAGAATGACTTAACGCAGCAGTCATCAGATGAAATACGAAAAGATGATTCTAATGGCAATCAATATCAACCAAAAATTCATAATAAGACTACAGAACCAGAAAAAATCTTTCCTCTATTAAAAGTTACGTCAAAGACATCAATAATTAATGTTCCCAGTAAAACTACATCCAACCCGGTCGATCAGAAATCTATGTTAGATGCGTATTTAGTTCGAAATAATGTTCCAAAAATGTCTGATCTTGTTATTGCTAAAGTTGAGGAAGCCGTCAAGGATGCAACGATTATTGTAAATAATCCTTCTTCATCATCATCATCATCATCAATGTCTAGTGCTAGTGATTTAAAAATTTCATCTGTTGCTCAAAATGTTAATCAAGATCTTATCCAACAGCAAAATTCAGCTAGTGAACCTTTCTTTAAAATTAAAGAAGTTATTAGTTTGTCAACATCAAAACCGACACTGACTTCTTCGACACCTACGACTACTATGTCTTGTGGGAAATCATTAATAGTTTCATCAACTAGTAAATCTCCGACGACATTCACACAAACGATTGCCACCAAACCTAATGTGCTACAAATTCAAAGTGCTACGGCATCATCATCGCCATCATCATCTCCATCAACAATAGCTTCGAGACAAACGTTAGTATTGAAACCTGTTAAAAAATCGACAAATTTGATTCCTACTATGTCAAATCTGAAAATTCAAAGTGTCACATCGATGGCGCCATCTATAAATAATGACCAATTAGCAGCACCATCATCATCATCATCATCATCTGAGGTATGTCAAATAAAAGACAAGACATCTGGGGATGGTGTATTGAGTGTACAGCAAGGAAATATATCCACAAATGTTCTAAAACCCTGGATTTATTCGAAAAGCTTCAAATCAAAGCCTATTGTAGAAAAGCTACTAAAAGAAATTTCTTTATATTGTTTATTCAAATGTATGGGCTACGATTGTGCATTTACAACGAATTCATCATTGATTATGTTGCAGCATCTCGATAACCATGAAGAGCTTGCAAGAAAAGATAATGATCCAGCTGCTGCAAACGCACAAAATCTAGGAGAATGTCCATACTGCACAGATACTCATGTGAAGAATAAAGCACTTCTTACACACATAGTTCAGACACATGGAAAAGATATTTATCAATGTCCGTACTGCTTTTACAGATCTTCTGTCGATCATAATGTCATGATTCATATGAATGCATTCCACAAGGGCCAAGAGAAATCAATTTTATTATGTTTCGGTGAGCAGAGAAGATTAGCAACAGAAATTAGGAATTTGGCGAATTTTCGCAGTATTAATGTGCGCCCAATTAAATGCCTTGGTGAGTATAGAGTTATAGTTCTTAAAATTACTACTAATATTCGGGTAGATTCTATTGTTTTGATTGAAATGACTTTTGATGCGAGATATTTTATTATACACCATCGATTAGAATCGACACAAATTCTCTTTACAGGCTGGCAGCCCTTTTGTTCTCTGATTAGAATGAGTTGACTATTTTTTTTTAACATGACGCTTTTTCAGGAGATTGTTGAAATTTTATAGCAAACAGATTTAAATATCTGAAGACCTTGGCGAACTGTTTCTCATCATTAACTCAACAAAATATTTCTGTATCGAATCAGCTTTCTTGTACAGAATTTAATTGTGGTAATGCTTTTCACACGAGTCCCAATATAGTTCAGTACTTATTCGGATAATTTGCCGTTTGAATCTCGAAAGGCTTTCTATATAAGTTGACGATATAGGAAGGAAACAATATGTAATTCTGGTCTTATTGACCTGCTTGTACATTGATAGCTTAGTCCTTGTAGAGAGATCAGCAGCGCTCTTAATGAAGAAATAATGATTCATTATAAACTGCAGACACACAGCCATTTCTTTAATTAAGTTGAACTGTCAAACTGGTTTTGATAAACTTATCACATTAAAGAAGCAATATGGATCGAATTAACGCGATAAACTTTGTTTTCATTTATTTCATTTTCAATTTAGCAATTTACAAATGAGAAAAACATTATATTAAAAAGAATATTGATAATAAAACTTGTGATTTGCATTTCTTTGCATTTCTTCTTCTTATTTTTCAAATCGACAGAATCACATCGGAGCTCCAGATTTACATTATATGCCAAATCTAGCACATTTTTCCTCATTATAGCTATAATGAAGGAGGAAAACACTTCATTATCATCTGATTTTCGAGCCATAATGACGTATACTATGTGACACACGGCATTTTAATGAATAGTTAGTCCGAATGATTCATTAGATCGTGCTGTGTGTCTAGTGTATAAATCTCATCACATAAATAGTCAGTTATGACGTTAAAATTATCAAAAATAAACTACATCACTCGATTATGCGCTCCTCCCTCTTTAAGTTGATAGCAAATATGATGATTTTTGGACAACCTCAATGAGGGGTGGTACGGTCCCCATCCCCAAATGCCCTTGCCACAATTTGTTCACCTATATTTTTGTACTCTACAACCCTTCCACACGAAGTTAGCCGTCCTTCAATATTGCGACACTTCTCACGTTTTCCCTAACTCCCCAAATATGTTAGAGAATCGCGAATGGAGATTTAGGGAGTTTTAATCGAGGAAAACAAAAATTCTCATCTCTCAAACTCCCCAACTCTCCGTGTTACAGAATTTGACCACGGGAAGGTGAGCCTGAGACAACCGAACACTTGCCCGGAGCAGTCTCTGGTCTACCCTCCTATCTGTGGATGAGCTGAAAAATTTACCTCACCTAGACCTGATGCGCTTCGTTAAGAGGACAGAAAGGTTTTCGTGAGAGGATTTTTAGTAGGTTAGCACAATGTGCAGCCTTGGGCTCCAAGCACGGAGCTTGGTGCTTGCAATCCCTTGTCCCCTGCCTCATTATTTCTGTGGCTGCTGATTGTTAAAGAAATTAAAAAGATAGAAGGACCTAATACAGAGCCTTGCGGAACACCCCCTCCTATTTTCTTATGTGGAGACATTCATTACTCTATTTTAATGTATAGTTACTTGTTTCTTTGAGAAAAAAGCTAAGCGAATGGAATTAGGTATTAGAAATTATTAAATTTGAAAACTAAAAACAGCTAGAGAGAGAGTTTGTTAAATTTCTTAAGTTTACTTTTTTTTAATTGTGTTTAGACAATTTATGCCATCGAGAATTTTCTCGAAAACTGTCTTCTACTGCAGACTTAGAATAGTTAAAATTTCTCCGGTTGAGTCTTTTCTTTGACTTTTTCCTATACTTTTTTTTTAATTGTGGGACGAAAGGTTTTTATGTAGGTAATCATTATGTTGGTGTGATGTGATGAAGTAATCAATGTTGTCCCGGATAGGAGATATTAGCAACTCAACATAAGTTTTTATTTCTGTATTACAAAAACTTCTATCTTGATCTAGTCTGACAGGTCGTAGATTATACGAGAGTCTCATGAGTCTCCTAGTTTTAATTCAGTTTTACTATTAAATTTTCTTTAGCAATTTAAAACCCGTCAATATAATTTTATTTTTGTTTTTTTCTTTTTTAATGAAAGATTTAATAAATTATTAATTTTTTAATTATTTCATTTACAGAGTGCTCAAAGGGATTCTACATTGTACGGAATTACGTGAAACACATCAAAGAGCATAGCCCACAATATAACTCCTACAAATGTTCATTATGCTATGCATTCGTTAGCAAAAATCTATCGGAAAAGCACTTGCTGTCGAGACATAATATTGCCGTGTATGAGTGCATTTATTGTATATTCGCAACTGAGCAAATGGATACGATGCGAACTCATGTAGCCAATCGTCACTCATCTTGTCTTTCGTACATGTGCGTTCGTCTATCACCAAATAAGAATTTTGTAAGTATGAGTGTGAACAGAATGGATTTTTTCTAAAGTTACTTTACAACACTTTCTAGAAACTTTACAAATTAATTTCAGGGATAGATATGTGAGGTACATTTAGACTAGAGCTAATTGAATTAGACGCCACAAGCGTTCATAAAATCAAAAATCAAAATCCACAGTTATTGATTGTACAGGGATCGTGGGCCTGGAATTACCGCATTCGCGAACCTTATTGAAACCATAGTGATCTACGCCATTATCATACATGGTTAAAATGAAAGATTATACTGTTGTAATCTCTGAGCAATAAAGAAATCAATTTCGAATAGGTTAGAGCTCAAGTCCCGTTAACCGAATCCAAACTTGGCGTATAAATTAAGCGATTAAAATTGCGATGACTAACCGGCATCAGAACGCTGGAGGTCATTAAGACACGTAGCACTTGTGCTCCATGATATTATTTTACAGACTGACGTGTATTGCGACAAGAATCTCCATCAGAATTTTAAGTTTTTGACCATCAATTTGACATTCTCTAATTTTGAAAAATAAAACAGTACTCTTCGAATTGTAGCTTTCTTTTCGCTTCGAAACAACTTTTTAAAAATAGAGAATGACAAATTGGGGATCGAAAAAAGTGAAAATGATTGTTTTATGAAGTCCAACAAACAAATGTCATACAATTGAAAGAAATTTAATTATTATATTAAATTCATAAGTACAATTATTATGCATTTGAATTGGTCAATCATTAGAAAATCACATTCATGATTTACAGGGGAAAGAGACTTCAAGCTTAAAAAACAACGTTCGTCTTTAGCGAAAGCTGAACTCACATTTCACAGCGAATTGGGTAGAGTTTTAAAAAAAATTCAGAAACTCTTCGTAATTTTGTTGAATGACTCACAATTACTTTTTTCCCCGTGTTTAGTGCCTATCTTTCTATATTCTTTGTGCTTCTGTGCAGTATTCTCCAGTTGCTGCATAATGATAATTTGGAATCTGATCTGATAGCAAAACAGATGTCATCAAAACCGTCACACTATGGGGTACAAATCCCCACCTTTAGAGAAAATAAAATTGGCTCACTGCACGTATAAAGTGAAGTGACAGCATAATCTTTTATAACGCCATAATTAAACCTTTTTAACTCTTCATACGCTCCCACATGATTCATAATCGTAAATTGTGGAGTCTTCGTTCTTTAACCTTGGTTGATTTCCTTGCAAACTCAGCACATATCTGTGGAAAAGTTTTTCCAGCAAAAGCTTATTGCATTCTTCATAATTATCTTTACTAACGCGAAACTTAAAATAGAATTATTATCTTAAATGCTAAAAAAAAATGTTTTTTTTTACAGGATTCAACCGATGAAACCTTAGAACTATCAACAGTTCTGGCAAATTTAGCAGAATCTGTAGATGACAAATACTTGCAGCGCTGCCCGTACACGCCAATACAATTGAATTCTGTGAATGCAACACCAGCTATAGAATCTAATATCAAGGAAAAAACAATCAGTTCACACTCTCCACAATCATCATTGATAATGAATCAAAAATATAAAAATCTCGAAATAGCGTCAGTGCAGTCCATATCAAATGAAGTATTCGATAATTTGGATGATAGGCCTAAAATGCCACCACCAGAGGCCGCTAATGATAAAGAGGTCAGACCACTTTCACAATTATCATCATCAATATCGTCACCATCATATTCAACAATGCATCTACCATCTACATCATCCTCAATAATAATGCCGCCACCAACCTCAACAATAATGCCGCCACCAACCTCAACAATAATGCCGCCACCATCCTCAACAATAAAACCTGCATCATCCTCAACATTAATGCCGCCACCATCTTCAACAATAATGGCGCCACCATCCTCAACAACAATGCCGATACCATCATCATCATTACCTTCGTCAAATTTTCAATCCACGAATGAATTACAATTATCATTTGATTCAGATATAGTAAACCGAGAACGAGCATACATTCGTATTTTGGAAGCAGCTAGAGAAATGGTCGAGACTACAGGCTTACAAGGTCCTGAATTATATAAATGTGCACAATGCGAGCAGCCTTCACAAATCGATACAGCTATGAATTTCCATTTACATTTGCAAGGACACATTAGTCTCGGCACAACAGAAATCAAATGCTTCCATTGTGCATACATTACGAAAAATTTGATTGCCCTAAAAAATCATCTAAGGATTCACTCTGGACATAGATATTTTTGCTATTTCTGCAATTACACTGGCTCCACAGCGAAAATGCTAATAAAACACATATCTGACTCTCACTCAAAAACTGGAATGATTTTATATCCTTTGATCTATGGCCAAACGAATAAAAATAAAGATTTCTTTGTCATCTGCCCAAAGAATATAACACCAAATGAATTGATTCAATTTGGTGAGCGTATGGTCAGAGCGTGGGAACGAAAGAAGGCGCTAACAAAAAAATACTTTACTCCTGATGAAATTGAATTGCTACCACGTCAAGCGATTTTCTTTAATGAAGTTCACTGTAAAGTTTGTGATTATAGAACAAAAGTTCGAACAAATATGTTTCGTCATCTTCAATTTCATAAGCAAGAAGTTAAAGTTGCAACAGTTGATCCTGTCAATCCAGTGCCATGTTTAAATACAAATGAGAAACATTTTGATAAAATGTTAAATTTGGCATGCAGCTCAAATGTTAATCGATCTGGTACAGCGGCTACAAAAGAGGAACCAAAAGTGCCAGAATTTATACCGCACATGAAGAGATATGTTTGTGGGGTCCCTGGTTGCACATATTTAACAATTTCCGAAAATATGATGAAATGGCACTTGAGTGCCCTCCATTCAAATGAGAAAATGTTCGTTTGTTCACATTGCTCATTGGAAGTTTGTAAGAAGAATATTTGCGGTGAGAAAATACTTGATCACTTAAAATATCACGATTCAAAGCTATTCCTTTGCGGTGAATGCAATTACATGCATTATCAGAAGCCTGTTGTTGAGCAGCATATTAATGAAAAGCATCCGACCGGTCCCGTTTCAATTATTTCATATGAACGGGATGGTACAGACACAATTAAAAGTACTGATCCAGTACTTGGCCGTAAAACTCTACCGGTTAATACAACAACAACATCACCAACAACAGGAAAGGATGAAGAAATGAAATGGGAGTGTGGTTTATGTAAAGCGAGAGGACCTACTTATAATCAAATGGTAAGTCACATGAATCGTACCCATGATGTAAAAAATCGCTATCAGTGCGTATATTGTAATTTCGGTGGAGCACAGGTTAGTAATATTGTGGTACATGTTGCCGAAAAGCATCCAACTAAAGTAAAAGAGGCTCGTTGCATGTTTTACAAATTGAACGAAAATCCTTCTGAACAAAAAATGTTGAGTGATACTACGCCGATATGGACAAGAGATCCAGCTCGAGTAAAAAATATTCGTGGTATATTAATGGAAGATGAGGAAGAATCTCAAAGAAATCTTCTTCTCGATGAGAACTATCAAGATGAGAACGAAGAAGAAGAAGAAGAACAGCAACAAATAATTTCTAATAATTCCGAAATTAGCAGTAATAGAAGCGGTAGTGGTGATGGTGGCAGTGGTATTAGAAGTAGTAGTAGTAGTAAAGATCCTACTGTATATGTTCATCATCCTGGAATCAATACGACGATGTCCAAGGAGAATGCAACAAATCTCAATACAACAACGAAAATACCAAAAACATATGGCAGTGCACCGAAAAAAAGAGATGAAATTAAATCATGTACGCAGTGCTTATATACTGCAAAAACAACAGCAGAATTTCAGTCGCATGTCAAAACATTCGACCACAAGGCTTTGTCTACTGAAATGGAACAATACGTGTTCTTCTGTTTTCATTGTACAGGCGCATATAAAACGAACACAATTCATAATCTAAAAAGGCACTGGACTATGAAGCATGAAATCGTTAAAAACCACAGCAACAATGATCTCGTCTTGAATGAAATGCCATTTTGGTATCAATTGTTCCCGAAAGTTGCATGCGGTCGATGTTCGTATAAAAACGAAATACAATCTGCTGTCAAACATCATCAAAGCTTTCATTTCGGCACACCATTAGCATTAGTCAATTTAAATAATTCAAAACTGTGCAGTCAGTGTCCGTATGAGTATAAGAATCTTGAAGATTTGGGTGAACATTTTTCCAAGCATCATCCAAAAATTACAACACCAGCACTTGCTCTAACTAATGATTTATTGGACAAATTTCTGAAGGTGGGACATCGTCAAAGGCTTATTAAATGTCTGAAATGTAACTATGTCGGTGGTACAGTGGGTAATGAAAGCTTTATGGTACATCATAACAAATCACATCCAAATACTTCTCCACTATATGATTATATTCAAGATGAAATTCTTTACTTATGCACTCAATGTATGTTCGTCTCGAATGATGAAGAGAAAACTTTACGTCACATGTACGAACATCCATTCAATTGCACATACAAATGCACTTGCAATTCGAAGCATAAACTATTTTCAGAATTTGCCGAGCACTTGGATAAAGTTCATAAATCCAAACCGAATGAATTTACTGTTGGCAAATGCATTGAAAGTAAAGTTCGCCAACTCAAAGATATTCGAATCATTCTACCGAACGGACTAATTTTCGATAAGAATCAATTGAACGGAACAAAATATGGAGACTCGAGCAAAATTGAAAATATCGCAAAAGAAGAATTTTCCAAGTATTTAAGTGTCACCACCACCACCAGTAGCAATGTTGAAAAACAGAATACACCTGCAAACGTATCAGATTCAGAAAATGAATCGCTTAGCTCTGGTGCAAGTGATGCAAAACGTTCTAGTCGAGCTAGAAAAAGGCGACGTCATCATGGTAGTATGGGACGAAATGTTGATTGTATTGATAAATACGGTGATGAAGACAATTGGACACCTCATAGTAAGAACAAGAGAAGCAGAAGTAATGCGTCAAGTAAACGATCACAGAGTACATCAAGCAAACGATCACAAAACCAACCGAAAAATGATCGAGTCGCAATTACCACTGATACTACTACTACTGCTACTACTACTACTACTACTAACCGGAAGTTGGAAAAAGTTGATTTATCGAAAATTTTCACAACTATGACGATAGCCGGCAGTGATGTATCCATTTCGTGTGATCGATTCGCAAAGCTTGTAAAAATTCACACCTTCGTCAAGATGGAAAGAATCGACATTTCAAAATATTTGACCAAGGCGAACGCTATATGCATCAAGAGAAAACCGAAAAAGTTGAAAAATGAGTCAAACAAAAAATTAAAGACCTCCTAGGAATAGAATATTGTTTCTTCCTCTTTCTAGTAATATATCTATGTACATAACTGTTAGCACTTAAAAGATGTTGTTCTAGGTTTAAAGTATAGTTTTAGGTGTAGAACACATGCCATACCAATTTTGGGTGGATTTTTAATTGTTTTCTATATTTACCGATTCCATGTATTTACGGGCGGACGCAGAACCCTGTCGTGTTACTGTAAATATTTAAAAAAAAGCATTTAATTTTCGCTTTTGTTTGTATTCAAATTTTATAAAAAGAAAGAAAAGTAGAAGAGGATCCTGCATCGTGTTAGTTAATAAAATTACGGTACCTTCTAATAAATATACGGAAATGTAAAAGAATTCATTTTAGTTTTACCGGTATCTCCCCTTTTTTTACTCTTTTTTCTTTCCTTAGAATGGAGAAGGCAGTCTACAACTATGTGTTCATGTGACATCGCTAATATCTCGAAACCCGTTGGCCGTAGACGATTTCTGTCTATCGGTACACATCCCTGTAATTGACACCTTTAGAATCTGTTGACATGGAAAAAACCGCGGAAAATGGCTAATATCTCGAAAACCCCCCTATCGGACCTGTAAATGACACCTTTAGAATTGATTGACATGGAAAAAACCGCGGAAAATCGCTAATATCTCGAAAACCGTTGGCCGTAGACGATTTCTGATGAAATTTTTGTTCCCCCCTATCGGAATACACCCCCTGTAAATGACACCTTTAGAATCGATTGACATGGAAAAAACCGCGGAAAATCGCTAATATCTTGAAAACCGTTGGCCGTAGACGATTTCTGATGAAATTTTTGTTCCCCCCTATCGGAATATACCCCCTGTAAATGACACCTTTAGAATCGATTGACATTGAAAAAACGGCGGAAAATCGCTAATATCTCGAAAACCGTTGGCCGTAGACGATTTCTGATGAAATTTTTGTTCCCCCTATCGGAATACACCCCCTGTAAATGACACCTTTAGAATCGATTGACATGGAAAAAACCGCGGAAAATCGCTAATATCTCGAAAACCGTTGGCCGTAGACGATTTCTGATGAAATTTTTGTTCCCCCCTATCGGAATACACCCCCTGTAAATGACACCTTTAGGATCGATTGACATGGAAAAAACCGCGGAAAATCGCTAATATCTCGAAAACCGTTCGCGGTAGACGATTTCTGATGAAATTTTTGTTCCCCCCTATCGGAATATACCCCTGTAAATGACACCTTTAGAATCGATTGACATTGAAAAAACCGCGGAAAATCGCTAATATCTCGAAAACCGTTCGCCGTAGACGATTTCTGATGAAATTTTTGTTCCCCCCTATCGGAATACACCCCCTGTAAATGACACCTTTAGAATCGATTGACATGGAAAAAACCGCGGAAAATCGCTAATATCTCGAAAACCGTTCGCGGTAGATGTTTTCTGACGAAATTTTTGTTCCCCCCTATCGGAATACACCCCCTGTAAATGACACCTTTAGAATCGATTGACATGGAAAAAACCGCGGAAAATCGCTAATATCTCGAAAACCGTTCGCGGTAGACGATTTCTGATTAAATTTTTGTTGCCCCCTATCGGAATACACCCCCTGTAAATGACACCTTTAGAATCGATTGACATGGAAAAAACCGCGGAATATCGCTAATATCTCGAAAACCGTTCGCGGTAGACGATTTCTGATTAAATTTTTGTTGCCCCCTATCGGAATACACCCCCTGTAAATGACACCTTTAGAATCGATTGACATGGAAAAAACCGCGGAAAATCGCTAATATCTTGAAAACCGTTGCCGTAGACGATTTCTGATGAAATTTTTGTTCCCCCTATCGGAATACACCCCCTGTAAATGACACCTTTAGAATCGATTGACATTGAAAAAACCGCGGAAAATCGCTAATATCTCGAAAACCGTTCGCCGTAGACGATTTCTGATTAAATTTTTGTTGCCCCCTATCGGAATACACCCCCTGTAAATGACACCTTTAGAATCGATTGACATT
This sequence comes from Dioctria linearis, assembly GCA_963930735.1. Taxonomy (NCBI): domain Eukaryota; kingdom Metazoa; phylum Arthropoda; class Insecta; order Diptera; family Asilidae; genus Dioctria; species Dioctria linearis. The sequence continues at coordinate 251,851,765 of OZ005742.1, forward strand.
GAAAAAACCGCGGAAAATCGCTAATATCTCGAAAACCGTTCGCCGTAGACGATTTCTGATTAAATTTTTGTTGCCCCCTATCGGAATACACCCCTGTAAATGACACCTTTAGAATCGATTGACATGGAAAAAACCGCGGAAAATCGCTAATATCTTGAAAACCGTTCGCCGTAGACGATTTCTGATGAAATTTTTGTTCCCCCCTATCGGAATACACCCCCTGTAAATGACACCTTTAGAATCGATTGACATGGAAAAAACCGCGGAAAATCGCTAATATCTTGAAAACCGTTGGCCGTAGACGATTTCTGATGAAAT